>JBBGZY010000218.1:2100000-2672500 GCA_037952925.1 Lithobates clamitans | reverse complement strand
GGACCTAGTTGATGGAGAGTGTGATGAGTCTGAAGCATTATGGGTGGAACTGTAGATGGATGTATGTACTACAAAGGTTATCATTGGAGTTTGTTATAGACCTCCCTGTGTTAATGAGGAGGTGGAGACTCTGCTCCTTGCACAGATGAAAAGGGCTGGGACAGTGATAATGGGGATTTTAACTACCCGGAAATTAACTGGAGTAATGGCACTGCTGGGACAGCTAAAGGGCAAAAACTTATGAACCTATTATAAGACAACTTTATGGTCCAGTTTATTGAGGCCCCGACTAAGAGTGACGCTCAAACCATGCAGAGCTCATTACCAATATTCATATAAAAGAACATCTGGGTAGCAGTGACCATAACATTATTTTATTTAATGTTAGTTGTAAGCAACAAACACATACGGGTCAGATAAAAACACCTAAGTTTAAGAGAGCAAATTTTCCAAGGATGGGGCTGCTCTCTAGGACTTAGACTGGGAGGAAATATTGGCATCAATGGACACAGAACAGAAATAGGAATTTTTCAAAGTGACTGTATGTAAACTCACTGCAAAGTATATTCCCATGGGCAATAAGTTTAAAAGGCTAAAAATAAAACCTCTAGCTCACGGCTAAAGTTAAAATGGCTATAGATAATATAAAAAAAGAGCTTTTAAATCTAAAGATGAAGGAACGCTATCATCATTTAAATGTTACAACAAATATAACAGAATATTTAAAAAGGAAATCAAGGACGCAAAAAATTCAAAACTAGCGACAGATTGCAAAAGATAGGACAAAGCCCAAAAAATTCCTCAAATATATTAACCACTTCAGCCCCAGAAGAATTTACCCCCTTCCTGACCAATTCGGCACTGCGTCACTTTAACTGACAATTGCGTGGTCGTGCGATGTTGTACCCAAGCAAAAATGACGTCCTTTTTTTCCCACAAATAGAGCTTTCTTTTGGTGTTACTTGATAGCCTCAGCGATTTTTATTTTTTGCACTATAAACAAAAAAAGAGCTAAAATTTTGAAAAAAAAATTTTTTGTACTTTTTGCTATAATAAATATCCCCATTTTTTTTTTTTTTTTTTTTTAACTAATTTTTTTCTCAGTTTAGGCTGATGTGTATTCTTCTACATATTTTTGGTAAAAAAAATCGCAATAAGCATATATTGATTGGTTTGCGCAAAAGTTATAGCGTCTACAAAATAGGGGATAGATTTATAGCATTTTTAGTATTATTATTTTTTTTACTAATAATGGCGGCAATCTGCGATTTTTATCGTGACTGCAACATTATGGCGGACACATCAGACAATTTTGACACATTTTTGGAACCATTGGCATAAATACAGCTATTAGTGTGATTAAAAATGCATTTATTACTGTAAAAATGTCACGAGGGGGTGGTGAAGGGCTTAACTGTGTTCCCAGGGAGGTGATTCTAACTGAAGGGGGAGGGGACTAACTAGAGGAAGTGATGGGTCCTGGTTCCTAGCTAATAGGAACACAGAATCTGTCACTCCTGTCAGAACAGGGAAGTGTGTGTTTACACACACTCGTCCCTGTTCTGTGTCTCCTGCTCACAATCACTTGTTGCCGGCGGTCATCGGCACCCCCACTGTGCAGCGGGCGCCTGTTATCCAGACCCCGTGAGCCAACATATAGCTATGTGGTTTCGCGCAGGGGAGCCATCCTGCCACAGTACAACTGTGGTGGCTGGTCCAGAAGCGGCTAATAGTAAAAAGGTCAGGTCTGAGCATGTAGGCCCTTTACAAAATAATCTAGAGTGGGTGACTGGGGACAAAGAGAAGGCATATTTATTAAATACTTTCTTTAGCTCCCTGTCTACAAAGGAGCATGGCGGAGCTCATGTCCATAATGGGGGTGGTAGTGACACAGCCCCAAATGATCCACAATGGCTCAAAAGTGATATGGTCCAGAAATATTTAGACAGAATAAAGGTGGATAAAGCACCTGGACCAGATGGCATCCACCCACGGATCCTAAAACAATTGAGCACTGTCATTTCAAGGCCATTGTTTCTAATATTTAGGGACTTGTTAAAGACTGGAATGGTACCACTGGATTGGCGCAGGGCCAATGTGGTGCCCATATTTCAAAAGGGATCAAAGTTTTTACCAAGTAACTATAGACCTGTCAGTTTAACTCGTATAGTTGGGGAAAATACTGAAGAGTTTAATAAAAGACCACATAGATGAGTTCTTGCTAGAAATAAATATTTTAACCGGTTCAATACAGGGCATTTTCACCCCATTCCTTCCCTGGCCAATTTTTAGTTTTCAGCGCTGTCGCACTTTAAACGACAATTGCGCGGTCGTGCAACGTTGTACCCCAAAAAAATTGATGTCCTTTTTTCCCCACAAATAGAGCTTTCTTTTGGTGGTATTTGATCGCCTCTGCGGTTTTTATTTTTTGCGCTATAAACAAAAGAAGAGCGACAATTTTGAAAAAAACACAATATTTTTTACTTTTTGCTATAATAAATATCCCAATTTTTTTTTTAAAAAACAAATTTTTTCGTCCATTTCGGCCGATACGTATTCTTCTACATATTTTTGGTAAAAAAAAATCGCAATAAGCGTATATTGATTGGTTTGCGCAAAAGTTATAGCGTCTACAAAATACGGGATAGATTTATGGCATTTTTTAAAAACAAATATTTATTTTTTTAGCGGCGATCGCAATTTTTTTTCGTGACTGCGACATTATGGCGGACACATCAGACACTTTTGACACATTTTTGGGACCATTCACATTTATACAGCGATCAATGCTATAAAATTGCATTGATTACTGTGTAAATGTGACAGGCAGTGAAGGGGTTAACTAGGGGGCGGGGAGGGGTTAATATGTTTCCTAGGGAATGCTTCTAACTGTAGGGGGAGAGGATGCACAAGGGGAGGAGACCGATCAGTGTTCCTCCCTTCTGGGAACACAGATCGGTCTCCTCTCACCTGACAGGCTGTGGATCTGTGTGTTTACACACACAGATCCACAGTCTGGGCCGGTTAACGGGCAATTGCGTGTGCCTGGCGGACATCGCGGCCGCCGGGCACACGCACCGGGTCCTGAGCAACGCGGCGGGCGCGCGCCCCCTAGACGACCGGGAATCCCAGGACGTCATATGACGTCCACTCAGGATGGGAGATCCCATCCCAGGAAGTCATATGACTATATGTGGGTAGGGAAGTGGTTAAGCAAGACAGCATGGATTCATGAAAGACAAGTTGTCAAACAAATCTGACTTCTTTTTTTGAGGAGGTAAGTAAAACCTTGGACAGAGGGGTGGCTGTGGACGTGGTATACCTGGATTTTGCAACAGTGTTTGACACAGTTTCCCACACATATCTCATGTGTAAGGTAAAGTCTACAGGCTTGGAAAGATAAGTTTGTAAATGGATAGAAAACTGGATAAAAGACAGAATTCAGAGAGTAGTGGTTATCAGTGGTGTACCCCAAGGTTCAGTGCTGGGACCCCTACTTTTTTATATCTTTATAAATGATATAGGGTCTGGGATTAAAAGTAACATGTCTGTCTTTGCAGATGACACTATTCAGTGGAATAACGTCCCTACAGGATGTCTCCAATTTACAAGCTGACCTCAATGCACTGTAATTGGGCAATGAGGTTTAATGTTGATAAATGTAAAGTTATGCACTTTGGGGCAAAGAATATGCATGCATCATACATACTAGGGGGAGTACAACTGGGGGAATCCATAGTGGAGAAGGATCTGGGGCTTTTGGTAGATCATAAGCTCAATAATAGCATGCAATGCCAAGCTGCGGTTTCTAAAGTGAGCAAAGTCCTTTCTTGTATTAAGAGAGGTATGGACTCCAAAGAGAGAGATATAATTTTGCCCCTGTACAAATCATTAGTAAGATGAGGGAGCTCAGCTATGAGGAAAGATTAGAGGAACTGAATTTATTCTCTCTTGAGAAGAGGAGATTAAGGGAGGATATAATCAACATGTACTAATACATATGTGGTTCATATAGTGAACTTGGTTTTGAGTTATTCACGTTAAGGTCATCACAGATGAAAAGAGGGCACTCTACGTCTAGAGGAAAAAAGATTTAATCTCCAAATATGGAAAGGTTTCCTCACAGTAAGAGCTGTGAAAATGTGGAATAGACTCCCTCCAGAGGTGGTTCTGGCCAGCTCAGTAGATTGCTTTAAGAAAGGCCTGGATTCTTTCCTAAATGTACATAATATAACTGGGTACTAACATTTATAGGTAAAGTTGATCCAGGGAATATCTTATTGCCTCTCGGGCGATCAGAAAGGAATTTTTTCCCCTGCAGCAAATTAGTGCATGCCTTGCTAGGGGTTTTTTTTGCCTTCCTCTGGATCAACTGTGGGTGAAGGATTGTTTTTTTTTTGGTTGAACCAGATGGACTTGTGTTTTTTTTTCAACCTGATGAAGTGTGTGTGTGTGTGTATGTATGTATATATATATATATGTGTGTGTGTGTATATATGTGTATATGTGTGTATATATATATATATATATATATATATATATATATTTATGTGTGTGTGTGTTATAGTTTTATGGACTCTATAACTTTCCAACAGACTAAATAATAAACATTGATTTGGGTTATTTTCTCCAATGAAATGGCAAAATACAGTTGAACGATTATTTGCAAAATGTTATAACAGAAACAAAGAAAAACTTTTTTTATTCCTACATTTTCTGGCTTTTTTTCCTTTTTTATTTAGCAAAAAAAATAAATAAATCAGCAGTTATGAAATACCACTGAAAGAAAGGAAACCTCTATTTGTGTGAAAAAAAAAAAAAAGGTAAAAGTTTTATATGGGTACAGTGTTGCATGACTGCGCAATTGTCATTCAAAGTGCGACAGCCCTAAAAGCTGAAAATTGGCCCGGGCAGGAAGGAGGTGAAAGTCCCTAGTATTGAAGTGGTTAATTTTGCTGTTGATATGTTTATCCTCCCATGTTGCAATAAAAAAATGCATGCTCAAAATTGTGGGTGTTATGTAGATCACATGGTAAAAATCGAGGTCTCTGTCAGGGTTACTTCTGATGTTCTTTTAATTAAATACTTAAACTGAAATAGACCTTCTAAATGTGGTACACTGCTGTGTTATACCTGGGAGTCTCGGCAAGACACATATGGTACACCCTTTAAAAACAGTGAATCCTTTGTCATATGGAAGCCAGGTGCTGATGATAGAGCACATTACAGCTCTCAGTTGGCTGTAATGATAGAGGAAGCCCTTTCTATGAAGTACAAGAGAAGCCATTACCGGATTCTGTCCAGATCCATATGAGCAACAAGATCATGCTGTAACTCAACAGAAAAAAAAGCTTTGAGGTAAAGAAGGCAATTACAAGCCACTAGTCTCTCTCTCTTTGTGAAAGTGATACTACTTTTTTTGTGATGCAACAAGCAAAACATTTGAGGCTGCTAGATTTAAGCAGCATCTATTTTGTACTACACTGATTTGTTTTGGCAATGTGTATCAAAATGTAAGCATATGTTGGGAATATGCTACCCTTGAAAGGATTTTTCATGCTCTGTGTAGTAATGTAAATCCTATTTTTTGCAAAGGCGCCATCTGCAGGTGAATCTGTTATTGCAATTTGTTCAAATATGACACGTTACAAAAACACTGCATATACTAATACATTTTAGAATGGATCACTGCATACTAGCACATTATGAGAGACTTACCTTAAAACAAAGCCAGCCAGCAGTGCGCTGTCACCGCTGTAGGCACTTCCTTCTTCACCCGGTCTTCCTTTCAGGCCCGTGGGCTGCCGCAGCTTGAATGGCTAAACCGCAATGATGTCACTCCCGTGCATGCTTGCGGGAGTCTCGGTTATGGCACACAGCTCTGAAGGAACGGCATAAGTATGCCATTCCTTCATAGCGCATGCGCTGGTGAAGTCACCAGCTGCTGCTGCTCACCTAAATATCTCGTAAACCGTGCAAGCTTACCTGTAGGTAAAAATCAAAAATGAGTTTGCTACCCCTTTAATAAAGTACAAAGACTTTTAAAAAAAAAAATGACATTGTGTAACCACTGTGCATCAGTCAACCTGGAAACAGGCAAATCGGTTGCTCTTAGAAAGTCTTTATTTAAGCTAACCTTTCTTAAATTAGCATGATCAGGAGGTTGTAAAGGGTTTTAAATAAAATTAGGGCTGCGGAAATTAACGATTAATCGTTAATTTTTTTGATCGATCAAAATTTTTTGGTCGGTAGGCTGCCTACCCTGGGGCCGCTTTGGGCCAAGCTGTGGCTGCAGCGCTCTGCTCCCTCCTCCTCCACTATATGTCATACTCAGTCTGCGGGCATCTCCCGCTGAGTGTGAAAACTTTGGCCTGCGCTGTGAGAAAAGTCCCACCCTCCTCCTAGAGATCAGGTCGTGTGATAGACGCAGTGTTCTGTCTATTACACAAGCTGGTCTAGGAGGGAGGGCGGGACTATTCTCACAGCGCGGCCAAAGTTTTCACACTCGGCTCCGAGACACACAGCGGGAGATGCCCGCAGACTGTGTAATACAGGCACTGACTACAGGGAGACTGCATTATGGGCAGGGTAAGACAGCATTATGGGCACGGTGAGACTGCATTATGGGCACGGTAAGGCTGAGATTATGGGTACGGTGAGGCTAAGTTTATGATGTGTGACGTCCTAGTCATGCCTTGCTATGTCCGGCTTCGACCGTTGCCATAACAACGGTGCTAAATCAGCTAAAAGTAGTTGGATCTGTATGTGCGTTATAATTAATGGAAATTAGTCGATTAATCGAACACGAAACTTTTAATCAGTAACAGCCCTAAATAAAATGTGTATTTAAAACCTACTGTTTCTACACCCAAAAACAAAAAATATAGTATTGCATCGTACAATTTGAACCAATAGAAAAAGAACTTGTGGTGCACTCAGTGACCCTGTGAGCTGGAAATAGGGGGCTAAAAGGGCTGGAAAACTGCCCACAAAGTTGCGTAAATGAAACAATTTGTACAAGTGGCTACATAAACTAAATGCTGTAACACACTTAAATAAATAACCACACGATAAAACGGTATTAAAAAAAATGAATGGAACATCTCATATCCCTGTGGTTGGCTAACAAAAACTAAGGGGCGTGCCACTGCCTTCTGTAGTGGCTTGGGAAACCAACGTCTAGAAGAAGAAAAGATAAAGAGGGGTGCAGACCGGCCTCATAGTTTAGTAAGCTTAGTGTAAAATCAATAATCTGTACTCACAAGAGTTAAGAAGCAGAATTTGCCTGTAACAGAGCAAGGATCATCCTAAGGTAAAGCCTTAAATCATCAAACTAAACCCACTGTGGGGTAACCCCCCCATGCATAGGGATCGCTGGAGTTGGGATGGATGCCTCTGCACTGGGTTAACAGGCAGGTCTGTTACTGCTTGTGTTTGTCTCGAGACTGATGAAGAGGAGGTGCTGCTCCTCATTGAATTGCATTTCCCATGATCCTTTGCAAATCTAACACAAGCTAGAACAGACCTGGCCATTCACCCAGTGCAGAGGTGTCCATCCCGGCTCCAGCAATTCCTGTGCATGGGATCTTCCTCCACAGTGGTTTTAGTCTGATGATTTGAGGCTTTGCGCTTTAGGATGGCCCTTGCTCTGTTACATGCCAATCGTGCTTCTAATCATCAGTATTATAAAACCATAAATACTCGCACTATGTTGTCAATGTGAAAGGCATACATGTGATAAGGACCTGCAGCTGCTGTCCACAAGGTGCTAAAACCTCAAAAATCAATACAGCGCTTACAGTCGTGCTAAACAACAACAAAAAATTGTCAATATGTAACACAGTCTCTTGCAACTTGCTAAGGTGCTCCCAAATAAGTATAAAGTGCTTCATATGAAATTACTGTGCACTCACCAGAAACAATGTCCCTCAGCTTTGCAGTTTGGGGGCCAAACACGCTGTGATCTGGTGTTGGTGGGGTGGAACTCTAGGACTCCTTAGCAGGATCTCCAAACATAGAGGGTCTTGGGGGTAACCAAAAATTCACCAGGCTCGATAAAAACAAATAAAGGCTGATAGTAAACTACTGTTAAAAATGTATTATCATAAGTGCCACTTGATTGCTGGCATAGGGCAGAGAATGAGCTCATCTGGGTTCGCAGCAGATTGGCGTGCATTCCACGGAGGGCGGAAGTGGCGTTAGTTGTTAGAGAACCGGAAATGCGTCAACGCGTTTCACCCCTCCAGGGTGTCATCAAGGACATCACTTTCGGTTTCACGTGATCAATTTTATATCCGAAGAGCCTGACCTCCTCTCTCATTAACCAATGGAGTGTTGCCAATTCCAATGGGTGTAATCGTACCAACTTACCAGCTAATCTATTCTAATGAACTCATAATAGCTATAAAACAATATTAATTCTACCAATTGGATAAAAAACAAGTTAAACTGAGTTCTATGTTCAAGCCAAATTAACTCATAGTACCCAGCATATAGATCCATTGGGTTTCATTTTGAGAAATGCACTTCTTGAGATTAGACCCTCTCCAGTGCGCCTCTGTCAGGGCTAGGCTCAGCCCTTCCTTCTCTGAGCTGGACGCTCAGCTGTCGGCTAATTGCCAGCTCCTATCTCTCCATATCCTGCTTGTCAGTCCTGCCTACTTAAGCCGTTCAGTCCAGAGGTTCTCTGCCTTCGCCTTGGTCACATCACAGAAACTCCTGCAATCCTGTTCAAGATTTGCTTTGCTCACATCCTTTCTGGCTCCAGATCCTGCTTGCTGTTCCACTACATTGATCCCTGACTTCTGGCTTGGCTGACTATCCGTTCTGGTTACTGAACTTTGGCTATGTTTTGACTACGTTTGCCCTTTTTTGTTTTTTTTCTGACAGCCTCTACCTTATCAATTCCACAAGGGGTCAACCCTCTTGGGTCTCTATTGTGGAACAATCTAAAAACAAACTATGATGCCTAAAACCCTTTTTAATTCTATTGACGTGTTCTCTCAACTTTATCTCCAGCCTCCTTGTGGGTTCTCCCTACATATTGGAGACCACAGGGACAGGACAGGAGATAGGTGACGTGTGTGGTTTCACAAGTGATACATTTCTTGATCTCAAAAGATCTCCCATGGGAATAAGAATCAAAATGCGTAGTCTTTCATTTCCTATGCTTGGAGGTTCTGCAAATTATACATTTTCCACAACTAAAAAATCCTGTTTGATCTAAAAATGTAAAGGACTTTTTAGGGGGATTGATAACATTGTGTGCCAACTTCAACCGTAACGTTGGAGGTTTGGTATAAATAAACTCTGGTTTATCTGGTAAGATACTTTTCAACTCTATCTTTTAAGAGTAGGGGCCAATAGTACTTCACTATCAGTCTCTATTTGTTCTCTGATTATTTTTTCAAACTGTTTATATTGTCGGGTGAATCCTGTCATGAAAGTCATTCCATAATCCCTTCTTTTGTTTTTCCTTTTTCTTAAATAAACGATCTCTATATCTCTCTTTATTTTTTTGTTTTCTTCAGATCTTTTAGATCAGTGGTTCTCAACCTGGGGGTCGGATGACGATTTGCCAGGGGTCACCAAATCCTGGGCTGTTCCTAAAGCCTGCACTGCTCTTCCAGCTATTTTGCGGCCGCAGGGCTGTTCCTGGAGCCTGCAGCCGCCCACTCAGCCTCTTCGCAGCCACTCATTCAGTTCACAGCATGGCTGGGGCAGAGACTAGAGGTCAGCTGACTGGTGAGGAATGTAAAGTGGGAGGGGTTGGAGGAGACTCCATCTCCTGATTTCGGCATAGGTGTCACTGCTGCGAGACACCACAAAGTCAGAGACACCGTGAAGCCGGGGACACGGAGTAACTCTACCTGTGATTATAGTCATTAAAAGTCCCCACTACAGTTCTCAGGTCAGCAGATGACCTAAGTTGCCTGATCAGAACTCCCCCCAACACTGCCACTCATTCCACCCCCCACCAGCACTGCCACTCATCCCATTCCCCCCCACTAAGGAGTAAGAGAAGGAATAAAAATAGAGAATACATGGAAGTGAGAGGAAAAGAGGGGGAGGAACAAAGAAAAAGAGAGAGAAAGAATAAGTGAAAGAACAAGAAAGACAGCAAGAGAGAGGAATGGGGGAATAAAAACCAAAACTTAGGACAAAGAAATATAAAAGGGAAAGAAAGGATAACAAAAGAGAAGGAGTGGTAAATCCTAAAAAATACCATAAGGGGTTTTAATACTGTACGAGTAGAAGGGACTCGGGGAGCGCTAAATGTCCTTGGAATTGGGGCGCAAATTACTTGTCTTGCCTTGGGTGCTGACAACCCACGCTACAAAAATTATTTTACTGTTAGGGGTCCCCACAGCTTGGGAAATTTTATCAAGGGGTCACGGCACTAGAGGGGTTGAGAACCACTGTTTTAGATTATAACCCTTTTCATGGAATCATTCTAAAATTGTTTCAGCCTGTGCATCATAATCCTCTCTCATTGCAATTCCTTCTCACCCTCAGTATCTGACTTTTGGGAATGCACTCTAGCCATCTTGGATGGCGACAACTCCCCAGTGGGATGTAACCATTTCTATCGACATCTTTGAAATACGTCCGAGATTGTAATTTACCACTCTCCTTGTATATGACAAGATCCAGAAAATCGACCTCTTCGTAACCATAGGTTTTGGAAAAAGAGATGCCATAGGAATTATCCTTCATCTCTTTAAGAAAATTACAGAACAATTCCTGTGATCCTGCCCACACAATCAAAATGTTATCTATGTATCTTTTGTAGAATTTTAATTCTGGTATATTTTTGATCATAGATGGCTTCCTTCTCCCACTGACTCATGAAGAGGTTTGCCACTGAAAGGGCATATTTAGCCCCCATGGCCCCACCTTTCTTCTGTCCAAAGTGTTTCTTCTCATGCCAGAAGAACCTGTGACTTATTGCCAGGTCGAGTGCCTGTAATAGAAACTCCTTCTGCTTAGGTTTGATGTCAGTCTTCCCCAGGACCCAGCCAACCGCTTCCAATGCATGATGTTGCTGAATATTAGTGTATAATGAGTTAACATCTACACTAGCCAGAATGTGTTCACTCTTAACTTCAATAGGTTTTAGTAGTTCTATAAGATCTTTACTATCCTTAAGATAATCCGGACATTTCTGGGTAAATAGTCCCCTAACCTTGAATAAAGTGAGTCAACTCCACTAACTATAGGTCTTCCTGGGGGGTCTAGATGGATTTTTGTGCACTTTGGGTAGCTGATAGATGACAGGGACTTTCGGTGCATCTGGTATTAAATATCTTGCCTCCTTTTTACTTATTATTTTTTCTTTATGTGCTGTTTTAATTAGTCTCTTCAAATTTGCCTTATACTTGTTTATATTCGCTCCAGACAAATTTGATGTTTTTATAGATTTTATGAAATTGGAATATTAATATCAAAAAGTTTTATGCTAAAAGCAATGTACCAGTGGATTAGATAATAGAATGAATATCAACTAAACAGGTAAAGCTTTCTAGATCTTTTGTCTCCTTAACCACTTGCCTACAGGGCACTTTCACCCCCTTCCTGCCCAGACCAATTTTCAGCTTTCAGCGCTTTCACAGGTTTAATGACAATTACTCAGTCATGCAACACTGTACCCAAATGAAATTTGCGTCCTTTTTTTTCACACAAATAGAGCTTTCTTTTGGTGGTATTTAATCACTAGTGTTTTTTTTTTTATTTTTTGTGCTATAAATAAAAAAAGACTGAACATTTTGTGAAAAAATCCCTTTCTTTGTTTCTGTCATAAAATTTAGCAAATTAATAATATTTCTTCATAAATTTTGGCCAAAATTTATACGGCTACATATCTTTGGTAAAAATAACCCTAATTAGTGTGTATTATTTGGTCTTTGTGAAAGTTATAGAATCTACACGCTATGGTGCCAATCATTGAAAATTGATCACACCTGATGTACTGAAGACCTATCATTTCTTGAGAGCCAGGAAAGTACAAATACCCACAAAATGACCCCATTTTGGAAAGCAGACACCCCAACGTATAATCTATGAGGCATAATGAGTCTTTTGAACAGTTCACTTTTTTGCAGAAGTTTTTGGAAAATGTGGAAAAAAATGAAAACATATTTTTTTTCCCACAAAGTTGTCCATTTTTAAGATATTTCCAACACACAGCATGTACATAGCAAAAATGATACCCTAAAATACATTCTGCTACTCCTCCTGAGTATGGCGATAGCACATGTGTGAGACTTTTACACAGCCTGACCACATATAGAGGCCCACCAGTAAAGTAGCACTTTCAGACGTTCTACAAGCATAAATTACACATCTCATTTATCAACCACCTATTACACTTTTGAAGGCCCTGGAGCACCAGGACAATGGAAACCCCCACAAAATGACCCCATTTTGGAAAGCAGACACTCCAACGTATAATCTATGAGGCATAATGAGTCTTTAGAACAGTTCATTTTTTTCCAGAAGTTTTAGGAAAATGTGGAAAAAAAATGAAAACTCATTCCTTTCCAACAAAGTTGTCCATTTTTAAGATATTTCCAACACATAGCACGTACATAGAAAAAAATGACACCCCAAAATACATTCTGCTACTCCTGAGCATGGCGATACCACATGTGTGAGACTTTTACACAGCCTGACCACATACAGAGGCCCACCATTGAAGTAGCACCTTTAGGCGTTCTACAAGCATAAATTACACATCTAATTTCCTGACAACCTATTATCTTTTAAGGCCCTTATATTGCTAACACATAGCATTTTATATACCAAAAATTACACTCCAAAATAAATTCTAATAAGGAAAGGGTAAAAAAAAAGTATTACCTGTGGTTTTAGTAGTGTCCCCAGAGGAGAGAATTGGTCCAGGCAGCAGGCAGGGATGTGCTTAGCAACAATAGTAATTATCCAGGCAGCAGGCAGGAATATTGTCTATAGTCAGCACAAGGATATCGTCAGCACAGCCAAAGCATTTGTCCATAGAAATTGACCAGGCAGAGACAGCCAGCACAGCCATAATATTGGTCCTGTTAGACCGTTACCTGCCTGCACTCATTATTGTACCGCTTTCCAGCCCTTCATAAATATACTGCCTCTTGCTACAGTGAATTATTTCCATAGTCCAGGTAGCAGGCAGAGGTGTGGTCAGTTTATGCTACAGGCAGAGGCATGGCGGCAGTAAGTCAGCAACAGGCTGAGGGCCGCAATCAGGTAAGACAGGGGCACAGGGATAGAGGCTTCAACCCACCCAAATCTCTATGAAGCCTCCGGACTCCAGACCCTAATCCGGAAATTACGAAACCCGAAGACAACAAAAAAAAAATGTTTTCTCCATTCGGAAAAACATTTCTGGAGCCCCTCACATGTGAGACCCCTGTGTACCACAGTAGCAGGACAACAGATCAGTCCAAGCGGTAGGCAAAAGCATAGTCCATAAAACAGGCCAGGGTCAGTTCACATGCCAGCATTCCAAGCGGTAGGCAGAAGCATAGTTGATAAAACAGGCCAGGGTAAGTTCACATGAAAGCAGTACAAGCAGTTGGCAGAGCCATAGTCTTTTTTTTTTTTTTTGCCACATCAGCGAAGAGATTTACCATGGGAATAGAATTTTTCAAATAGGTAGTATTCAAAAATAATTCCCTTTTATCGTCACATCATTGTGGCTTCACTTCATTATACAAAAAGAGAAAAAAGAATAACACTTGACCATACAGCTTATCTATTTACCATTGATCTCTTCCTAATTTCCTTCCGCTCCTCTCCCCTCTCCCCCCCCCCCCATCCCAAGACCAAACCTCTTTCCTCTCTTTCCGCCCTCTCTGGCTTCCCTACCTTCCTCTTTACCCCCTCTTGACCGCCCCTTCTCCCATTTTTTCATCTTGAACTGTATCAGGAACTACCCTTTCTTTTACTCATGTTGTCCACATCTCTATTGATCTTGGGGAATTTTTAAATTTTTCCCAGACTCCCCACTTTATCTTATAGTCCTCCATTTTTATCCCTTCACTGAATCTCAAATACTCTAGTTCCTGTATCTCATTCATTTTATTGGACCATTCCCTCATAGTTGGTCTTTCTTTCCTTTTCCAATTTTTGGCAATTAGGGATTTAGCTGCGTCTATAGAATGGGGCAAGAGTGTTCTGAGATAGGTTTTAGTGGGCATATCGTGAAGATGGAATAGGAATATTTTGGGGTCTTTTGGCAGGTCAAAGTGTGTGATCTCCTTGATATACTTTTTAATCTCTTCCCAGAAGAGTCCCACTTCCAAAACGTGGGCCGCCGTCCCTATTTCGCCACATCCCCTCCAGCAAAGCCGGGATTTTTCCCCATTGATTTTATGCATCCTATCTGGTGTCATATACATTCTCGTCATACATTTATAGTTTAACTCTAGCACTTTGCTATTGACCGATGTAGCCGAGAGTCTTTTCCATATCTTATCTACTTCTGTCTCTGAGATGGTATTTCCTAACTCCTTTTCCCATTTTCCAATGAAGGCCGGGATAACCGGCCTTTTCAGTTCGACCAGTATTTTGTAGATCCGGGAGAAACCTGCTTTTTCATCAGTGTTCATACATATTTTCTCTAACGGGAGTAGATTTTTTGTTGTCCTAATTGGTTGAGGTAAATATTCAATAAAATGCTTTAATTGACTGTAACGCCATGGGTTAATAACTATCTTATCTCTCCTATTCATAAGCTCTCGCATTGTGCATATTCTGCCCCGGTCCATTACATCCTTCAGTTGTAAATTCTCCTCCAAAAGCCATTTACCAAACCACTCCTCCTTTCCAGGCGGGAAGTAGTCTACATCTTTTAGTGCCATTAATAGTGAGTTGTACTTCCAATTTTCCCTTTTGTGTAAAGTGTCCCACATTTTAAGTGCATGCCTAGTGATTTCATGAGTTTCAATATTATATTTTCTTAGTTTTGGTGGACTCCATATAGTTTCGTGCAATTTTAGTTTACTAATTTTATTCTCGATTTCCACCCAGTGTTTTTTTTTATTTTTAACCCAATCTACCATTCTCGCAAGTGCAATGGCTTCATAGTATTTACAAATATCTGGTGCTCCCCATCCCCCTTTACTTTTCGTGTTTATTAATTGAGTGTATTTTAAACGTGGTGTTTTCCCCTTCCATATAAACCTTAATAACATTGAGTGCAATTTAAGATTTAAGAAAAAATTTAAGATATGTAGATGGCAATGTGATTGGGAGCATTTGCATTTTATATGTTATTTTTGGTAGTAAGACCATTTTAAAAATATTTATTCTTCCCACCCGCGAGAGTTGTCCCTGCTGTATTCTATTTAGTTCTGTTTTTACCTCATTCATAAGTGGCATGAAATTCACTTGAAATAACTTTTCTGTAGATGTTGTAATTTTAACTCCTAGGTAATTTAAGGTTTCTCTCCCCCACGCAAAAGGGAAGCGTTTTTGATATGAATAATCTCTCGTCTTATTGGGGTTTATATCTAACACTTCTGATTTAGTTGGATTTACTTTAAAGTTGGATAACTTCCCGTATTCTTTTAAGGTGGCCATAACGTTCGGAAGGGAGATTCTTGGATGTGTGATATAGAGCAGGATATCATCGGCGAAGGCAGCGAGCTTGTACTCAGCTCCCCCCATGTTTACTCCTCTAATATCCGGGTTCTGTCTAATCCTCATAAGGAGAGGTTCTCATGCTAACAGGAATAACATTGGGGAAATTGGGCACCCCTGCCTTGTTCCATTATACATATTAAAGGGTTCTGACAGGATCCCATTTACTTTAACTCTCGCTGATGGCCTCGAATACAATGTGTCTCTATCATGAAGTCCCAGTCTACCCTGTCAAATGCTTTTTCAGCATCTATTGACAGGAGTAGACCTGGGACTCCACTCTTTTTAATTTCCTGAGTTATCAATAAGGTTTTAATACTATTATCCCTTCCCTGTCTGCCGGATATAAATCCGACTTGGTCAGGATGGATTATCCTTTCAAATGTTTGTTTTACTCTACCCGCTATTACTCTTGCAAATAATTTTGTGTCTATATTTAATAAGGATATGGGCCTAAAACTAGAGTATAGAGTATCATCTTTTCCTTCCTTATGTATAATCGCTATGTTAGCTGCTAGTGCGTCTCTGCTCATTACCCCTTTCTCCCCTATCTCATTCATATAAGAGCACAGTTTTGGCACTAAGTAGTCTTGATATTTTTTGTAGTATAGTGCAGTCAGTCCGCCTGGACCTGGGCTCTTGCCTATTTGTAGTTCTTTAATGGCCTTCCTTACTTCAGACTCTATAATGGGGGCCTTAAAAGCTATTCTTTCCTCTTCAGTTATTTTTGACATCCCAGTTTCTTTTAAGTAGTTTTTAATTTTCTCTTGTTTTTGTTCTCTCTCTTTACTTGTATCCTTTTTGTTTATTGAGTAGAGCTCCCCATAGAAATCTTGAAAGGTCTTTGCTATATCTACATCTTTGTATCTAAGTTCTCCTGTTTTGGTCCTTATTTTATCAATATATTTATTACTTTTCTTTTTGCTTAGTGCCCTTGCCAGGAGTCGTCCGGGTCTGTTACTAGCAATATATCTTTCTTTTTTGACTAAATTATACTTCTTTCTGTTTTCTAGTTCTATCTGTTGTCTCATGGCTTCTCTTGCTCTATATAGTTTTCCCACAATCCCTCCTCCTTCCCCCGAATCCTTGTGCTGCTGTTCTAGTTTTTTAATCTCCTCCTGGAGCTCACAAAGTTCCTTTGCCTGCCTTCTTTCATTCTCAACTCCCGCCTTTATTATAATCCCTCTAATATAGGCCTTATGGGCTTCCCAAACTATTGATTCTGATGTTTCCTTCGAGGTATTTGTTTTAAAATAAAATTCTAATTCCTCTTTTATTAACCTATTGATTTTCCTATCATGAAGGAGGTCTTCCTTTAGTCTCCAGTTATTTGACAAGGATATTCGTGTATTTTGTTTTATTTGTAGCGTCACCGGGGCGTGGTCTGAAAATGTTATGGATCCTATATTCGTGCTCTCTATCTCATCCAAGTACCTGTGATCTACGAAGAAATAATCAAGCCTAGAGTACGTCGCATGTACGGGGGAGTAGAAGGTGTAGTCCCTTGTCTTTTGATGTTGCATCCTCCATGCATCCACTAGCTGACATTGGTGCAGCTTTTTCTTGAGTTTGTTCATCCATACACCTCTAGTCCCCCGAACATGCGACGTGTTATCTCTGCCCGGCTCAATGCATAAATTAAAATCTCCTGCCACAATAACCCTCCCCGTCCTAAAATCCTCTATCTTTGTTAAGACTCCCATTGCATATTTTCCTGGGTTAGTATTTGGGCAGTACACATTTGCTAAAGTGTATTCCTTCCCATTTAATATACCCCTCAGGAACAAGTATCGGCCCTCGGGATCAGTAAATCTCTCCTCTAGCTGAAAACGAACTTCCCTTGCAAAGCCAATCGCCACCCCTTTTGCACCCCTTATCGGGGAATCACTATAAATCCAGAGCGGGTAGTCCTTGGATATTATTTTCTGATTTCTCCCCAGGAATAGGTGCGTCTCCTGCAGGGGCGGACTGACAACTCATGGGGCCCCCGGGCAATAGGGGCTCATGGGGCCCCCTTAGTCCCCACCCACCCACATACAAGCCACACCCTCACAAAGCCCCACGTATATATTGCACTGCTACATTACATGCATTGGTCACAGAATTTCTCTACTTCATGTTCAAAATAAATGTTTAAAGATTAAAGAAAAATAAACTCACTTTAACCACATACATTTACTGCAGGGCTGCGTCTCCTGTGAGCAGAATCATGTACAGGTACTTGATTCTGCACTTGCGGGTCTGCATGCTGTTTGACCTGCTGCCGCTGTGATTGGACACACCGAGAGCTAACCAGCGGGTCCGGAGGACCCCATGTCCGCCAGGCCCCGACGATCGTTTCCAACAGAGGCAGAACTGTGGTCTGCCTATGTAAACAAGTCCCCAGAGAGCCTCCCCTTACATCAGGGTCCCCAGAGAGCCTCCCCTTACATCAGGGTCCCCAGAGAGCCTCCCCTTACATCAGGGTCCCCAGAGAGCCTCCCCTTACATCAGGGTCCCCAGAGAGCCTCCTCCTTACATCAGGGTCCCCAGAGAGCCTCCCCTTACATCAGGGTCCCCAGAGAGCCTCCCCTTACATCAGGGTCCCCAGAGAGCCTCCTCCTTACATCAGGGTCCCCAGAGAGCCTCCTCCTTACATCAGGGTCCCCAGAGAGCCTCCTCCTTACATCAGGGTCCCCAGAGAGCCCCCTCCTTACATCAGGGTCCCCAGAGAGACCCCTCCTTACATCAAGGTCCCCAGAGAGCCCCCTCCTTACATCAGGGTCCCCAGAGAAATCCCCCATACATCAGGGTCCCCAGAGAGCCCCCCTTACATCAAGGTCTTCAGAGAGCCCCCCCTTACATCAAGGTCTTCAGAGAGCCCCCCTTACATCAAGGTCCCCAGAGAGCCCCCCCATACATCAAGGTCTCCAGAGAGCCCCACATACATCAGGGTCCACTCCCCAGAGAGCCCCCCCATGCATCAGGGTCCCAGAGAGCCCCCCATAGATCTGGGTCCCCAGAGAGCCCCCCATAGATCTGGGTCCCCAGAGAGCCCCCCATAGATCTGGGTCCCCAGAGAGCCCCCCCCATACATCAGGGTCCCCAGAGAGCCCCCCATACATCAGGGTCTCCAGAGAGCCCCCCCAAACATCAGGGTCCCCAGAGAGCCTCCTCCTTACATCAGGGTCCCCAGAGAGCCTCCTCCTTACATCAGGGTTCCCAGAGAGTCCCCTCCTTACATCAGGGTCCCCAGAGAGCCCCCTCCTTACATCAGGGTCCCCAGAAAGCCCCCTCCTTACATCAAGGTCCCCAGAGAGCCCCCTCCTTACATCAGGGTCCCCAGAGAAACCCCCCTTACATCAGGGTCCCCAGAGAGCCCCCCATACATCAGGGTCTCCAGAGAGCCCCCCCAAACATCAGGGTCCCCAGAGAGCCTCCTCCTTACATCAGGGTCCCCAGAGAGCCTCCTCCTTACATCAGGGTTCCCAGAGAGTCCCCTCCTTACATCAGGGTCCCCAGAGAGCCCCCTCCTTACATCAGGGTCCCCAGAGAGCCCCCTCCTTACATCAAGGTCCCCAGAGAGCCCCCTCCTTACATCAGGGTCCCCAGAGAAACCCCCCTTACATCAGGGTCCCCAGAGAGCCCCCCCATACATCAAGGTCCCCAGAGAGCCCCCCCATACATCAAGGTCCCCAGAGAGCCCCCCCATACATCAAGGTCCCCAGAGAGCCCCCCCATACATCAAGGTCTCCAGAGAGCCCCCCCCATACATCAAGGTCTCCAGAGAGCCCCACATACATCAGGGTCAACTCCCCAGAGAGCCCCCCTATACATCAGGGTCCCAGAGAGCCCCCCATAGATCTGGGTCCCCAGAAAGCCCCCCAAAGATCTGGGTCCCCAGAGAGCCCCCCCCATACATCAGGGTCCCCAGAGAGCCCCCCCATACATCAGGGTCCCCAGAGAGCCCCCCCATACATCAGGGTCCCCAGAGAGCCCCCCCATACATCAGGGTCCCCAGAGAGCCCCCCCATACATCAGGGTCCCCAGAGAGCCCCCCCATACATCAGGGTCTCCAGAGAGCCCCCCCAAACATCAGGGTCCCCAGAGAGCCTCCTCCTTACATCAGGGTCCCCAGAGAGCCTCGTCCTTACATTAGGGTCCCCAGAGAGCCTCGTCCTTACATCAGGGTCCCCAGAGAGCCCCCCATACATCAGGGTCCCCAGAGAGCCTCCCAGAGCATTCCCCCATACATCAGGGTCCCCAGAGAGCCTCGTCCTTACATTAGGGTCCCCAGAGAGCCTCCTCCTTACATCAGGGTCCCCAGAGAGCCTCCCCCCATACATCAGGGTCCCCAGAGAGCCCCCCCCCATACATCAGGGTCCCCAGAGAGCCCCCCCATACATCAGGGTCCCCAGAGAGCCCCCCATAAATCAGGGTCCCCAGAGAGCCCCCCATAAATCAGGGTCCCCAGAGAGCCTCCCATACATCAGGGTCCCCAGAGAGCCCCCCATACATCAGGGTCCCCAGAGAGCCCCCCCCATACATCAGGGTCCCCAGAGAGCCCCCCCATACATCAGGGTCCCCAGAGAGCCCCCCGTACATCAGGGTCCCCAGAGAGCCCCCCCATACATCAGGGTCCCCAGAGAGCCCCCCCCCATACATCAGGGTCCCCAGAGAGCCCCCCCATACATCAGGGTCTCCAGAGAGCCCCCCCAAACATCAGGGTCCCCAGAGAGCCTCCTCCTTACATCAGGGTCCCCAGAGAGCCTCGTCCTTACATTAGGGTCCCCAGAGAGCCTCGTCCTTACATCAGGGTCCCCAGAGAGCCCCCCATACATCAGGGTCCCCAGAGAGCCTCCCCCCATACATCAGGGTCCCCAGAGAGCATTCCCCCATACATCAGGGTCCCCAGAGAGCCTCGTCCTTACATTAGGGTCCCCAGAGAGCCTCCTCCTTACATCAGGGTCCCCAGAGAGCCTCCCCCCATACATCAGGGTCCCCAGAGAGCCCCCCCATACATCAGGGTCCCCAGAGAGCCCCCCCATAAATCAGGGTCCCCAGAGAGCCTCCCATACATCAGGGTCCCCAGAGAGCCCCCCATACATCAGGGTCCCCAGAGAGCCCCCCCCATACATCAGGGTCCCCAGAGAGCCCCCCCATACATCAGGGTCCCCAGAGAGCCCCCCCATACATCAGGGTCCCCAGAGAGCCCCCTGTACATCAGGGTCCCCAGAGAGCCCCCCATATATCAGGGTCCCCAGAGAACCCCCCATACATCAGGGTCCCCAGACTTAACCCCCCCAGAGGTTCCCCTGTACCTGGCTGTGCAGCTCCAACCCAAGGGGGAGGTGGGAGGTGGCGATCGGCAGTTCTATGGTGCCTGTGGATCTCACTGGGGCTTGTAGTCCTCCTTCTGATTCTGTACAGTGGATAGGGGAGGGGCCTCTGACCCGGGCAGCAGTGTACAAGCAGAGAGTGAAACTTGTAGCTGCCCGGGCCAGAGGCCCCTCCCCTTTCCACTCTATAATCTGGAGGAGAAATACAAGTCCCCGGGAGATGCTGCGAGCACCATAGAGCTGCTGATCGCCGCCTCCCACTCCCCTCACTGCATCCCAAACTAAAAGAGGAGATGCCCGCCTCATCCCCCCGCACCCCCCCCCCCCCCCCCCCCCGCGGCAGTCGGCAGAACGGCTCCACCGCAGGTCCGCAGCACGCCCAGCAGCATACCCCTAGATCCGACGAGCATGTCTCCCGGGCCCCCTACTGGCTGCGGGCCCTCGGTCGGCGTCCGATCGACCGAATGGTCAGTCCGCCCCTGGTCTCCTGAAGAAAGACCACCTCAGCTTTAATGGATCTCAATTCGCTCATTATGTTTGCACATTTAATGAGCGAATTGAGGCCCCTCACATTATATGTCACCAACCTTATACCGGCCATTTATCCTGCCTTTCTAGACCCATCAGCCAGAGAAAATGAGGTTTGTAGCGGTCTCACCCCTCTCTTACCCCCCCTCCCTCTTCCCTCCCCCTTAGCCCCCTCCCCTCCCGCACCCCCCTCCCTTTCCCTCTTTGGGGGTATCGGGCCTCCCAGTGACCCCATTAACCGTGGCCCCACATTCTCCACCCGGCCCTACGGTTTTCCCCCCGAGGGTTGAACTCAGTGTGGTAGTCCTTAAAGCCCCCAGCCCACCCCGGGATTGATCGGCCCACCTCCCCCCTCCTCTCCCCCACCTCCCCCCCTCACCTGCCCCAATGAGGCCCCGCCCCTCCCCCCCCCAGCTCTGGGCCCAATGCCCATTTTCCCCCCCTCACCACCCACTACCCAGGCTCATATTTTCCAGAAACCCTGGTCCCAGTTTGCTACATATCCTTTCTGGTTATTTTAGCTTTGGTTCCACTCCTTTCCTATTATATACTGGTTTCCAATTTTGGAGGTCCTCAGCAATGTCCTGGTTTCCTGTTTTCTCCCACCATCCTGGGATTTCTACGAGTGGAATATCCAATCGCCAACAGGAATTTTGGGTCTCCTCTGGAAATCTTAGCGTTGCTGAGCGCCCGTTCTTTCGCCCAATCAAACATGCTGGGAAACCCCAGGAGTACTGTACATCTCGAGCTTTAAGCTGCGCCAATAATGGTCTGAGGACTCTTTTCCTTGTCCGTGTCTCAGTGGCTAGGTCCTGGTAAACCTGTAGATTAGCTTCTCCATATTTCACCGTTTGATTATTTTTCAGACTCTCCCTGATTTTCTCTTTGTCTTGATAGTTATGGAACCTCACAATCACGTCTCGTGGAGCCTCTTTACTAATCACGGCTGGTTTCCTGATTCTGTGCACTCTTTCCAGTTTAATTCTCTTATTATTTTCCGTTGGATAAATGAGGCCTCCAAAAATTTGATCCACTTTTTCCTGTAGATTTTCTCCCTCCCCATGTATCTCTGGAAGACCTCTAATCCTCAAGTTTTTCTTTCTGCTTCGGTTTTCCTGGTCTTCCAGTCTATATCTCAGGTTCCTTTGTTCGCGTTGCATCTCCTCCATCTGAGTTTTAAGAGTCCTTATCTCCAAGCCCTGTCTTTCCGCTATTGTTTCAGCTTCCTCCACTCTTCTTAATATATGCCCCATGTCTCCCCGTATTGCCTCTATTTCTCCCTTAATAGCATTTTCTAGTTTTGCAAACATCTCCGCCATTTCATCCTTTGTTGGCAGTACTCTTTCCTGTTGATTCTCCATTAGAGTTTCTTCTAGAATTGCTGGAGTAGTGAGTGATTCTGCTTCCGCCACCTGTCTTCTTGTGTTGATTTTAGGTGGGTATTCAGGGGTTTTATTTTTAGTACCAGATACCTTTCCCGGACTTGCATTGGTATTTTCATGGACCATATATTTCCTTATTGTGCCTGGACTAGCACTTGTTCTGGCGGGGATCCCAGTTGGTTTTGCTGTGGCCCCCTTCCCCATCTTTCCTCTCATTCTCTATTTTCTATCACCCTTTGATTTATCCCCTTCCGGTTTTGCTCCAAAAAGGAATCACAAGATGAAAGGGTGCTAGTGAGGTAATCGGTTGTTTTGGTACCGTTACAGTGGTAGGGGTTTTCTTCCCCTAAAGTGTCCAATATCCGAAGTCCGATATGATCTTCTTTTTACCAGTTGGGGTTAGTCTGCCTATATATCACTATCTTGAGGTCCTTATTCCACTAGCATAGGGTAATCCTACCCCTTGGGGGTCATAGTAGAGGGCCCCGAAGTTTAGAACCCCCCTTATCTCTCCCCTCCGTGCCACCTCAATAGAATATTACCGCTATCCTTATACTGAGGTTTGTGTAGAAGACTCGGATGGCTCAGTATATAAAAAAGAAAAACAAAATCAAAATCCCCCCAGCATGCCCCTTTAATCTGATACCCGCTCTTTGCATAACATAACCAGGTCCCAAAAACAAAAGAGGAAGAAGCTGATAACCAGTGAGCAACATATAGCATGTGTTTTAAAATATTCTTACATGAGCTTTAGGACCTCTTCTCCTTTATACTTATGTAGCTAAATATCGGTATATACCAATGTCCCCAGATAGGAGGATTTATACATTTATTTATACACTTTTGTACCTTTAATAGCCCTCTTTCTCTTTGTCTCCACATTTACTGTCTGAGTTATCTCTCCGGGGGTTTGTCCAGATAAATAAAAAACAAAGAAAAGGCTTTTGTGTAGTAGCCTATGTGGGTTGTACAATTGAGTGCCTCCTTTGGTGATTCACCTGTGCTTTTTCTTAGTGATATACTTTGCTTGTTAGTGTTCCACCATAATAATTTAATGTGGGGCACTTACCCCTCCATTTGCATTCATTGCGATTTACTTATCTGTGGGTTGATGCTCTGGGCCTCTCTGGGGGTTTCTGTGTCCCAAGGTGGCGAGCAGCCTCGTCCTCCACTCCTTGTCTATTTGACTCTCACTCCAACTGCTTCGATGGGGGAGGGGGCTTAAGCCATGGACTCCTGTACTTCGGGTCCCTTCAACAGCTGCTCCCTAGGAGCGTTCTCTTTGATCAGTGCTCCGTGCTTCCAGCATCTGAGCTCAGACGGGCGAGGGAGAGGAAAGGACGAGCGGGGGAAGGGACTAACGGGGGGGGAACAACAGCCTCACCTGGCCGGCAGCGTGGCGGGAGCCGAGTCCCGCGGGATGTCTCAGGAGCAAGCGGCTAGGAGCAGGCAGCCCGCATCCAAGCCGCCAGTGCCGATGCAAGTATCGCTACCCCGCCGCAAGACACGTGGAGGGAGGAGAGACCCGTCATCCCAGCGTACGCTCCGGGGAGGGCACTGGGTGTTGTCACTGAAATGAAGAAAGAGCATTATCATCTTGTATCGGGACCTGAACATTACGGAAGAATAAATGGGCATGTGGTGGATGGGGTTGGTGGGCCAATAGGCATGTCCTTCATTTTTTTGTAAGCCCCATATTTATGGTGAGGCCCATAAACACTTTGATCTCCTCAAGAGTCAAATCCTTCCACTCAAATGGACGGGCGTATGATGATTGGGGGTTGTTGGCAATATGCTGCTGGGCATATAAATTGGTCTGATCCACGATGAGTTGCAGCAAAGTGTCGGGCAAAAATAAATAAAAACAATCAATTTCAGAAAAATTTTGGGTATTGGCCTGCAAATCTGGCTGTGCAGTGAAAGGGGGAATTCTTGCTAATCCTGAGTCGGAAGGCAGCCATGTTGAATTGGCAAGACCAGCTGGAAGATGTGTAGCGGCCCTGGCTCTTGGGGGACGTGGCACTCCAGTGCTGGTAGTTGGGGGATTTTAAGTTCCTGTGCTGGCATTTGGGCGTGATGCTGCGGCAGTGCTGGTACTGGGCCTGGGCATTTCCTGTGGCCCTTCCCTGGCAGCAGCGCTGGTAGTGGGCCTTTGGTTTTGGCATCTATCGCTGACGGCAGCACTGGTACTGGGCCTGGGAATTTGAACCTGGGGTATATTACTGGTGGCTGCCTGGTTTCCAGAGCGCCATGCTCTTTTATGAGGGATCCGTTCTTCCTCTGATTCATTTGCCGATCCACTACTATCGATCGGTTCAAATGCTGAATTTGATTCACAATCTTAATTGGCATTTGAATCTGATGAGAACTCCCCGCTGCTCTCATCAGTCTTGGAGAGGATCTGGAACGCCTTCTCACTTGTATAGAATCTTTTGGACATTTTTTCTGATGGACTGTGCGACGGGCGACAAATGACGGTCACTGATGGGCGACAGGTGATGGGTGACAAGTAACGGTCACTGATGGGTGACAGGTGACGGTCACTGATAAGTGGCGGTCACTGGTGGGTGACAGGTGATGGGTGACGGTCACTGGTGTGTGTCGGGTGACAGTAATTGATGGCAGTCTCTGATGGTGACTGGTGCACTTTATGGGACTGATAGGTGACAGATGAGGGTCACTGATGACGATCACTGGCGATGGTCACTGATGGGTGACAGGTGCACCGCTGATGGCAGTCTCTGACTAGGACAGGTGCACTTTGTGGGCACTGATGGGTGACAGGTGCACTTTGTGGGCACTGATGGGTGACAGGTGCACTTTGTGGGCACTGATGGGTGACAGGTGCACTTTGTGGGCACTGATGGGTGACAGGTGCACTTTGTGGGCACTGATGGGTGACAGGTGCACTTTGTGGGCACTGATGGGTGACAGGTGCACTTTTATAAGCACTGATGTGGTGACTGTTGGGTGACACCTGTAATGGGGGGGTGGGTGATATGACAGGTTCTCTTTTTTGTGGTGTTGGTGCAGTACACTACAATACACACATAGATCGGTAACTCACTGCTCCTGGCTCTTCTCTGGAAACGTTGTGTGAGGAGAGAAGAGCCAGTAACAGCTAGTAACCGGTCTATGTTTATGTTTAGTGATCGGCTGTGAATGGATCACAGCCGATCACGTGGTAAACAGCCGCCAGCCATTGGCTGTTTACCCTTGTCGGTGACGAGCAGTGTTCCTGGGAACACGCCGCCACCGACATAACCGCGCTCCCGATCGCGCCCATGCGTGGTCTAAAGCTGGGAATACCTATTTGTGATCGGCCGTGACGTAATCGCAGCTGATCACATGGTGAACAGCCATGCCCCATGTCGGTGACGCGCTGTGTCTCGGGGACACCCCACCACTAATACTGCAGGGCTGCGCGCCGTCATATGACATCGGCCCAGAACAAGAGCTGCATCACTCCACCGTCATATGACGGTGGGTGGGCAGCAACAGGTTAAGCATAACAATGCACCTAAAGTGTGCATTCTTCCAAGTATAAGTCTTTACTAACAATAAAGCTTGCACTATCAGTGTCTATAAGGGGGTAGCCCTGAAACTTTTTTGGTGCTGCAAGTTTAACATTAACAAAATGCATCTTAGTTTCCATATACAGGTATAGATAGAGCTTCTGTGCATTTCAATGTTAGATGAAAAAGTTGCTTATAATGCATAATAAATTGCAAATGCACTTAGTATCTGCTCTATGTATGTAGGAGAAAGCCTCATTCCACGCCCCCCTTTACTGGACGTCCCCTTACTAGAATTTTCTCTGCTCAGGTTTTATAGGGAACGGGCATAAAAACTCTTGTATGACTATAGCAAAAACCAAAAAAGGAAAGAAAAAAGAGAAGAAAGAAAAGTTGAGGGGAAAAGTAGGGAATGACCTCTTGCTCTAAATCCCACCAGCCTGAAAAATAATTCAGTTTTTGACCATAAGATAGCTAACAATCATTTTGTGGCGGTATTTAAATCTGTGGTAGAGAAGGATTTAGATAAAATGAGTATGCACCCCATTAGGCGTAAATAAGATATTGAAAGAAGTTTGGAACAGTTGGAAAAGAAAAAACAAATAGTGATCAGATCAGTTGACGGGGCGGGGGGGGGGGGGGGGGTTGGTCATTCTCAACAAAACTGATTATTTGGAAGAATTAAAAAATTAGGAGACAGAGAGGAGCTACAGGCAATCCACCAACAAGTATTAGGCAAGATTTAAGAGACTAATTAAAACCACACATAAAGAAGAAATAATAAATAAAAAGGAGGCAAGATATTTAATACTAAATGCACCGATAGTCCCTGTCATCTATCAGCTACCCAAAGTGCACAAAAATCCATCTAGACCCCAGGAAGACCTATAGTTAGTGGCGTTGACTCAATTTTTTCTAGGTTGGGGGAAAATTTAGAGACTGAACACATTCTGGCTAGTGTAGATGTTAACTCATTATAAACTAATATTCAGCAACATCATGCATTGGAAGCGGTTGGATGGGTCCTGGGGAAGACTGACATCAAACCTAAACAGAAGGAGTTTCTATTACAGGCACTCGACCTGGCAATGAGTCACAGGTTCTTATGGCATGAGAAGAAACACTTTAGACAGAAGAAAGGTGTAGCCATGGGGGCTAAATATGCCCTGTCAGTGGCAAACCTCTTCATGAGTCGGTGGGAGAAGGAAGCCATCTATGATAAAAAATTTACCAGAATTAAAATTCTTCAAAAGATGCATCAATGAAATTTTGAGATAGAGGATAATTCCTATGGCAACTGCAGCTGCATGCAATACCCGTTGGCTGTGTCTGGGTCCCGGGATTGCCGTGCGTGACGACACATGCCAGTTTCCGGGCTGCTGGGTCAGGCGGGACTACTATGAGGGGGAGGCAATAGCTGCGGTCCTGTGCCACTTGGAAGCTGAGACACAGTGAAGGAGGGGCGACTGTCACCTCTGGTAGCTGGTATATGTAAGAGATTAGATTATAGGGTGGTTATGGGTGTATGCGGTGCATGGTCTAAATATGATGGAGTGTTTTAGGGGGATCCTGATGTAAAGCGGAGGGACTCTCGGGACCCTAATGTAATGTGGTTAGACACTAAGGACCCTAATGTAATGCGGGTGGACTCTGGGGACCTTGATGTAATGTGGGGGACTCTGGGGATGCTGATGTTAGGGGGAACTCTGGGGACTCTGATATAAAGTGGGGAAACTCTGGGGACCATGATGTAAGTGTGGGGGCCCTGATGTAAGTGGGGGAAACTTTGGGGACTCCAATGTAAGAGGGGGACTCTGGTGACTGTGATGTAAGTGTGGGGAGACCTTGATTTAATGAAAGCCCTGATAGTATGAGGGGAGCTATGGGGACATTGATTTAATGTCGGGCTTTTGATACCCTAATGTAAAAGGGAGATTTGGGGACCCTAATGAAAACAGGGGATTCTGGGAACCCTGATGTAAGAAGGGACAACTCTAGGGACCCTGATGTAAGAAGGAGGTGGGGCTCTGATGTAAGGGGGGACTTTGGAAACCCTGATGTGTTGGGCTGATCTGAGGTGTGAAGGTGCAGGAACTGGGCTGATCTGAGGCGTGAAGGTGCAGGAATTGGGCTAATCTGAGGGGTGATGCTGCAAGAACTGGGGGGGGGGGTGAAAGTGCAGGAACTGGCGTGATCTGAAGGGTGAAGGTGCAGGATTTGGGGTGATCTGATGGGTGAAGGTGCAGGAATAGAGGTGAACTAAGTTGTGAAGGTGCAGGATTTGGGGTGATCGGAGGGGTGAAGCTGCAGGAATTGGGGTAATCTGAGGTGTGATGGTGCAGGAATTGGAGTAAACTGAGATTACCATTAACTTTATCATGTTCCATTGAATCTTTGAAAGCTCAATATTCATTTCTTACTATTTATTCAAGTCTTTCGTAGCATTTACTTTAATGTGGCTGGCGCACTCACTTTCATTGAAAACATTTTTCCGCACACTATGCTTGAAAGGTTGCCTACCCCTGGGCTATTCTAATAAAGTTTGCTACACTATGAGGCTGGTCTGCGCCCCTCTTTTTCTGTTGCAACTTACAATTTAAATGTTTTCCTTTTTCACCTGGAAATACACTTCATGTCCTAGACCTAGGGTGACAACTATACTGATCAGCATTGTCACCCTAGGGCAGGGAGGGTTAGGTCTACATAACACCTCCCTCTTTTCTCCATAACAGGGGGTAGTATTTTGTAGTCCACAGAGATGGCAGGGAACAATGCTAACTGATAACGATGCAGAGGCAGAAAGCAACGCAAGTTGTCAGCTCATAGGATTTCTTGCTGGATGAACAGTGAAAGCGTTTTTTGTGCATTTGTTAAACCACTATAATACTCATTTAATGGTATATTTACAGATCAAATGGGAGTAAACTAGGGACATTTATATGACAAAATTATCAATAATCAAGAAATGAAACAATAGTGTTAGTAATGTATGGGTATAAAAATCAATCCACCTCTGCTTTCTACTTAAGGAACCCTTGCATTTCATGGAACTCTAGTTTAAAACAGGTGCTTTAAAGTTGAACTCCAGAAAATTATAAAAAATAGACATGCCGATTGTTTGGTTCCAAATTGAAAGACGGACAAATTATTCTGATATTCCCGCCCGCCATATAGGGAAATGACGACTGCAGGGTGGTTCTATTGTTCTGGGACAGCGTCACACTGTGCATCCCCGATCTCAGTAAAGAGCCGATGATGCGGCTTTTTACCCATGTGATCGGCTGTGTACAGTGACACCTGATCACATGTAAACAAGGAAATGTCGGATATCAGCTTTCCTCTCCTCACACTGACAGCGTGTGAGGTGAGGAGAGCCAAAAAGTGGTATTTCCTCATAGGGGAGACCTGCACAGATAATCAGGGCACTGATCATCAGTGTAGCCCCAACAGTGCCCAGCAGTGTTGCCAATCAGTGCTGCATATTAGTGTCTCCTCATCATTGCCACCTCATCATTGCCACCTCATCAGTGCCCATCAGTGAAGCCTCATCAGCAAACACCAGTGAAGGAGAAAAATTACTTATTTACAAAATATTCTACCAGAAACGAAGAAAACTTTTTTTCATAATTTTCAGTCTTTTTTTTTTTTAAACGCAGTGGTGATTAAATGCCACCAAAATAAAGCTCGATCTGTCCTAAAACAAAATTATAAAAATTTTGTTTGGGTACAGCGTTGCATGACCACGCAACTGTTATTAAAAGTGTGATAGCAATGAAAGCTGAAAATTGGCCAGGGCAGGAAGAGGGTAAAAGTGCCCAGTATTGAAGCAGTTAAACGAATCCAAAGGTAAAAAAAACGAAATTTCAGATGAAATTTTAACCGTTTTGGAATTCAGTTGAAATAGTTATCGTATTTGATTCAAATCATTTTTTTTTTATCTAAATTTTACAATAAAATATAATAGAATAGAAAATAAAGGAATAGAAAAGAATAGAGTCAAACAGAACAAGAATATAACCCTCTTCTGAAATTCAAATTACAAATAGAATACATTTGAAATGGAATAGAATAGAAAAGAACAGTTTAGCATAGAATAGAAAATAAAAGCATAGGTTAGAATATTAAAAAAATTGAGTAGAATAGAAAAAAAAGAATAAATACTAATACTTTACAAAAACATCTGTACGACTAGTGTCCCATTACCATCTTTTAGTGTACCAGCGCAAACTAACACATTTGTCACAGTGTGCCATTTCACCACTGTAAAAACCACTGTAATACTAGTGTCCCAGCAACATCTGATGTGAAAGCTGAAAAATGGCCTAGGCAGGAAAGAATTGTCCGGGATTTAGGTGCTTAAATGAAACATACTTGTGCATTGTACAAGGGTTACCTGAGCTAACAGAAATAACAATCGATTCAAATTTGAAAACATAATCGAAATGAGTACATCATATTCCTGCTAATGAAAAAAATAATAGAAAGAAAGAGATACCCCTGGATTTGAGACTTTTTTAGGAACTACCACAAATGAGAAAGGGATTAGTATAAATTAATTTTTATTGTGTAAAAAACATATTAAAACATAGAAAATATATATGGAAAATACATAAACACATCTAAATGTGGATACAGAATAAAAACCCGTCAATGACAAATGGACATATCTCCCTGAACCAGACGCGTTTCAGAGAAATCTTTTCCTTCATCAGGGTTCTTTATGGAGAGATTAGTATAATTTATTCATTGACAATACACATGAGCATCCACATGGTTAAAAATAGGAGATGTGCAACCTCGCATTTGGCTCCCCACATGCAGCACTCCAATGGTCAACTCATGGCATTGGTGAGGACGGTCTGTGGAGATCTAGGCTGGGAACTGTGTCAAACGTTCTTGGGATGGTTTGCAGTACTCTCTACGCCATTTACACTGATTGCCTCACCTGCCGGTATATGCTGACATTTTTACACATAGGTCTTTGCGCTTGGACCCCAGCACACTTATAATCGCTGCGCCCAGGCCAGGACACGGTGTCTTTTTGATGCTATTGGGGGTGCTGAATCCCCGCCTTCGATATGTCTCGTAGTTATTCATGAAGATCGTGAGTTGACCATTGGAGTGCTGTGTGTGGGGAGCCAAATGCGAGGTTGCACATCTCCTATTTTTAACCATGTGGATGCTCATGTGTATTGTCTATGAATAAATTATACTAATCTCTCCATAAAGAACCCTAATGAAGGAAAAGATTTCCCTGAAACGCGTCTGGTTCAGGGAGATATGTCATTGACGGGTTTTTATTCTGTATCCACAGTTAGATGTATTTATGTATTTTCCATATATATTTTCTATGTTTGATATGTTTTTTGTACAATAAAAATAAATTCATACTAATCCCTTTCTCATTTGTGGTAGTGCCTAAAAAGTCCCAAATCCAGGGGTATCTCTCTTTTTTTCTACAATTTACGGGATGTGGCACACCGTTATATAGTTTTCCCTGTCAGATTCCTTTATGAAAAAAATAATGGTCATTCTTCCTTTCTAAATATGTCTCTAGGTAAGGTGTACTTCTAGTGCCCCATCAACATTTGTTACAGTGTACCTGTGCCCAAAAACATCTGTAGTAGTAGTGGTAGTAGTAGTGTGGGTCCAATCAACATCTGTCAGAGCTGACCAGTGCAACCAAGCAGCTGTCACAGCAGGCATGTTCCAGTGTACAAAAACATCTGTCACACACAGATTTGGTTGAAATTTTTTCAAATGTGGTAGAATTTTCGAATCAGAAATTCTAAACAATTTAGAATACGAATAAACAAAACAAATTCAACAAATCTAACTAAATGAAATGAGTTAAAGTGGTGTTCCGGCCGAAATTATACTTATTAAATAAAAATACCACTATAATACACAAGCTTAATGTATTCTAGTAAAGTTAGTCTGTAAACTAAGGTCTGTTTTGTTAGTTTATAGCAGTAGTTTTTTATTTTATAAACTTACAGCAGGCCGTGGCCATCTTAAGTGTGGGCATCTGAAGCTGTTTCTGAAGCAGTCATCAGACTGTATTTCTTCCTGGATCTCATACTTGCAGATCTCGCACATGCTCAGTGCAGTACAAGCAGTGTAATAGGTTTCAGGTCAGGTTTCCATAGCAACGGCAGTTTCAGAGGAAGTTGCCACCCCTTCCCAGAAGGTATTGCAAACAGGAAATGATGCGATGGGCCGCGGCCAGGGAGGAGGAAGTGAAAAATTAATACAGCAGATATACAGTAGGTGCTGAGAAAAAAAAATTTAAAAAATATCCAGTTTGTTTACAGTGCACAGTTTAGTGAGGGATGCTGAAGAGTTGTAAAAGTGGGTGGAACTCCACTTTAAATAACGAATCAAAAGGAAACTAAATGGATTAGTGAATTATGTGAAGCTCTGCTTACTTAATCAGCCAATCATGTGCAAGTAAAAATGCTGTTTTTTTATTTTCCTTGTACATGATTGGGTACTCTTTGAAAAAGTGAATTTTCACCACATTCACTAGCCTGGGGGAAAATTTCTTTCCAAAGTGAACAGTATACAGTATTTGGCTTCAGTAAATCAACCTTCTCATGTAGAGCTAGGTTCCATGCAGGTAGTGGAGCACTGAGAAGTCAAAAGGAAAAGATGTGTGCTGGTCTAATTCTGGGAACATTGACGCAAAAGAAATGATTGGTCTGTTTGAAGTTAGAGATGATAGGATTCAGATAAAAGAGAACAGATTTTTCTTTAATGAACAGCTGACAACTGACTTTTACAAAGCAGATGAAGACTATAAAGCGATTTTTAAACACATTCTGCTTACAATTTACACTATCTGGATTGCCATTAAAGTGTATCTCTAGCCAAAACTTTTCTCTTTTTTAGTTTTGGATGGGGTAGAAAAGGATTTGAACCTCTGTCAGCTCGCTCTTTACTATTTATGTCCTCGCTGGAGTTATTCACACTTTTTGGCCTAGGGACCATTGTCACTGGGACAGAAAGTAATGGGACAACCAAAATCTCACAGTTGCTACCACAAAGCGAATCTTCTAATGGGGACACCTGTTCTAGTGACAATTGTGTTATAGGGGATTGCCCTGCACTTTGGGGAGATATCCTTTCATTAGGCTAGAGATAAGCTTTGGACTTGGGTGGAACATGATTTTGACCCAAACCCAGCCTGTTCGGTGAATGAATGAATGAACAAACTAGCCAGATCTCACCAGTTCATCTGCTTGCCTAAACCTGTTGAAGACAGGATGAAAATATTTGCCAGCACACCATGGAACGGCGTAGATAGCGTCCAAACGTGTAATTTATTGCATGATCACAACACAAGGAGAGTGCAACGTTTCAGAGTCACGCAGGACCCCTTCGTCAGGCATGTGACGAAGGGGTCCTGCTTGACTCCGAAATGTTGCACTCTCCTTGTGTTGTGATCATGCAATAAATTACACGTTTGGACGCTATCTACGCCTTTCCATGGTGTGCTGGCAAATATTTTCATTTTGACTTGAACCAGTATCCAGCTGGTTGTTGCTGCAGCACCCATATTTCGTGAGCTCATCCAGGAAAGTGTGCGATGGGAATATCAAGTATTACTGTTGAAGACAGGGTCTCGTCCCTACATCCTGTCCCTAAAAGGGACGTGGAGAAACGTATAGGATTCTGGAAGTCCCCTTTAGAATAAGGAGACCCCAAGATATCTACCTCCCCCAGGTGAATAAGCAATGAATACATAGCACACTATGTTACTTATTCAAACCTCCCTCCTTGAAAAGAAACCTCCCAATGTTGAGGGCATATGGCCTGGTATGGATAAGGAGGAGGCAGGCTGTATGCCCCCCCCCCTCTTTTTCGTGGCCACACAGGCTGCACACTTGTAGAACAGTCTGGTATAGATTTTTTGGGGGACCCCCACTGGGGATTTTTTCCTAAAGGGACAGTACGCATTTTTAAAAACATTGCATACTGTACCTTAAAAAAAAAGGTCCTCCTCAAAATACATGAATGCATAACCTTTTTACTCACAAAAAAAATTAAAGAAAAGATAAACGCACCATGAAAAATGTTAAAAAAATAAAAATGGTTTCCTGATGTAAATCTAGTGTCAATCACAATATCCAGTGATGTAGACTACTGTGCCATACTTTTAGGCAGGAGTGAAAAAAGGCTGCAAATTAAGAATTCTTCCAGAAATTTAAGTGTTTCCAGGGCCGTCTTTACCGCGGGTCAAAAGGGGCAGCTGCCCTGGGCCCAGTCATTGTTGGGGGGCACAAACAGCTGCCCACCGGAGTTCTGACACCTCTGGCGCTGATTACACTGGCTGCTCGCTACTGTTCTCTGTGAGAAGAGCACTGCTTCTGTATTTACAAGTGACAGCGATCCTCTCTGTGCGGCCATTCAGACCCCTCCCTGCTCCACACAGGAGCAAAGGAGGGAGGGGCGGAGCACCTATACATGCAAAAGCTCCTCCAGAGACCGGCAGCCTGCATGGACATGCATGGCTCTTCTGCAGCACCACTCTGTTGTTTGGGTGAGCTCTAAACTTTAATCCAAGTGGAGAAGAGCTTTTTTCTCTGGGGGGCTTGGGGTTGGACTTGGATGTACAGCACACTCCCTCAACCATGCATTCTGCACATAGTACACCCCACAATCCTGCATTCTAAACATAGCGCACCCCTCAATCCTGCACTCTGCATGTAGTGCACCCCTCAATCTTGCACTCTGCACATAGCGTACCCCTCAATCCTGCACTCTGCACATTGCACACCCCTCAATCCTGCACTCTGCACATAGAGCACCCCTCAACCCTGCACTCTGCACATAGCGCAACCCTCAATCCTGCACTCTGCACATAGCGCACCTCTCAACCCTGCATGTAGCGCATCCCTCAACTCTGCACTCTGTACATAGTGCACCCTCAACCCTGCACTCCATACATAGCGCACCCCTCAACCCTGCACATTGCTCACCCCAAAACCCTGCACTCTACAGATAACGTACCCCTGAACCCTGCACTCTGAACATAGCATACCCCCCAATCCTGCACTCTGCTTGGGGTTGGACTTGGATGTACAGCACACTCCCTCAACCATGCATTCTGCACATAGTACACCCCTCGATCCTGCACTCTGAACATAGCGCACCCTTCAATTCTGCACTCTGCATGTAGTGCACCCCCCAATCCTGCACTCTGCACATAGTGCACCTCTCAACCCTGCATGTAGCGCACCCCTCAACCCTGCACTCTGTACGTAGTGCACTCTTCTGTATATAGTTCACTCCTGAACTCCTGGTATGTAACAGGTATCTTTATGTAGCGCACCCCCTCAACCCTGCACTCTGTATGTAGCGTACCCCTCAACCCTGCACTCTGTACATAGCACACTCCTCAACCCTGCACAACCCTGCACTCTGCACATAGTGCACCTCTTAACCCTGCATATAGCACAACCCTTAACTCTGCGTGTAGCACACCCCTCAACCCTGCACTCTGCATGTAGTACACCCCTCAATCCTACACTTTACTAGTATGTAAAAATTCCTCAATGTTATTGCATTTTGGCCACACCCACAATTTGATGCAGACATAATAATGTGCAGTAACCTCTAGCAACCAAGCCGACATGCGGCTTTGAAATCATGCAATTTGCGCAAAGTTGCCGTCCCTCGGAAGTTCGGTCCCCCTCCTCCGCAAGCCAATAAGCTTCGCGCATGTGCAGTAGGGTACTGCCTGTGAAGCCGAAAGGCTTCACTGCTGGTTTCCCTTACCAGGAATGGTGGCGGCAGCACCCGACAGCCGGTCTGAAAATCGGCTGGGGTGCTGACATCGCGAGAACCCTGAACAGGTAAGTATCCTAATATTAAAAGTCAGCAGCTACAGTATTTGTAGCTAGCTGCTGACTTTTAATTTTTCGTGAGGGGGGCTGGAACACCTCTTTTTTTTAAATCAGAAAAATATTTTATTGTGTCACAAGGTCAGTTGTACAGTAAATAAGAATTTTTACACCAAAGAAGAAACCATCAGCATATACATGAAAACGATAGAGTATAGAAAGGATGGTACAAGGTTCAAAAAGCTAAGATATATCATTTCCATATACAACAGGGAACATTTTTAGCAACCGTACCTCTGTTTGGATTGTATAACCAAGCATTCATACGGTGAACGGACAACTGAGTGACTGACACAAACATAGTAAAATAAGCAAAAGTGATGTAGGTGATCCAACTACCCACCAACGGGGAGGCAAAAAACCCAAAAAGTAAATAAATTTTGTTATCATGATAGTGACCCTTGGGTCTCCAACGGTCATCTTTATTAGCCAGAGAATTGAAGAATGGTGCGCTTATTCCAAAATAAATAATATATACAATTCCGATATACATACACTTGACATATCAGCCGTGATATAAATAATAAATAGATACAAATATATAAAGTGAAATAAAACAAAGTCCCATAAGAAAAAAGTCATTATAAGGGCTTGAAAATTAGTAGTTTTATAGCTTCTTAAACTGCTTCTAAGTGACACCACCTCCACCAACAGATAAATTGCCCACTCACCTCAAGGAGCGGCCCCACTGGGTCTAGTCGTGCCTTCAAGATATCAAATCGTAGATGTTCCTGACAAGGATGTGCTGCTGGATTGGGTCTCTTCAGAACCTTCCTTAGTGAAAAATACCGGCCGATCTCTGGAGTGACTCAGAGCAAAGAAAGAACTTTCATTGTGCAAAATTGCATAAAACAAGTGAATTTATTGAGTAATAGTAGCCCACTCTCAAGATAATCATCTTGTACCATGGCCGTAACTAATAGTTACAATTTCAGAGACCGCGAAAGACTACATCTGAAGAAGTCGCCCCAGTACCAGTTGGGAAGGCGCCAAGCCCGGAGTGTCTAGCCATGGCTGCCATGTTTTAAAGAATTTATTCGCAGAATTTCTATGTTGATACATTAATTTTTCCTTAATAAGAATGTCATTTACCGCTTCAATCCACTGTTTCATCCTTGGAGTATGCGATGATAACCATAAACGAGCAATCTGCTTGCGAGCAAACTACAACAGGATCAGGTGAGTCCGCAGGGTAAGAGAGTGTCCACAGGATCAAAGACCTAATTATTGGCGGGACAAAATTGATATGGCAAAACACAAAATTGATATGGCAAAACAAAAAACCTAGAATCGCATTTGCAACTTTAAGAAAAGATAAGAATCAAGGAGGATTAAATGTTACAGATTTCAAAAGGTATCATGATGCGGTTCTATTAACACGTATGGTGAAATGGGCTAAACTTGAAAGTGAGAAGATGTGGGTAAAGATAGAGCACACATTGGCTAATACACAATTAGGAAGAAATACATGGATACCACCACAATATAGGGCACTAGGAGAAAACATACACACACTAACACGGAATGTATTTAGAATCTGAGATTTAATACACAAGCAGAATAAATGGAAATATAATTCACCGTTAATGCCACTAAAGCAAAATAATTATTTTGTACCAGGGAAAAGTTCAGTAGGAGGGCATTGGATAAAAAAAGAAAACGTACAACAGCGGGATATAACACAAAAGGGGAAAATATGTTTATTTCAAAAAATAAAGCTTAAAAAATATCTGATGGAGATGAACGAATGGCGGTATTTTCAGCTCAAGCACTTTGTAGCAGCACTTTACACCGTTTGAGCGATTATGTGCCACGGAAAAAATACGCGGGAAAATATCCCGGATATGTAAAATCCTGTTGGAGGTGGAAGGGCTGGAAATACCAACATATATTAAAAAGTGTGAGAGGGAGTTGGGGAAGCGAGGTAAGAGTCAAGAAGTAGGAAAAATTCTGAGACTTGTACATGATTTGTCAGTCAATAGTAGAATGGTGGAAATGAACTATAAGCGTTTAACGAGGTGGTATAGAACCCCGGATATACTAGGGAAATATCAAATGGGACAAACAATGGAGAGCTGGCGAGGGTGTAAACAAACAGGAACTATGGCCCATATATGGTGGGGATGTGCTAAGATTAGATTATACTGGAAAGAAATATTAAAATATATAAAGGAGATTACTAACATAGATATACTTGAGGAACCATGGACATGTTTGTTCCATGGGGTAGATAGCCCAATAAAGGAATTTAAAAATTCGATGATTGCCCATATGATGAATGCCACAAAAAGTTTGATACCCAAAAAATGGAAAGAAATAGCCCAAAAGTCAGAGAATGGTTTGATAAAATAGAAGAGATATACAATATGGAATATCTGAGATATAGCTTAGAGGAAAGTAGAGAGGGATTCATAAAGAGATGGGAAAAGTGGAAAAGGTTTAAATTGACGTTACAGTGAGGTAGTTAGTACCTAGAGATGGGAAAATTAAGTAAATATAGGGTGGGGGTTGGTTAGGGGAGGAGGGAGGGGTTGGGGGTGGGATATGTCAATAATAATGTTAACCTTTAATGGAAGGAATGTCTTTTTGTATATGTAGTTATATTGAAAAAAAAAATTATCGGCGGGGCAGAGAGCCTAAGCTTACGGCTACATCCGCTGCTTGACCACGCCCCCTGGAACACCTCTTTAAGGGGTTTGTGTATTTTTAATGTCCCTCCATGGCAGTGCCCAGCAAACCCATACCATGTTTTAACAAAAGCTTGCAAATGGGCCCTAAAACCAGAAAAATTAACAAGATTCAGTTCCCATAGACTTCAGTTGGGTTTGGAACTATGTTCAGGTTTGTGGATTTTTATATAGGTTCACCAAATCCCCTGTGAACTGAACTTTGCCCATTTTCCTCATCGCTAGTTAAGATAAGATTTGGAAAACCAACTAATATCTCCATCTGAACTGATTGTAGACTGATCAGTGTTAATAGATATACAGTATCTCACAAAAGTAAGTACACACCTCACTGTTTTGTAAATATTTTATTATATCTTTTCATGTGACAACACTGAAGAAATTACACTTTGCTACAATGTACAACAAATTAAAATTGAACAAGGCTCATCGTGGTGGATAAGGTAGGAAGTCCAGTGGCAAGTAGTCCCAAAGTTAATCCAATTTAGCTGCAATATGAATTAACTTTGGGACTACCTGCTGCGGGACTTGCTACCTTACCCACCATCATGAGCCTTGTTCAATTTTAATTCTAGTAAGTGTGTTTTTATCTTTGGGCAATTAAAGTCTTGTGTTGCTGCACTTAGAGGCGCCTTCTGTTTGTTTTTTCTATACCAAAACATTCATTATGATTGAATGAAGTGCACCTTTATATTGGTGGTCAGTGGAAAATGCAACCTATTACACTGAAGGTCTGAGGAAAAGTGCTCCTATACATTAGTGGTCAGAAAAAAGGTGCCTCCCTACATTGGGAATCATAGGAAATGTTCCCTTTACATTGGTGGTCAGTCAGAGAGGTGCCTACTTACATTTGTGGTCAGCAGCAGAAATGCCCTGTTACATTAGTAATCAGTGTAATGCCGCCTGAATGATGTTGGGACTCGAACTATGCAGGTACTATAGAAAATCAATTCAACTCTGCTTACTGCTCAAGGAACCCTTATCCATCTCTGAAAAAACCTCAGGGTGACCCATAAGTCTAGTTGAAAAAAAACTGCTCTAGAGGATTAGGTGCCACCCAACACATGAAATAAACAGAATAGACAAACTACAAAATTATCAATTAAAAAAGCATCTAAAGCCTGCAAACAGTCTCTTCAGTAAAAAAAAATGGAAAGTAAACCTGCCACTTTGCCCATGCAGAGGACAGCAACAGGTTACCCTTTAGCCAACCTACTTTGCTGTGAATACTTACCACCCCACCACTGCAGCCCAAGTAGAAGTCTTGCGTAGTCCTGCATAAGGTTTATGTGAATTAGTCTGTGTTGGAGTGTACCCAGGGCTAAGGATCTTCCTCCTGCCTCCCAACTGTACTGCACAGCCTTTGTCTTCCCATACCGCAGAATGACCTTATTGGTACAGCAAGTCAATGTGCTGAAATATCGCCAAAATCTTAGCAATTACTATCCCTGCTATTAGAGTTATACTGTACCTGGTAGTGTGCTTATATGCAAGCTTGACAGGGATTGGTACATTCTTTTCCAGCTAAATCTACAAATCACAACACACTTTCTCTAACACTGAGAGAAAATACTACAAGTCATTACAGAAGTGCTGCCCACTGAAGCTGTCAATGATGCAGGGCAATGGAGGAGTGATGGTATAAACCTCAGTAATGCATACTAATGTTTTCTTTTTGTTTCAGGAAAAATTAAAATTTTTTATCATAGCAATCAACAAAGAAACAGAATCAGCAAAACCTGATGTCAGAATCACAGCTACAACAAACTACATTTATCAGATACACAAAATTCTACAGTGGGTATAGTATGGAAAAGAATAACCCCCCCTTTTAAAGTAATCACATTTTGTTGATTTGCAGCCTGAAATGAAGACAGACACAGTCTTTTTTTTATCCAGCTGTATTTATTAGTGCAACTTATAACATCCAAGCGAAAGATATAACGCCAATATGTAAAAAAAACAGAATCACTGAGTTGGAAAAAGGATCACCTTTTGCTTTAATTACAGCCTTTAGTCTGTTAGGATATGTCTCTACTAACTTTGCACATCTGGACTTTGCAATATTTGCTCACTCTTCTTTGCAGAAGTGCTCAAGTTCATTTAAATTTGATAGTGACCATTTGTGGACTGCAGTCTTCAAGTCATTCCACAGATTTTTAAGAATACTATTGCGACAACACATCATCAGTAGGGTAAAACTAACCTGTCTCACGACGGTCTAAACCCAGCTCACGTTTAAAGTGTAAGCAAAAAAAAAGAGATCCTATTCCCTTATAGCAGATTAAACAGCACAGTGTTTGTGCTGTCTAATCTACCCTTCTCTAAACTGTATAAAATCTAGCTGATCCTGCCAGTTCCTGCCCTTCCCCCTGTAAACTGACCATGGTTTATCATGGCTGTTGAGCCATGACACCGTGGTCAGTTTACATGCCTCCGTCATCCGCAGCCCAGCTCTTTCCTTCTCTGTCCTCCCTCCCTGCCTGTCAGCTTTTTTGTCTGTGTGAGCTGTCTCCGCCCCCCTCCTGCCGCTATTCAGTCCGTCCCCACATGCCAGGATGCTAAGGGTAACCTTAGACTCTGAACTGTCCTTTCAGGCCCACATCCAACCCCTGTCCAAATCATGCCGCCTTAGCCTCCGCAACATTTGCAGTATACCCCCCTTTTTAACTAATGACACCACCAAGCTTCTAATTCACTCCCTGGTTATCTCCTGCCTCGACTACTGCAACCCCCTCCTCATTGGATTACCATTACATAGACTATCCCCCCTTCAGTCCATAATGAATGCCACTGCAAGACTCATCCACCTTACCAACCATTCAGTGTCCTCCAACCCTCTCTGCCAATCCCTCCACTGGCTTCCACTCACCCAATGAATAAAATTCAAAGTACTAACAATAATTTATAAAGCCATTCATAACTCTGCCCCCAGCTACATCACTAACCTAGTCCCAAAGTACCAACTAAGCCGCTCTCTTTGGTTCTCTCAAGACCTCCTGCTCTCTAGCTCCCTTGTCACCTCCTCCCATGCTCGCCTCCAGGATTTCTCCAGAGCTTATCCCATCTTTTGGAACTCCCTACCTCAATCTGTCCGACTGCCCCTAATCTATCCATCTTTAGACGATCCCTGAAAGTGAAAACCCTTCTCTTTAAAGAAGCCTATCCTGCTTCTAACCAATACACTGTTTTACTTCTTCCATCAGCTCATCCCCCATAGCTATTACCTTTTGTATCAATTGACCCTCCCTTTTTAGATTGTAAGCTCTGAGCAGGGCCCTCTGATTCCTCTTGTACCAAATTGTAATGTAACTGTAATGTCTGCCTTTATTTTGTTAAGCGCTGCGCAAACTGTTGGCACTATATAAATCCTGTATAATAATAATATAATAATAAAACTTTACAAATTTCCACTGGCAGCCCCTCTCCTTTATTCAGCGATAACTGACAGTGTAAGTGTTTGTTTAAATCTTTGCCTCTAAATACCTTTCTTTCAGGTATCTTCAGGCCAGTCATGTGACTCCCGGTTGCTCTCTTTATACGATCCAGGGCTACAGTGGGAGGTGCTAAGCATCAGAGGGAGATCTCTGCCCCTCCCGCTGTAGCCCTGGATCATAGTAGCAAAGCAGACGAGATTCATGTCACCGGCCTGAAGATACCTGAAAAAATGGTATTTAGAGGCATAGATTTAATAAAAAAATGTATATTGTGAGTTATCGCCAGATAAAGGAGGGAGGCTGGCAGTGAAAGGGTTTTGTAAGGTAACAACCACTTTAAATTTGGGCTCTGACTAAGCCATGCAAGGACATTCACCTTTTTCTCCTTCAACCATTGTGTGGTCATTTTTACTATGTGCTTTGGGCAGGGGTGGCTCCAGACAATTTGTTTTGGGGGTGCTGTGTGTGTGCTGGGAGAAAAAGTGAGGGAGCTCATGTGGCGCTCTCAGTGCACCGCAATCCCGTGGCTAAAAGTTGCACCACGTTCCCGTGGCATGGCCAAAAGTCGTCAAAGGTAAGCGTAACTGAAAAGTGGGTGTTTCTTCACAGTCTTTTCCCTTTATATAGACAAAATAGGGCCTTGGGGCACACAGAATTGATTGTTTGAGTAAAACAAGCCCAAATAGAACTAGCAATAATAATTCCCAGCAAGTGTCAGGGTCAGCAATAGCTCCCCAGCAAGTATAAGGGCCAGATAATCCCCAGTACATGTCAGGGCCAGCCATAAAACCCAACACAGCATAACAACTAACCCCCGCTCAGAACAAAAATAATCCCCCAGTGCAGCACAAGCATGGCACAATAATGAACCGCAAAGCATGGCACAATAATGAACTGCAAAGCATGGCACAATAATGAACCACAAGGCATGGCACAATATTAAACCACAAGCATGGCCAAATATTAAACCACAAGCATGGCACACAAATTAACCCCTTAGCATGGAACAATTAAATACCAGCATGGCACAATAATGAACGGCAAGCATGGCACAATAATAAACCTCCAGCATTTCACAATAATTAGCCCCTTAGCATGGTAGAACAATTAAATCCCAGCATGGCACAATAATGAACCACAGCACAGTAATAAGCCCCAGGAATGTGCATTATTAACTACCAGAACTACGCAATAATTAACCCCCAGTGTGCCCAGAGCATGAGAATAACCCCTTAGTGTGCCCAGAGCAGATGAGTGCTCCCTTAGTGTGCCCAGAGCAGGAGAATAATCCCTTAGTATGCCCAAAGCAGAAGAAAAAAAACCTTAGTGTGCCCAGAGCAGAAGAGTGCAACCTTAGTGTCCCCAGAGCAGAAGAGTGCCCCCTTAGTGTGCCCAGAGCAAAAGAGTGCCCCCTTAGTGTATCCAGAGCAAAAGGGTGCCCCCTTAGTGTGCCCAGAGCAGAAGAGTGCCCCCTTAGTTTGCCCAGAGCAGGGGAATAACTACTTAGTGTGCTCAGAGCAAAAGAGTGCCCCCTTAGTGTGCCTAGTGCAGGAGAATAACCCCTTAGTGTGCCTAGAGCAGGAGAATAGCTCCTTAGTGTGCCCAGAGCAGAAGAGTGCCCCCTTGGTGTATCCAGAGCAAAAGAGTGCCCCCTTAGTGTGCCCAGAGCAGGAGAATAACCCCTTAGTGTGCCCAAAGCAGAAGAGTGTCCCCTAAGTGTGCCAAGGGCAGGAGAATAACCCCTTAGTGTGCCCAGAGCAGGAAAATAGCCCCTTAGTGTACCCAGAGCAGAAGAGTGCTCCCTTAGTGTGCCCAGAGCAGGGGAATAACTCCTTAGTGTGCCCAGAGTAGAAGAGTGCCCCCTTAGTGTATCCAAAGCAAAGGAGAGCCCCCTTAGTGTGCCCAGAGCAGAAGAGTGCCCCTTTATTGTGCCCAGAGCAGGAGAATAACTGCTTAGTATGCCCAGAGCAGACAAGTGCCCCCTTAGTATGCCCAGAGCAGGAGAATAACTCCTTAGTGTGCCCAGAGCAGGAGAATAACTTCTTAGTTGTGCCCAGAGCAAAAGTGTGCCTCCTTAGTGTGCCAGAGCAGAAGTGTGCTCCCTTAGTGTGCCCAGAGCAGAAGAGTGCCCCCGTAGTGTGCCCAGAGCAGGAGAATAACCCCTTAGTGTGCCCAAAGCAAAAGAGTGCCCCCTTAGTGTGCCCAGAGCAGGAGTGCCCCCTTAGTGTGCCCAGAGCAGAAGAGTGCCCCCTTAGTGTGCCCAGAGCAGGAGAATAGCCCCTTAGTGTGCCCAGAGAAGAAGAGTGCCCCCTTAGTGTGCCCAGAGCAGAAGAGTGCCCCCTAAGTGTGCCCAGAGCAGGAGAGTTCCCCTCTTAGTGTGCCCAGAGCAGAAGAGTGCCCCTTTAGTGTGCCCATAACAGGAGAATAACCTCTTAGTGTGCCCAGATCACAGGATTCCTCTTATCCAGATCAGTGCCTGCCACAACCATAGAGGAGGACTGGAGTCAAAATTCTTATCCTTCCTCCATTGATAAGGACTGGAATCACTGTCCCTCCCCCCCTCAGCAGACAGCAGCTCCATAATAAGAATCAGGGCCAGGCAGGTGATGGTGAGGGGGTGGGTGCAGCCTACCTGTATTTTCAGAAGTAATCCTTCCTCCTCTGGGGCTGGGACAGGAAACTCTCCTCTTGTCCTAATCCTGGCTCAGCCCACAGCAGCTCCATAGAAGCACACACAGCTCCTGTCTGCCTGGTGGTGACGAGGAGGAGGGGTGGGCGTGGCTTTAATGCAGGGAGAGAGACACACACACAAATTCCTTCCTCCACGGGCTGAGCTGAGCAGGGCTGGGCTGCAAGCTTCTCCATGCTCCATAGTGCGGCCGGCATGTGCAGAGGCTCCACATGATCCCTTTGCTTTTAAAACGCCTCTGCATAGCACTGGGTCTGGGAAGGGATCACTCCGCCACTGATATGAGTGCACTAACCCAGCCCCTGCCGGACTCACTGAAGATCAGCGGCTTATGCGGCTGAGCTGCGATATCCCTCCTCTAAATAAAAGAGTTCCTGGACCTTTTTTGTCACACAGGGCATGCAGGTAAAATATTCTTTAAAAAATTGTGTGACATTATATTGGTAATTCAGGTGTGTAATATTTGGGGATGCTATGAGGGTGCTTAAAGAATGTTTTGAGTGCATTAGCACACCCAAGCACCCACCTGGCGCAGAGTCTAGCAGAAGTTCCTCAAGAATTTGGTGGGTTTTTTTGCCGCATCCATTTTTCTTCAATCCTGACAAGTGCTCCTGTCCCTGCTGCAGAGAAACACTGCCATAACAGGATATTACCACCTCCATGCTTTACTGTAAGAATGGTGTTATTTGGATGGCGAGCTGTATTGGATTTCTGCCAGATACATTGTTTGGTGTTTAGGCCAAATAATTCAATTTTAGTCTCTTCGGACCATAACACCTTTTTCCATGTGGCCTCAGAATCTTCAAGGTGCGTTTAAGCTGGTCAGATGAGACTACAATTGAATTATTTGGCCTCAACACCAAATGATATGTCTGGTGGAAATCCAGTATATCTCACCATCCAAATAACACCATTCCTGACAACTCTTTTTTACATTTTAGATAGATGTCAAACCATACAGTATTCAGGAAAACTGGGTTCATGCTAGAAAAGGAAACGCATGTCTCTTCACCATTCTACTTCTGCAAATTCATTAGACATTAGTAGGACCATAAATGATTGTAGACTTTTGATTAATGAGCCCAATATTCCTGGCTCACCGTCCTTCAAGCATAAAGTAAACACAATAACTGCAGACTACAGAGCTCCAGTGTCTTTACAGAAGACAGACATTTTATCTATTTCAACTTCACCTTCTAAAGAGAGCAGTTGGGGTGAGAATCCAAACTGCCAGTACCAGATTTACAACAAAAAAATACACCCCCTTAAAATCTGTTGAGCAAAACACCTGCAAGATCACAAGGAACTACTTTTACCAGTCTACTGGAACTGAAGTGTATGAGTAAACTTTGGATGAGAAGCCTTTGGCTAAATAATGCAGAGTTAAGGTTAAGAATAAAATGGCTGCACTATTTTGTCTTAGAAAATAAGAACAATCAGTTACTTGCAACACCAGATTTTGAAATACTCAATGTAAATCTAAATGAAACTAAATGTAATCTGAAATGCTTTATCATATACCATCATCATAATATTGTTACTTCTACCCTCCCTTGTTGAATGTAATCAGATATTAACTGAAAAGGAAGACATTTTTTCTGTTAAAAAAAGGAAGACATTTCTTAACCAGAAGCTGCCATTACCATTTTAATTTGAAAGGTTTTGCTGACTGCATATCAGCTCTAATTGAGGATGCCAAGACCTTACTTCTGCTCAGCAGAAACATCCAGAAAAGTGCACGAGGGCTATCAGTGGTACAATGGACCTCACAATGTTTCTTGCACGTAACACTATGCCCCAGGGTTAGGTATTTTTTGGAAATGTTCACATAGACAATATAAAAAGACATATTAAACTTCCTAAACATACACACGTACTGCAAAATGGGTACACACTGATTTTTAACCCTATCCACACTTACTACATACAGTGCCTTGCAAAAGTATTCACCCCCTTGGCATTTTTTGTGTTTTGTTGCCTCACAACCTGGAATTAACATGAATTGTTTGAGGATTTGCATCATTTAATTTACAGAAAGTACCCACAACTTTGAAGATTTTTTTTTTATTGTGAAGCAAACAACAAATATGACAAAATAACAGAAAATTTCAATGTGCATACCTATTCATCCCCCTAAAGTCAATACTTTGTAGAGCCACCTTTTGCGGCTATCACAGCTCCAAGTCGCTTTGGATAAGTCTCTATGAGCTTGCCACATCTTACCACTGAGATTTTTGCCCATTCCTCCTTGCAAAACTGCTCCAGCTCCTTCAAGTTGGATGGTTTGCACTTGTGAACAGCAATCTTTAAGTCTGATAACAGATTTTCTATTTGATTGAGGTCTGGGCTTTGACTAGGCATTCCAACACATGTTTCCCCTTAAACCACTCAAGTGTTGCTTTAGCAGTGTGTTTGGGGCTATTGTCCTGCTGGAAGGTGAACCTCCTTCCGTCAAATCACACACAGGGTGGTACAGGTTTTGCTCAAGAATATCCCTGTATTTAGCACTATCCATCTTTCCCTCAACTCTGACCAGTTTCCCAGTCCCGACTTCTGAAAAACATCCCCACAGCATGCTGCTGCCACCACCATGTTTCACTGTGGGGGTGGTGTTCTTTGGGTAATGTGATGTGTTGGGTTTGCGTCAGACATAGCGTTTTCTTTGATGGCCAAAATGTTCAGTCTTAGTCTCAGCAGACCAAAGCACCTTCCTCCATACATTTTGGGAGTCTGCTACATGCCTTTTCGCAAACTCAAAATGTGCCATTTTGTTTTTTGCTGAAATTAAAGGCTTTCTTCTGGCCATTCTGCCATAAAGCCCAACTCTATGGAGTGTACGGCTTATTGTCATCATTTACAGATACTCCAGCCTCTGCTCTGGAACTCTGCAGCTCCTCCAGGGTTACCTTAGGTCTCTGTGCTGCCTCTCTGATTAATGCCCTCCTTGCCCCGTCCGTGAGTTTTGGTGTGCGGCCGTCTCTTGACAGGTTTGCTGTTGTGCCATGTTCTTTCCATTTGGTTATGATAGATTTGATGGTGCTCCTAGGGATCATCAAAGATTTGGATATTTTTTTATAACCTAACCCTGACCTGCACTTCTCAACAACTTTGTCCCTTGGTCTTCATGGCAGTGTTTGGTTCGTGGTGCCTCTTGCTTAGGTGTTGCAGCCTCTGGGGCATTTCAAAAACTGTGTATATGTAATGGCAGATCATGTGACACTTAAGGGCCGTACACACGATCTGACTTTTTGACAACAAACATGCAAATGAGCTGTTTTGGAGCAACATCCGACCGTGTGTACGCTCCATCGGACAAACTTTTTCAGTTTCCATCGGACTTTTGTTGGCTGTGCGAACGGACAAACTTTCCGGCAACAAAAGTCCGATGGAGCAAAGTCCGATCGTGTGTACACAAAGCCATCGGACTTTTGTACAAACTACAGTACGCAGCCCCGAGAATGTTTCTCGGTGGCAGGGTACTGTACATCTCGCGCTAGCTGCAATAGGAAAAACACATTTTGCTACTGCAGCGAACTCGAGAGGCCCTTCGGTCTGGTATGGATTTTAAGGGGAGCCCCTACGCCGAAAAAAGGGCGTGGGGGTCCCCCCTAAATCCATACCAGACCTTTATCCGAGCACACAGCCTGGTCGGTGGCTCAACATGGGGGGTGGGTGCTTTGGGGGAGGGGGCGCCCTGCGGTCCCCCCACCCCAAAGCACCTTGTCCCCATGTTGATGAGGACAAGGGCCTCTTCCCGACAACCCTGGCCGTTGGTTGTCAGGGTCTGCGGGCGGGGGGCTTATCGGAATCCGGGAGCCCCCTTTAATAAGGGGGCCCCCAGATCCCGGCCCCCCACCCTATGTGAATGAGTATGGGGTACATCGTACCCCTACCCATTCACCTAGGGAAAAAAAGTGTCAATAAAAAACACAGTAGACAGGTTTTTAAAGTAATTTATTAGGCAGCTCTGTGGTCCTCTTCCGACTTCGGGGGTCCTCTTCCGACTTGGGGGGCTTTCTTCCGACTTCGGGGGTCCTCTTCTGACTTCGGGGGTCCTCTTCCGACTTCAGGGGTCTCTCCGGCGTCTTCTCCCGGTGTCCGCATCTTCTGCCGGCTCCACCGCTATCTTCTGGCGCTCTTTTGCCAGCGGTGGTCCGAACCTCTGGATCGTCTTCTTCCCTCTTCTCTTCCAGAGATGTTGACACGACGCTCTCTCCAGCCAGAATGGTCTCTGTGCGCTCCGCAACAGACTTATATAGGCGGTGACCCCGCCCCCTATGACATCACAGTCCCGGGGCATGCTGGGACTGTGAGGTCATAAGGGGGCATGGTCATGTCATCATATGACCATGCCCCCTTATGACCTCACAGTCGCTGGATGCCGCCAAGGCCCCTGACAGCCTAGAGTGGCGATATCTTTGGAGGGCTATGGAAGCAGTCCGACTCGGACCAAGCTTCATCAACTGGGTCAAAATGCTTTAGCGAGGCCAGACTTAGGGTAAATAATGAATAATCTGACAAATTTGGACTGGGGAGGGGGACGAGACAGGGGTGTCCCCTGTCACCCCTCCTCTTTGCCATCGCCATTGAACCTCTGGTCACTGCTCTCAGATCCTCTGATCGGGTGAAGGGCTTCAGAAGAGGTGATTTGGAGGAAAAACTTGCATTATATGCAGATAACCTTCTGCTATTTCTCAGCGACATGCAGGATTCCCCCCGGAATGCTATGAACATTGTCAATAGATTTGATCAAATGTCCGGTTTAAAGATAAACTGCACGAAATCCTGTTTGTTACCTGTTACCCGCTACTGGTCGGAGGTGACGGAAACCATCGACCGGGTGTTTGGAACCTCCACCGAGTTGGAGGTCAAACATTGTCTACTGGGATTAGTGGAGGGAGTAGGAAACCCAGGAAACAGTCAGCTAGCTGCGACTAGATGCTTATTCCAAGCAAGGAATTTGATCGCCCGGAGATGGCAGTCGGCGTCACCTCCGTCCATTAGGGAATGGGTGAACAGTATGAAGGAGGTAATTCGCAAGGAGAAATCAGTTTCTATAAAGCAAGGGATGCTAAAGAAATATGACCTGATCTGGAGGCCCTGGTGGGACGCTAGAGGGATTAATATGTAAATTCTTGCAGCTCAGAAAAGTACCTATAGGATGGGAAGTGACCTAATAGAACACAGACTATGAGAGAATGGAAGGGGAGCAAATGTGAGGAATGGATGGAGTAGTGATTGTGGAATGAATGGGTGAGAAGACTAGTCTTAATAGAATGTTAGATAGGTCCTTCCACAGGATGCCCACTCCACCCCGATAACACGTAAAAATTTTATTATATTATCCTCCCTGCTTATTACGAGGGCGGAAAGTTCCGGGGAGAGGGGAATAGGACGCGGAGGAAATGTCTGTTTTGATATACTTTGTATTTTGATGGAAAATTTTAATAAAGAAATAAAGTACAGGAAATTGTGTAAATCTATCTGTGTAAGGCTAGCCTTAGGCTAAGGATTTGAGGTAAGCGTTTGCTAATGACTAAAACAAGACATACTGACACGTATACAACATGGAGTCAGTGCTGTCTCTTGGCCTAGGCCGACAAGGCCCAAGCCTAGGGCGGCACTTTGCGGGGGGCGGCAAAAAAGCCGCCCCCCGCACGGAAAAAAACACCTGACCCGTCCTCCCGAGTCCCACCTCGTACGGCCGCCTCCCACACATATACAATCCACGGCAGGCTGGTGACTTGCTGTAGCGTGGCACTTGTTATGGGCAGTATGGAGCGTACTTGGCCAGGTGGGGGGAGGGACTAGTGCCCCCATAGAGCGGCCGGTGACTGGCCTTGCAACTGGCAGAGGCGGAGCTTAATGCTCCGCCTACCCTCCTCCACTGGCATCCTTGCACATTGCGACTCTTCCCCAGGGCGGGGTCTGTCTGTGTCCAGAGGAGGACAGAGAGGAGGATGTGGGGAACCCCCAGGCAGTGGCATCGCTATGGGGGTAGGGGGTGGAACACACCCATTGACACCCTCCAGGAAGCGGGTGCTGTGGAGCCCCCCTGTTGGAAGGCAACATGGTTTATTATTACATTTCTTGTATTTCATTCCCTGGTTGATAGAGGCAGATGGCCCCAAGTTGGAATGTACCCAGTTACATTCCAGAGCTTTGTAGCATATCAGAATCTGCATCTGAACGGTTGGCTTTGGAACATCTGTTGCTGATAATACACTGCAAGCAATCTTCAAAGAGAGCCATGGCTGCCAGGATGATTGATGAGGGTGGGTGACAAAGATCAAAGGATCAACAGACACCTAGAGATGACACATGGACAATGCTGCCCCTAGAGGCCAATACAGCCGGATGGACAGTAATATGATAAAGGACTACCTTTTGGCATTATCTCATTGGACAGGAGGCTAGTGGGGGTGGTTTACGAATGGGTCTGAATGAATGTGTAAAAAGGGCACACATGGGGAAATTCATCCCCTTTTTGCTCTTGGCTTGTGACTGAGCCGCATGCCTCCCTCTTTTTACCATCTGAGCGTAGCCGATGATACAAAACCTGACGGAAAGCATTGTGATAAGTATCTTTGATAGTCTTGTATTATGTGTTCTGTTGGTATATGTTTGTTATATCTTTCTTTAGTATTTTCATGTTAGCGTGTCCTATTTTCTTGGGAAATAAGACTTTGTTTTATTAAGCAGCGTGCTTGGTTTCATAGCTAACCTTGTATTATTATGATATCAACAGTAACATGTGATAGCTAACTATAGGAAAAGACAAGTTATTACATAGGTGCAATAAATAGAGGGGATTCGTAACCACCTTCGAATAATACTTATTGTATCAATTATTTCGACCCCCCCCAGCTGTGAAGCGGTGACAGCGCGCTGCTTCTAAGCTGAAGATTGAAGGTACTGGTGCTGTGACAGGGGAGAGGTGGGCTGTCGGAGGGTCTCCCCCGCTCACCCCCCCTCTTTTCCTGTCAGCCGTGCAGGATAAGAGAGAGCTCTTTTCAGATTTGCCACCCAGCTTCCTGCCGATTTTTTTCCCCTCCTCATTGGCCACAGCAGAGGCCAATTGAAAGAGACTAGAGGAGCATCATGGGACAAGTAGTCCCAGAAGATTGGCAGCCCAATTGTTCTCCAGAGGGAGCCGGCTACATCCCCCCAGCATGCACTCTGCTGGGGGAAGGGAGAGAGATCCTGGGAACAAGCTGAGAGAGTGAGAGCAGCCAGTTACAGCAGACAGGAAAAAGAAAGAGAGGACTGTGATGGGGAAGAGCCAGAGAGAGCACTGCCCAGCACCACCAGAGAGGGCGCCATGCTGCCCAGCACCACCAGAGAGAGCGCCACGCTGCCCAGCCCCACCAGAGAGAGCCACGCTGCCCAGCACAACCAGAGAGAGTGCCATGCTGCCCAGCACCACCAGAAAGAGCGCCACACTGCCTAGCACTACCAGAGAGAGTACCACGCTGCCCAGCACCACCAGAGAGAGCGCCACACTGCCCAGCACCACCAGAGAGAGCACCATGCTGCCCAGCACCACCAGAGAGCGCCACGCTGCCCAGTACCACCACAGAGAGCGCAACACTGCCCAGCACCACCAGAAAGAGTGACATGCTACCCAGCACCACCCGAGAGAGTGCCACGCTTTCCAGCACCACCAAAGAGAGCGCCACTCTGCCCAGCACCACCAGAGAGAGTGCTACACAACACAGGGTGAGCGAACATCCAGCCATTGGGATCATTGCTGCTGTTTCGCTGGGTCTTTTAAGAGGGCCTGTCGACCATTATGCATTACTGATCCTAGGGACTGAGGGGGGTGACACTATGTTTTACCGCACCAGGTGACATCCGATTTCCCCATAAGGAGAGCGGGGCTCTGACAGGTCCGTCTCAGCACAGTGAGCGGAGATGGACCTGTCATCCACCTGCTCATCGGGGATCAACAGAGTGTCAAAACGGATCGACCCCATGTGAAAGGGGCCTTACATTGTAGTCTCATGAGCTAATTTATGAGCGCGTGTTTAGGGGCAGGTCAAGGTAAGGGTTGGATGGGGCAAGAGGTGGCGAGTAACACAGGACACCTGCGTTACCATTTGACAGGTGTACCGCCCCAGTCAAACTCCCCACTTGCCACTGTCATCATGAGATAATTTAGGAGAGCGTGTTTAGGGGCAGGTCAAGGTAAGGGTTGGGTGGGGCAACAGGTGGCGAGTAACTCTTAAGGCCTAGCTAGTGGCTCATGACTTGAAATTTTGAGGCCTGTATTGTACATTAACATCGGTCCCTGCCCTCAAGGAGCTTACAAGTAGGCACTTGGTACCCACTTTTAATGTACAGAGAGGAAGAGGTGGAGCCTAAAGAGGAAGGGGTGTGGTTTACATATGACCGGGTGGGTCTTAAACAGAAAGGGGTGTGGCCTTGACAGGAAGGGTCGGGTCATATTTAAATTATGGGGTGCACAAATTTAGTCAGGCCCAGGAGAGCACAAAACCTAAATACACCACTGCATGGAGTTCTCAAACAGGGGTCAGAAGAGCTGTGATCCAGTTCTATGTAATATTTAACTGCTTAAGGACCGCCCCATGTACATATACTGTGGCAGGGAGGCCCTTAAGCGCAAAATCACATACCTGCCCCTGCAGAGCTGCAAGAATCTCTGCTCCGGTGTGGTTCCTGTCCCCTAGACACACCAACTAAAGCACTGCATGGCACCTTTTAGCCTGACTCATTGAATAGCCTCTTGAATGCTTAGAGTGTAGAGCTGAGGAGGAGGGGGTAGAGCTGACAAATTTTGCATCAATAGCTGTATGGAGATGTGGTGGGACAACAAGCTGCAGCACTGAGCCCTGTCGAGTTGCAAGCAGAGTTACCCAGTGGTGCTGTGAATGAAATATATTGTTCCTGACCATGCTTGCTGGACTGCTGGTTTCAGCAGTAATGTGGACTTTGCGGCTGACCGCCTTGCCCAACGATGCCACAACATTGCCTTCCACATGATAGTACAGAGCTGGAATGGCCTTACATGAAAATAAATAGTGACTGGAAACGTGCCATTGTGGTACAGCACTTTCTGCTAATTCATTGAAGGGGCAAAATTCACCAGATGGAAAGGCAGAGGTTGTAAAGCCAGCAGCTTTAACAAGCTTGCATTTAAACGCTGGGCACGTGGGTGGCAGTGACTGTATTTTTTTTTCCGCTGCAGCAGATGGGGCAGAGAAATTTTCCAGCTATAGTCTACAGTTGGTGGTGTGCTACTGGCAGATGTACTGCAAGGACCTGGGACACCCTGCGCTATACTATCATCCCTGTCAGTGGAGGCTGCTTAGAGGTCATGAGGTATAGCGGGGGTAGACTAAGGTGAGTAACGAGGAGGAACAGAATTGTGTCCCTTTTGGTTGGCATTCAGGTGCTCTTGCCAATGGGCTGAGTGGTGGGAGGTTAAATGCCTTGTCAAGTATCTGGTACCCAAATGGCTGGTGTTTTTGTAACGCTTGATGTGCTTGAGACAAAGTTTGCAAATTGCAACAGTGCGATCGGCTGCACATGTGCTAAAAAAGGCCCAGACAGCTTTGCTATGGGAAGTGGGCCAGGAGATAACAGCTCCACAATGTGATGGAATAGGGTGGCTGCTCTCTACTCTTACATGATGGCTGCCTCATTGAAGTTGTGGCTCACCCTCACTTTCCTCCTCTGCTCTATCCGGCACTCAAGTCGCGTCAGTGACCTCATCATCATCTCATCCATTCTTATTACCACTGGAGACAACTTGGCAATAAGCTGCGGCTGGGGGAACATGATTGCCAAATTGTGTACCAGTCTCCTGGCTGGGGCCATGGCAGGAATAGCTGTGGACAAGGAGGCAGATTTAGCCACTCTGGCAGCTGCAGTGAACTGCGCACTAGTCTCTGCTTGGGTGACGAAGGGTGAGGAGGACGAGGATGGTTTAGTAAGCCAGTTCACCACCTCCTCTGCATGCTATGGCTGGATAGCACGGGCAACATTATTAAACAGAGGAAATGACTGCCCTACCTGAGGAAAACCACCTTTGCCTGTTAGCCTCCTAGACATGATGGGGGGAGGGGGGTTGCATATTAACAAAATGTTATAAAGATGTGGAAATATGTATGTGGATGCACTTTAATCAATGAAAAGTGGTGTTTGGTGCGTTAAACTGCACTGACGCACTGCAATATACTGCATTAAACGTGCGGTAACGCACAGAAATATGCTGCGTTAAACGTGCACTAATGCACAGAAATATTAAATTGACACTAAAGTAAAAATGAATGGTCACTATACTGACTGAACTATCACTAGATTCACACTAAACTGATTTTCTACACTGACAATAAAATCAGTATAGCACACTAACTCTCTAGTAGCACTGAACAGAGCCCTGTTCTATCTCTCACTATGCCGTTATCACACTACAAATGGCCGCTATTGAAAGAATACTTCTATAGTGTGGGGTGGGACTAACAGCAATGAGCCATGATTGGATAGAGTCATCATGACAGCATCCAATCATGGCTCTGACAGTGCTCTGTGCCCTGATTGGCTGAAGCAATAAAAGCTTTGCCCAATCTGGGCTTCCAATGCACTGTGCGGCGGCACAGTGCATTGTGGTAATTCGGTGGGCCGAACAAACGGTCGAGCTCCCTGATAATTCGGGTGTTTGCCCATCCCTAATCTTCAATACAATGTAATAAGGATAATATTTTTTCCTGGCTGAACATTGTGGTTTTATTATTTCCCCTATTCCATTAGATTGATGTAACTTTATACAGTTTTTGAATGAGTCAAATGTTACAAAATGAATCCCACATCTACCAGTTCCAATAACTAGTCATAACATTTCACTATGCATGTGATATTCTGTCTAATTTTGTCAATGGTGTGCTAATGTTACATCAGTTGCAGTCATTTCATTGATATACAACTAGTATATAAAGAAGTGTAGATTACACTAGAGCACTGCTGTAACCGACATGCAGACGTTAAAATGAATTGGGGAATTTCGGAATCTACCACGTAAGAATATTTTCTGTAAGGTGCAGAAAACAGAAGAAGGTCGTCGCAGAGGGTCAATCAAACCACCAGGAAATGCTTTATGGAAGGCATGTGGGACCAGAATATAGAACAAGCAGTTGCAGAGGGTCAGTCAAACCCCGCTTAGAAGGATGTGGACTCAGAAGATATGTAAGTGTGACAATAATTTATGATTTATACCATTAATTATATCCTGAACTTATGGTAAAACTATAAATCCACTGCTGCTGCATGACAGTAAATTATCTTTAATGTTAGATGACAATCACACAATAAAATTTCAGCTTGTGTAGACAGTATTTTGGTAAACAGCCATCCACTTTATGTAATAATTTGGACTTCCACAATTTCACGTCAGTGCATCTACGTGCACTGAGGTGAGATCTACGTAGTGCATCTACGCATCTAGTAAGGCATCTACGTACAGATTTCATCTTCTTCTTTACATTTGCTTATAAGCACTGCCCCCTCCCTCCCAATAATGTCTGGAAGGACAACAAGGAGAGGCAGACGTTCCCTTGGCACTGTAAGGGGGCCAGCAACAAATGTGTCCACGGGCAAAGGTGGACGGGGTATCATTTCCTCTGTTTAGTGAGTTTGCCCGTGCTATCCAGCGTGCTTTCAGAACGGGCATTCAGTGCTGCAGGAGGTTTTGTTACTGATCATAGAATGCGTCTGTCCACAGACTCCGTGGACTGTTTGACTTTTATAAAAATGAATCAGTCCTGGATTACCAGTTATGAAGCCCCTGATGCCGATGTCACTGATTAAGTCTTTTTGGGATGTGGAATCTCTGCAGGACTTCGAGGCTGCCTAGCTTTGAGAGTGTTCAATCATTTCATATGGAAGAATGTTTTTGGTAAAGGTTTCATGAACACAATTATCACCCAAAGACCAATTTTTCAGCACCTGTTTGACAGGTGCATATCATTGCAATTTTTTACAGCAAGGCCAATTCTTGCTTTCATCAGGAGTATCTCTATACCGACACCCAAAGACCAATTTTTACACACCCGTTACTTCTATCCAAAGTCAAAGTGACACCAGAATGTTTTAAAAAAATCTCTAATCTAATCTTGTTCCCAGTGCACTACATTGTGGTCTCATTATACACACTGGCTCCCCAGCTGTTGCTGAGCAAAATAAAGGCAACTTGCAGGGAAAATGTAATTTTTTTGGCTCTATAAATGCAATTATTGCTGCAGCAGATTCTAGACATGGTACAGATCTGGAACTTTAGAGGTAGAATAAGGGAACCCCCCCAGGCACAATACTGTAAGGATTTTTTTCTTTTTTATTCTTTCACTTTAAAAATCAAAAAATCACTACTCATTTTTAAAAAAAAAACATTTTTCACAAACTTTTTTTTAATTGATACCTGTCCCCCGGGGCAGGACCCGGACCCTTATAACCATTGTATGCCCAATTACTTGCATATAAGCCTTCAAAATGGGCACTTTTGATTTTTGACGTTCTGGTCCAATTGACTTTAATGGAGGTTCCTTATTCAGGTCCAAACTTTCACGGTGTTCAAAAGTTCTGGTGCGAACCTAACAGGGGTCCGTTCGGCCCATCCCTAATGAACAAAACTATACCTGTAAGGCCAGCTTTAGGGTCTATAAACATATATACTATGTGAAACAAATATTTTGAACTCAAATGTTTAACACAATATTATGCATGAACATAATTAATCATTTTGAGAGGTTTGAAGATAAAACATCCTTTTCTAACTTTCACCCATTTGGAGTTGAGCTGATGGGTATGAACAAAAACTGCACAGTATGTAAACAGCTATGTGGTTATCAGCAAATGTTGCAAGCACTATGTACATCTATACATAAACAGAAGAGATAATGTATGAAAAAAATGCTGTGAGAAAAAAAACTGTTAGCAGCATCAGTATTCTTGTTTTCGTTTTCAGTTCAGATCAGCAAAAATGATAAATGAAAACTGATTGATTGCTATAGAAAAAAATACACTGGAGCACAGAACAATATTTGAATAGGGTGCAACAAAACAAAAAATAGTTAAACAGCACAGTGTGCAGCCTCCTTTAGGGGAAGACGCCACAGTGCAGGAGTGAAACAGTGCAGATGACACCACCTCATAACCTGAAGTACAAAGCTACCAGGACTGTGTACCATTGCAAAAGAGTGATACAGTGCAGGTGACAGTGGCATAGCTTGCAGCAAAGTGCCTGGGGGAGAAAAGGAAACAGTGAGGGAGAAGAATGAAGAATGTAGAAAGCAGACAGAGGTATACAACTAGGTTAGGGTGAAGATGAGGGGGCACAGTCTGCAGTATAGTGACATTGGAAGAAGGAGCCACGGTGCTGGAGTGAAACAGTGTGGATGACAACCACAGCACTGTGCAGGATGGAAGACCACAGTGAAGGAGTGGCACAGTGAGGATGACAGCAGACAATCTTCTGCACATAATCAGAGTTAGGAGCCACAATGGAGAACAGTCAGCAAACACATCAAAAATTCAGATGCCAAATCAAGTCAATAGGAGCTGAATCTGTAAAATTATATATCCTTCTTTTCAAGACTAATGGGCAAGGGATTGACAAAAAAGGACATGGGGGCTGGGCACTAAACTGAGGGCATGAACCAATACAAAAAACATTTTTAGAAATACAATTTTGTGGGAGCAGTGATCTTAAATGTGCTTAAATAGAAACATTAAACATGCCCTTTTCCTTTAAAAACAACTGCTTGGGGAATTCCCTAAACCTGTCTGTGAAGTGGTTCAACACAGTAAAGGTGGCGTTTACAAATGAAAATGATGTCATTTAAATTACCTGTAATTTAGGCTGGGTTCACACTGCTGCGGTGGCAGACATCGTATGTGATTCGCAGCGCACTGCTGTTCACATCACATGCGATGTCTGTGCTGTGCGATATCAGCCATACAGATAGTATGGCTGATATCGCACCGCATTCGGTCCAAACTCGCACAGGACCCTTTTTTTTGTTCGGACCAGAATCGGATCGCATGGGTGTTCACACCTATGCGATCCGATACATGTCCGAATTGTCAGTTCGCAGTGCGATATGCGGGCTGAACTGGGGGTGTCATTAACATTGTATGACACTCCCCAGCAGTTCGCATATGGCAGTGTGAACTGCCGTGCGAGTTGGTGCGATGCGGGAACCCGCAGTAAATTCGCTGCGTTCCCGCACCGCAGCAGTGTGAACCCAGCCTTAACCAGGAAGCTTCCTTTATCCTCTTTTTCAGATCTAGTATGGCTTTTAGATGAGGGCTAACACAAAGAAAACAAAAACATTTTTGGGGGCAAATTTCTTGGGCCCACCAAAATCCACACCAGTTCCTGGATATCTGGTACAAAGTTTAAAAGAAAACCCTAAGAAAAAAACTGTTAAAAGTAAATTCAGTCACTTTGGTCATTAAAAACCCTTTGACCCTTTGATCGAGCATGACCCTTTGATCGAGCATGACCCTTTGATCTAACACGCAAAAAACAAACAAAAATGTGTGGGGAAACCTACACCAGGCTCTAATCCAAGCACGCAGCTTGGCAAGTGAGGAAGAGGGGAAGCAGCCCTACGTCCCCTTCCCCTCCTGAACAATACCAAGCCATATGCCCTCAACATGGGGGTGGGGGCATGTTCAAGTGGACAAGGACCTCTTGCCCCATAACCCAATAAACATGCACTATTCTTTTAAAAACAACTGCTTGGGGAATTCCCTAATCCTGCCTATGAAGTGGCAAATCACTAGGATATATACAAAGTACCACAGTAAAAGTGACGTTTACAAAGAAATAAAATGTAAATTAAATTACTGGGAATGGTGTGGGGATCCCTACAAATTTATGCCAGGCCCTTTTCCGAGCATGCAGCCGGACAGGCCAGGAAGAGGGGGAGCAGAACTGGTTGCTGAGAACACAGTGGGTTCTTCCTTAATAATCATTGACAGGAAAGAAGGTGCCATACAAACGACTACAAACATTAAACATATTCTCTCTAGAGAAGAGATGCTTGAGAGGAGATATAGTGATATACAAATACCTTAAGGCCCCTTGCACACGGGCATCATAATTTACTGATGTTTACTCAGGAACTTGTGATGCCTGTGTGCAAGGGGCCATAAACTGTGTGTAAAGACCTGAGTAATGTTGAATATAGCTGAGTATATGCAAGTAAAGGCGAGTAAGCGTATAGACGAGTATAGACAAGTAAAATTCTTCTTCATTGCCAGTATTGTAATATTCTGATTTACACTAATGATGCCCATGTGCAAGGGTCCAAAACGAGTAAACACGTGAGTAAATGATTGCACGTTTTTCTCTCAATCTGGCACTGTGTCTAGTTACCTGCTGTTGTCCTGCCCATCTGAGGGCTTACATCCTTCAAACACCCATGCTGCCAGTTGGCTGTTGTCATTAGAAACACACAGGGTTTACTTAATTCCAACTCTGAAGTATGAGAGCACACAGACTGCCGCACAGAGCCGGGGGAAGGAGTGAGATGAGTTAAGTAATGAGAATGAAAGGGTGGAACCTGCAGAATCAGAAGGAGCTGCATAAAACTGTCAGAATGAGGAGGAGCAAAGAGATGGGGGTAGAGCATGCTCACTGAATGTACAAATCCGGAATAGTCTTTCTCTCTTTTTATTACTATACAACATTATGAAACCAGAACTCTTATTATACTGATCGGAAATATGTGCACTGCAGGCAAATATGGTTCTTTATTATAATCATATTTTTTCCAAGCAAAACATTCTTCCTTGGTGATGAGCAATGGCTGTAAATAGTAGAGCATTTGAGTTCAAACACATCAAAAGCATTCTTGACCAATGTCTCCTGTTTCTAATCTGGAAATCTCATACTCGGGCAGGTGAGAGTATATTTTGCGCACGAGTAGGTAAAATAACACGGAAGTTAATAACAACATAAGTCAGCACAGGAATCCTGCAAATGTATGGTCATCAATAAATTGACAACTAAAAGTGAGACAGTGCCAGGATTGTATCGTTAAACTGTTTGGTTGAGATTTGGGATCTACCCTGCCCTGCCTAAAGAACATATAGTAAAAGCTGGAGTAACTCAACCTTCAAAAAACATTAACTAAAAAAAAGTTACAATGATCCAGAGGAGGACTGGGAACATTTGGTCTAGGAGGAAACCACAACCAACTGGCTCTTTCATGGTATGGACAGATTTTTGTGACTTAAGAAAAATTTAGCACAGAAAGTATGCCATGGTAAAAAATTATCTGGCGGGTATGATGAAAGGTGAATGTTCGTAAAGGACATGTGTCATGTGCAGTTTTCAGCATCTGTACATCTCAGAACCACAAAGAAGATTGGTGGCAGAACTTTCCTCTGCCAGGCACTGTGATTGCAGATCTGAACGGCTGTATAACACCTAGCAGGCCTGACTGCAGGTATCACTCTGACTAAGGTCTAAATGGGGGAATATCTCCTCAGGGACACCAGCTCAACATAAGCATTTAGTATTGGCCCAGGGGAAAAATACCCCTTTACCTCTAGCCCAACTTTCCTCTCATGACCATTAGACAGCAACAAGAGCATTGGGTAACATTTGTCTTAAAAACTGTTTCCAAGACCTTGGTTAGTTGTGTACCATCATTATCATTTGGCAGTGCATAGGATTCTATGCTTTTAATGACCATATTTACCACTTGCCAGCATGATATACACTTGAACAATACATGTATCTGTGATTGGGATACTGTACTTTGGAGTGCATTGTCTTTTCCTGTGAGCTGAAAAGGCAGCAAAAACATCTTCCTTTTGTAAGCTACAAATCCCATGTATCAGCCATGTAACGGAGATAAAGACAAACATGTTTGAATTCCAGTGTGACAACTATAGATCCCTCCCTAGATACAGTGGGGGAAGTGAGCGTAGCCATTAAGAAACAGGAAGTGTTTTATTTTCAGGATCACTGACTAAAAATATAGAGAGAAAAACTGAAAAAAAAACTGAATGCAGTCATATCTAAGAACCCGGTAAGCTATATTTTTGTTTTTGGGTTTGAAAGGAAAGCACATTATTACAAATATATTGATCTGCACTCCCCTAATCATGTGTAGGACACTCATTAGATCAATTGGCAAGTGTGGAAGTGAGGGTGGAGAACTTTAAAGTAATTACCATGATTTACTTTTATTTAAGATCAAGTTTTTTCTATGTATTTGCCTACTCCATGGGTGCTCAACCTGTGGCCCTGTGGTCATAAAGCCTAACATCAGCTGGTTCTGCAAAGGTAAGCAAATTGGAGGTGGAATCCTTTTTCAAAATAACATGGTGCCACAGCACCATAAATTTTGGTGCATGTGAATACGCACATCTCAGCAGATGCATGAAAGTGTCATTAACAATTAATGGCACTGCTGCAGCACATCTCTGTGGTGTCAGGAATACTATTTTGTATGTGTTCCCAGCACACAGAAATGTGAACACAGGCTAAATGTCTCAGTTACATTGGTGGTCCGTGTAAATCTTCTCAATACATTGGTGCTTGGTGTACAATCCTTTCAGTCACACTAGTGGTCAGTGTGAAGGTCCCCCTTCATTGGTTGTCAGTGTAAATCTCTTCTTACATTAGTGGTCAGTGTAAATCCCCATTACATTGGGGGCCAGTGTAGAAACTCCTCTTTATATTGGTAATCGGTAAAAAAATAAAACTTGCATTTGTGATCAGTTTAAAATCATTCCTTACATTGGTGGTCCATGTAGAAGCCCCCTTCATTGGTAGTGAGTGTAAATCCCTCCTTACATTTGTGGCCAGTGTAGAAATCACCCTTTATTTGTTGTTGATGTAAAATCCCCCATTACATTGGTTGTCAGTGTAAATTCTTCATTACATTGGAGATCAGTGTACATTTTCCTTTTCATTTGTGGTCGGTGTAGAATGTCACTTTACATTGGTGGTCAGTACAAATCTTCTTGACAATGGTTGTCAGTGTAAATTCCTGCTTACATGGATACATTGTATTTTCCCTCTTACACTGGTGGTTGGTGTAAATGCTGCTATTGCATTGGTGTCAGTGTAGAAATCCCTCTTTATATTGATGGGTGGCGTAAAATTCCCCATTACATGTTGGTCAGTGCAAATCCCCCCTCACTATGGTGGTCAGTGTAAATCCCCCCTAGCGTTGATGGTCATGCAAATTCCCTATTACATTGGTGGTCAGTGTAGAATCCAACACAATATACTTGCCAAAGATTTCCAGCTTTGCTCCACGTGATTCAGAATTTGCCACAGCAAACTGCCCCCTAACTAATCCCATCTCCTCACCACTGCAACTGATCCCATCAACCCCCCAGCATTGCCACTGATCACCCCCCCTCCCCCAGCATTCCCACTGATACCAGGAGTCCTAGGATCACTAGGAGTTTTCTGTCTATTGATCGGTCCCCTCACCTCCCCAGTCCATGGTGTCCAGTCAGTGAGGAGAAGATGTGCTGTAACCTTTAGCAACCAATCAGTGAGCAGTAATGATATGCACTAACCTTTTGCAACCAATTATTGAGCGGTAAGGATATGTAGTAACCTCTAGAAACCAATCAGTGATCAGTAATATTGTGCATTAACCTCTAGCAACCAATTAGTGAGTGGTAAGGATGTCCAGTAACCTCTAGCAACCAATCAGTGGGCAGTATTGATGTACAGTAATCTCTAGCAACCAATTAACAAGCAGAAGTCATGTGCTGTAACCTCTAGCAAATAATCAGTGAGCCATAATGTGTGCTGTAACCTCTAGCAGCCAGTCAGTGAGCGGTAATGATACACTGTAACCTCTGGCAACCAATCGCAATCCCTGCCTGATCTGATTCAGTAAACTGCTATTCTTTGTATGTCTCAGAGCAGGTGGTGAACGAAATTGCATGGGGGTGGGGGTGCAAGAAAATGTTTGCCCAGGGTCCAATTAATATTAAAGGCGGCCCTGGACAGCATCATAAGGAAAACCTCTCTTACAATGTAGGTCACTCAAACTGTATTTTATACATTACTGCTTATACTTTACTTTGAATCTAAATGACTAATCATGCAGGATGTTTATTTTAAGAATAGTTGTGGGGAAAATACACATACCTGTATGCCTGATTTGTAAAACTGTAATTTCATTTTGTGACAGTACTCGTTACAAGTTACCTGAAATGGATGAAATTTACTGAAATTTAATAAAAGTTTTGACTTTGTGGGGCACCACAGGATTACTGTGGCTACATATTATGGCATATTATGTATTTCTTGAGCATTAATGATGGTGACACCTTACAGGAAAAGTGACCACATCCCTTGCTCTGTATGACCATTTATAATGTACTGAAATACACACACCCTCCTGTACCTTTTGTATTGAACTGTACTGTAATTGTGTTGTCCCCCTTATACATTGTAAAGCGCTGCGTAAACTGTTGGCGCTATATACCGGTAAATCTTGTATAATAATAATATATATATATATTGACAATTATGCCAAGTTAACATCCACTTGATAGGTTCTCTTCTGTCACTCTGCTAAATATAAGTCCTCCATCCCTCCCACGTCCGTAGTATGAAACACCTAACATGATTGTGCAACATCTTCATCTGAAGGTAGCCATAGACATCAAAGGGAAATTGGATGTGCAGGTGTTCTGATAAAATAATGACATTTTGTCAGAACACAGGCATGATCATCTGTTCTCAACCACCCTAATCTCCTGGTACTTCCTGACATGAATGATTGTACGCATGCTGCTAATCGGGGGAAATTGGCAGCTGGACAAAGTTTAACAGCCTGTTTAAAAAGATCATCTCCATACCAGAATTGTATACCCACAGACACTAGATATAGGTTTTAAAAAAAAACTAAGCAATGTCAATGATTCATATCCATATCATAATGAACTGTATATACAGATAATCTGCAGTTTATGGAATAAATGTTTTACTCTGTTTTAGCCATATAAGAGAAATTCACAGCAAAAAAGTTATGTTAACTTCTTATAAGTCTCAATTACTCTAGCAGTAACACTTCCTCACTGAAAATAACAGTTCTTTTTAACAACTTGTCGCCAGTCTTCTCATTTGTATTTTAGCTTTGGGTTTGATATGCTGGGGCATGCTGGAACATGGTTTTTAATAATTACCTGAATTACTACAGGATCCTAAACCTATTTAAATAACCGTTTGGTATAGGTATGTTCATTTATTTTTGCTGGAATCTTCCCAAAAGTTAAAGCTTAATATATTCTTACATTTCCTTTTAAATGCTTCTTCCTTCTTCTCTACAGAGCTGCATGAATTGTGGGTTTATATTATGATGCAATTTCATTACTAGAGAAAAGGAAGTTATTTATATCTAAGACATATCTTGACTGAAGTGGTAATACAACTTATGCCCCGTACACACGGTCGGACATTGATCGGACATTCCGACAACAAAATCCTAGGATTTTTTCCGACGGATGTTAGCTCAAACTTGTGTTGCATACACACGGTCACACAAAGTTGTCGGAAAATCCGATCATTCTGAACGCGGTGACGTAAAACACGTACGTCGGGACTATAAACGGGGCAGTAGCCAATAGCTTTCATCTCTTTATTTATTCTGAGCATGCGTGGCACTTTGTGCGTCGGATTTGTGTACACACGATCGGAAATTCCGACAACGGATTTTGTTGTCGGAAAATTTTATCGCCTGCTCTCAAACTTTGTGTGTCGGAAAATCCGATGGAAGCCTACACACGGTCGGAATTTCCGACAACAAGGTCCTATCACACATTTTCCGTCGGAAAATCCGACCGTGTGTACGGGGCATAACACCACTTAGAAGCAGCTGGATACCAACTACTTTTGAAGCAGTCCAGCACCCAAGTCGAATGTGAAAATGTAACACACAATCCACCTGCTGAATGAGTGGCATTCAACTTCTGACTCAATCCTGCCATGCAGGACTTTTGGTGCGCTTTCAGAAAATGCATCAAGGCTGTTGGACATAATAGAAGGCTATGGCATAGCTCAGCTAACCCGCACCAAAACCACAGGTATACTGCACAGCAGCCAAAGTGCAGCGGGGCAGTGTGAAGCCGCTCTTATGCCCCGTACACACGGTCGGACTTTGTTCGGACATTCCGACAACAAAATCCTAGGATTTTTTCCGATGGATGTTGGCTCAAACTTGTCTTGCATACACACGGTCACACAAAGTTGTCGGAAAATCCGATCATTCTAAACGTGGTGACGTAAAACACGTACGTCGGGACTATAAACGGGGCAGTGGCCAATAGCTTTCATCTCTTTATTTATTCTGAGCATGCGTGGCACTTTGTCCGTCGGATTTGTGTACACACGATCGGAATTTCCAACAACAGATTTTGTTGTCGGAAAATTTTATATCCTGCTCTCAAACTTTGTGTGTCGGAAAATCCGATGGAAAATGTGTGATGGAGCCTACACACGGTCGAAATTTCCGACAACAAGGTCCTATCACACATTTTCCATCGGAAAATCCAACCGTGTGTATGGGGCATTAGAGTCCAAGACTGTTTTATATTATTGTATTTAGTTGAGTGCAAATCCCAATATACAGTTGTGCTCATAAGTTTACATACCCTGGCAGAATTTATGATTTCTTGGCCATTTTGCAGAGAAGATGAATGATAACAGAAAAACTTTTCTTTCACTCGTGGTTAGTGTTTGGCTGAAGCCATTTATTATCACTCAAATGTGTTTACTCTTTTTAAATCATAATCACAACAGAAACTACCCAAATGACCCTGAGCAAAAGTTTACATACCCCAGTTCTTAATATCGTCTATTGCCCCCTTTAACATCAATGACAGCTTGAAGTCTTTTGTGGTATTTGTGGATGAGGCTCTTTATCTTCTCAGATGGTAAAGCTGCCCATTCCTCTTGGCAAAAAGCCTCCAGTTCCTGTAAATTCTTGGGCTGTCTTGCATGAACTGCACATTTGAGATCTCCCCAGAGTGGCTTAATGATATTAAGGTCAGGAGACTGGGATGGCCACTCCAGAACCTTCACTTTATTCTGCTGTATCCAATGACAGGTTGACTTGGCCTTGTGTTTTGGATCATTGTCATGTTGGAATGTCCAAGTACGTCCCATGCGCAGCTTCCTGGTTGATGAATGCAAATGTTCCTCCAGTATTTTTTGATAACATACTGCATTCATGTTGCCATCAATTTTGATCAAATTTCCTGTACCTTTGTAGCTCACACATACCCAAAACATCAGCGATCCACCTCTGTACCTTTCATTATAGGCCTTGTTGACTCTCTCCAAATGTAGCGTTTATGTTATGGCCAAAAAGCAAAATTTTGGTCTCATCACTCCAAATGACTTTGTGGCAACAGGTTTGAGGCTTGTCTCTGTGCTGTTTGGCGCATTGTAAGCGGGATACTTTGTGGCATTTGTGTAGTAATGGCTTTCTTCTGGTGACTCGACCATGCAGCCCATCTTTATTCAAGTGCCTCCTTATTGTACATCTTGAAACAGCCACACCACATGTTTTCAGAGAGTCCTGTATTTCACCTGAGGTTATTTGTGGGTTTTTCTCTGCATCTCGAACAATTTTCCTGGCAGTTGTGGCTGAAATTTTAGTTGGTCTACCTGACCCTGGTTTGGTTTCAACAGAATCCCTTATTTTCTACTTCTTGATTAGAGTTTAAACACTGCTGATTGGCATTCTCAATAACTTTGATATCTTTTTATATCCCTTTTCCTGTTTTATACAGTTCAACTACCTTTTCCCGCAGATCCTTTGATAATTCTTTTGCTTTCCCCATGACTCAGAATCCAGAAACGTCAGTGCAGCACTGGATAAAAGATGCAAGGGTCTGTCAGGAGTCCAGAAACTCATTGACCTTTTATACACGCACACTAATTACAAGCAAACAGATCACAGGTGAGGATGGTTACCTTTAATAGCCATTCAAACCCCTTTGTGTCAACTTGTGTGCATGTTATCAGGCCAAAATCACCAGGGTATGTAAGCTTTTGATCAGGGTCATTTGGGTAATTTCTGTTGTCATTATGATTTAAAAAGAGTAAACACCTTTGATTGATAATAAATGGCTTCAGCCAAACACTAACCATGAGTGAAAGAAATGTTTTTGTGTTATCATTCATATTCTCTGAAAAATGGCCAAAAAATCATAAATTCTGCCATGGTATGTAAACTTATGAGCACAACTGTAGCACTTCCACTTACAGAGCACAAATGTGAGTAATAGTGGTATTGCCTTACACAGGTCCACTTGTGGTAACAGACACAGTAGCACTTAGTAACAGGTTCAGTGACTCTCTATAAAAGGTTCAGTAACTCTCTCAGGAACCCGCATTGTGGATCCCAGATGAACACTATCACAGTCCTTAAAAGACAGGAGTGGCTGTGCAGTAAAGCTAGACTGGCTGATACCAGGTGCCTGTCATCTAGTGCAGATCTACAGCAGTATATTTCCAGGTACAGTAGGTTACAACACAGACTGAGCTAATCTCACCAGGGCAACATCTGCTGGAAGGGGGTGGATTGGCAGGTCATTGACAAAGATGGCGGCTCAAATAGGTCTGAAGCAAGTGGCGGGAGCAGTACTGGAGATCGGTGCTGATTACAGCACACCGCAGTGTCCCTTACTCTCTCCTTCCTCGTGGAACCTTTCCCTGACTCTATTTCTCTGTTCCTACCAGCTGAGATTCCTCTTCCTACACTAACTACATAAATGCACATCAAATACAGTGGGGCACTGCTATTTTATTATCACTGCCCCAGCCCATATGGCCACAGAAGGTAATTCAGGAGTGGCAGCATCCAATCAGATGGCTGCTCTACCTTGTGACACCTACGGAGGCTGCAGGGGAACATCATTCCACTTAGAACTACACTCCATCCCCCCGAGGTGGCAAGGTGCCACCTGCCGGGTGGAGTAGGAACTACACCTGCCAACAAGCATTGCATAATAAGTGTATTTATTATTTTTTTTACAAAGAGCATTGCACCCATGATCTGTGCATTGTGGGTGCAATGTCAGGCTCCTGCAAAGGCTGCTGAGAGCTGTCTGCCTGTACCTCCCGTACAGACAGACAGTTACTCAGATGCAGAAACTGTATGTAAGCTACCAGGGTGCTGATCAGCATGGGGGGGGATCCGGGGGTGGGCAGGTGCTGTACATTAACATATACATATATGTTACACCCTAAACATGGGTGTAACATAATACATTCATGTTACACCCTAAACATGGGTGTAACATGTTACAAAAGGTGAACATATCCTTTAAAACTGAAGTTTATTCTGCTTATATTTTGCATTCCCTGGATTCCTTCTTTTCCTGCTCATCAACATACTAATGACATTTTCATTACATGACTTATAGTAGACCTGGAGTTCTGCTTTAAGGAAAACTAGGTGGACCTGCTAACTTTAGCACCGCTTGGATGTTTGGATGTTTCTTTGATTGCATTAGTACTTCACAGATTTTATTTGTTGCTTTGAGCTGTTTGGAATCTGTCTGAATATGAATGCATTCCAGTTGTTTACCAAAGGCTATAAACACCTAGCAATATTCAGAACTGTGCAGCATCACTACAGGATATAGTGTAAGTGAAATTTCTGAACACAATGCTCCATATGCTCTATTCCTCCACCTTAGCAATTAATAAAATTAAAGCCCACCCAGGGTTAAGCAGCATTTCATACTGGTTGGTTGTCATTTTTTATCCACTGGCTTTAATATTTTCAGTCATTGACATGGAACTTGAATGCAGATAAGGAAAGTCAGGTGTCTTTGCCCTGGAAAAATGTCTAAAAGTACAGAGAGCCTGCATGACAGCCAGATAACAAGCATTTTCAGAATAAGAAGCCAACAATGGCAACCTCAGTGCTTCTTTCGTGAAAGTGTTTTTTACTAAGTCTGTGTCTTTTTCTTCTGCAATGCAGCTACCATTCCATCACATGGTAATCTTTTTGATACTAGATATATTCACTTTAACAAGATCACCATTTCTTTAAAAACATTATCTTAGACAAATTATGTCATGATCACATGGACTGATTTCCTCTGTCGTTAACTGTAAACCACAATAGTAAAAAAAAAGGGGTGCGGCCACAAATAGATTGGGAAACAGGGACAATTGTGCTTATGATTTCCGTTTTTCATCTTTCTGAAATATTCAAAGATTATTTGCAGAAAACTACCACCCAAGATCAAATCAAATCAAAATGTCCATCAGCTGAACTACAAAACATTTTTTATCACAGTGGTTGACAATTTGCAAAGTAAAGGTGGCCTCAAATGTGGCCGCTAATGTATTCAAAGGGCCACATATAATATTTATTACATGGAATGCTACAGAAAACTGTCATATATTGAAACTTACTTGAGGAAATGGTCAGAGGTTCTTCTAATGGAGTGGTTGGAGGCTGAAGTCATGCTATAGGAGGCTATCAGAGATATATTGCATGATACCGCTGAACTTTACTACAATGAACGGACCGTTTACAGATCAATGCTCCATCTGGGAGTGCTGGGAGCCAAGAGCTGCACTACAAGTGTCCCTGCCTTTCTGACTACACTACCCATGCACTGTGATACAATTCTTATTATTTTTTTAAATGCAGATCTTTTTTTTACATGCAGTTTCTGGATCATTTAACTACACCAAAAATGCCAACGTGTAAAGCATCTGCTACTCATTGAGAAATCAGTTTCACGTGTTTATTTGTTTACTCTTGTTCAAATGCAGTTTGACAGAGAAAGTGAGAGAGCAGCAAACAGCATCCCCCAAAGAAGGTTCAAAAAGGGTTATGTGCTTAGTTTTGTCTGGTTGCCAGAACTACCTCTGAAATATGAAAGGAAAATAAAATGTGTTTTTTTTTTTTTAAATGTGTATGCTCTTGAACATATTTACAGTACAAGTCTCAAAAAGGATGGGCAAGATGGTAAATATCACAATATAACTTTTTTTACAATAAATACAAACATATGAAGGGTTGTAACCCCAAAATCCAATAATAAAAAAAAATCATCTTTTATTTGATTACACTAATCATGTTAAATTTGGTGCGTTTCTATAGTTTAATCAGTGGTGTTCTTATGGTAACTATACCCTGCTACAACAAATAAGGTGCTAAAAGTATCTCTGACTGTGATATCATGTGTCAGATGATGCAGAGCACTACGGATGCTGATCCTCACTCCTTGCTTATTAGTCATTACTATTATGCTATGCTTGGGTAGACCCCTCTATAACAATCAATTAAAGTTACAGTGCGTCTTTTCATAGAGCAATGTTGCTATTGGGCTTCTACGTGTCACAACTAGCACTCTTATGCCCCGTACACACGGTCGGACATTGATCGGACATTCCGACAACAAAATCCTAGGATTTTTTCCGACGGATGTTGGCTCAAACTTGTCTTGCATACACATGGTCACACAAAGATGTCGGAAAATCCGATCATTCTGAATGCGGTGACGTAAAACACGTACGTCGGGACTATAAACGGGGCAGTAGCCAATAGCTTTCATCTCTTTATTTATTCTGAGCTTGCGTGGCACTTTGTGCGTCGGATTTGTGTACACACGGATTTTGTTGTCGGAAAATTTTATCGCCTGCTCTCAAACTTTGTATGTCGGAAAATCCGATGGAAAATGTGTGATGGAGCCTACACACGGTCAGAATTTCCGACAACAAGGTCCTATCACACATTTTCCATCGGAAAATCCGACCTTGTGTACAGGGCATTAGACATTCCCTCTTATTCTGAACACTGGTCCTAGCACATAACTGTTCTTTACTCCGTGAAGAAACAAAAAAAATTGATTAAACATAATAAATGACATCCTTATTTTTTTCTTTACAGGTCTAATTGTGAAGGCATTAGCCTTATTTATCTCAACTCATTATAAGTCACATGTCAAATGTCCAAAATAAGGGTTATACACATTTTATGGTTTGCATCATGCAGTTTTCAATAGCTTATTTGTTTTTGGTTAGTTTATTTATCCAGGTTCACCAATCTTTATGGCAATAATTTAAATAAACATATACTGACCTGCCTGAGAGAAGGAGTTCAAAGGCTTCAGTGCCTCAGTTGTGAACATTGAGGTAAATTGCTCCACAATGCCCGCAGCAACAGATGTCAGTGAGGGCTTGTTTATCAGTTCATTTACTGTTTCTTAAAGCCTAACTTCAGCTTATCAAAGCATTTCAAAATAATAAAAGCCCTGCAAAGGTTTAATTGAAAAAAGGGGGGACGTGGCTTGGTAATGGCGCTGTGAGCCTGCTTTCTCGGGAGCTCCGTGCTGTGTCAGGGTGGAGAGCTTCTCCCAGTGGGCGGACCTCGCTATTTGTTCATGTCCGCAGCAGCCAGATACACTGGGACACCTACGGTACACAGGAGTATGGACATCTCCGTGTATTTCTTACAGAATTCCGCAACTTCGATCCCGGCCCCAGATCCCAAGATGGCACCGTCGCGCTCCAATACCGCCGGTGCTGCTTCACAAAAGAAAACAGGCAAGGGCATAACAAACATGCCACCGGGGACACAGCAACCCCCAGACCGACCGGATTCCCCGATCCTTTCACCGGACATCCCTGGTGCAGACCTGCCGCTGACTTCGCAGGATGCTGACATGCAGGGACATCCGTCCGTAGACTCATGGAGGGACATCATTGCACTCCTCCCCACCAAGCAGGATATCACTGAGACGGCAGCAACAATCGTGAGTACCCTCTCTAAAGAGATCCATGAGCTCACACAAAGGATAGACACGGTAGATTCACGGGTGACTGTGATCGAGACCTCCTCAAATGCATTAGAATCCAGAATGACGGCTTTAGAGGAGTCACTGTCTAATTACAAGTGCCACCTGATTATGTTGCAACTCTCTGTGGACGATGGAGAAAATCGCAGCCGCAGAAATAATATCAGGCTGCGCGGCCTACCTGAAACCACCTCCGGGAGGGACCTTAGAGCTACTGTCATGGCTATCTTTAACCGCCTACTGGACAAACCGCCCAAAGTGGAGCTGGAATTAGACCGGGTACACAGAGTGCAGGGTCCCAGAGGAGGCGGCGCACTCTCCCCCAGAGACGTTCTGGCTAGGGTTCGTTTCTACTCCATTAAGGAGGAAATAATGAGGCAAGCTTGGGCCAAAGGCCCGGTGGACTTTGACGGCGCAGCTGTGCACTTATTCCCAGATCTCTCGCGACTTACGCTCAGAATGAGAGGAATGCTACGCCCGTTACTAGAAATCATCAGGAATGCAGGAGCCACATACAGATGGGGACACCCTTTTCAACTAACAGTGCTCAAAGGAGGCGGCTCCTTCATACTAAGATGGCCAGACCAGCTCACAGATCTCTTTACCTTTCTTGACTCCCCAGCAATACCCAACCCTGACTGGCTGGATTTCCCTATCACTATTGGCAACACCCGGCCGGCCTCACCGAGACCACAAAGATGCAGCAGGCGAAGGCAACATTCAAGACCAAGAGATGATTCCAGGGACATGCCGATTCCACCTGAATTATAACTGAAAATAGCATGGTAGATGCCCCTTTGTAAGGGTTCACCCAGAGCTTAGATACTTCCGGAACTGGACAGTTTATTGGTATCCTTTATACTCACTGAGTAGACCCGAGGGTCAGCGTACTAAATAGACAGCCTACACTGCTTTAAACCCTTGGTACTTTTGATCTCTAGTAGTTCCTACTACATAGACAAAAGGTCTAAATGGTACGATGATGTTTCAGAGCTGGACGGGGACAGGCCTACGGCATGTCCACTCAGTCACTTCTCCCCAGGCGTTTTGAAATTTTTTTTTTTTATTTTGTCTGACAATTCACCAGTGTCATTAGCGGGCCGTCCCCGGAAGGTTCGGGCATACAGAATATACTGTCTACAGCTTTGTACGTTTTCTGTGTTGTTGTGTTTAGTACGTTTACACCTTAGCGGATAATGTTTGCATGTTATTTAACTCAGAAGAGGGCAAACCACCGTTTAGATTCTCCCTGGAGCTAATACCCCTGTTAGAGTGAGGCGACCCCTCACGGCGATCCTCACTTAAGGTCTCAGTCTAGTATTTCATCAGTTTAGGTTCCCACCCGATAGCACGTCTCCCCCCTGCTTTACAGAGTCAGGCCTCCACTTCCCGCCTATAGGCGGTGCATACTTGCGCGAAAACTTGTATAGCAATACTAGAGCACCCTGTTATACTTTCTCTCTTTTACGCTCTATCTTTGGTGCTTGCCTCTCTCCCACTACCCTTTTCTTAACCTCTCTCTTCCCCCCCCCCGATGGCTTCACGCTGACTTACTACCAATCCTTTGTGACTTCCCTGACTCCACGCTTCTTGGCGGCCTACAATGCGCTGAAAGGAGATAAACTTTTTGCCAAAATACTCTCTAACCGACTTGTGCTGCATATCCCAAAATTAATACGTTTAGATCAAGTAGGTTTTGTACCGATGCGAGAAGCAAGAGACAATACCACTAGGGTTTTGAATCTTATTCATACGGTTCGTCCGACGGGGAAACAATTTCTCTTGCTCTCAACAGACGCAGAAAAGGCCTTTGACGGGCCACCCTGGGTCTTGGCCCCAATATGCTCAATTGGATCTCATCCCTCTACTCCAAACCGTCGGCGGTGGTTCGGGTGAATGAATGGCGCTCAGATTTTTTCATGATAGCGAACGGGGCGAGACAGGGTTGTCCCCTGTCTCCCCTTATCTTCATATTGACCCTAGAGCCGTTTTTGTGCTACATAAGGGAAGACCCAAATATCACAGGGGTGCAGAAACCCTCGGGACACCACAAAATAGCAGCTTACGCCGGCGACTTGATCTTCTTCGTAGCTAACCCACGTGTCTCGCTTCCCAATATTCTAGCAGCCTTAAGGAGATATGGAGAATTGTCAAATTTTAAGGTCAACTGTGCCAAGTCCGCTGTGCTTAACATTCCGATCCCGGATTCGGAGGCTCACAGTATGCGCACGTCCTTTGCGTTCCATTGGGCGTGTAAATCGATAAGATATCTGGGTTTTGACATCACACTGGACTTGGCGCATTTGTACGCCTCTAATTATCTACCCCTGCTCCAGAGACTGAAAACTGACCTCCGTAACTGGCACACTCTGACCTTGACTTGGTTTGGGCGATGCAACGCCTTGAAGATGACGGTCTTACCAAGGATTTTATATATCCTCCAAACCATACCGATTCGAGTGCCTTTGACATACTTCAAACAGCTCCAAGCAATAATCAGAGATTTCATTTGGTCGCATAAGTCACCTAGGAGGAAAATGCAAACATTGTCTAGACCCAAAGAGAAGGGGGACATTGGCCTCCCTGACCTGCTCAAATATTACAGAGCAGTACACCTTTCGAGGATAGTGGACTGGCACTGTAAAAAAGAATTCAAACAATGGGTGGGGATGAAGATTGAGGATAAATCTATTCCTCTGTTGACCTCTCCATGGCTCACTTCCCCTTTGCCAGAAGACATGAGGAACCATTCCCTGGTAGGAGCCACCCTTAAGGTGGCCAGATCAACTTTTCACAGTGCGGGCCTCTCACTGCTGCCCTCTCCTATGACACCTGTGATAGGCAACCCCAATTTCATACCGGGTCTCACTAGCAGAAAGATTAGACAACTAACACTATCAGGGAGATATCGCCTAATGGATGTTTGGCCCAAAGGGGTGCTCTCCTCACCATCAACCATTTCTAGTCTCACAGACCCACCGTTAGATAGTTTCAGCACCTACCAACTTTGACATTTCTTGCAGTCTCTACAGAAGGCACCATATGCCCCAAGGGACCTTACTCCCTTTGAATCGCTATGTAACACAGGGGAACCTTCACGACATACACTTTCTCTGATATACAGTTACTTGACTACCCAGACTGAAGAGCCAGTCCCGTCATTTGTTTCTCAATGGGAAAAGGATTTAGGGATTCAGTTTTCACCGCAGCACGTAGATAAAATTTTGACTTTGGCACACAAGTCCTCCATCCAGTTTCAATACCAAGAAACTGGATACAAAATTGTGTCCCGATGGTATAGAGTCCCCTACATACTCCATAAGATGGACGGAGCCATTTCAGATAGGTGCTGGAGGTGCAATTCGGACATTGGCACTATTATGCACATTTTTTGGACCTGTCCATTATTAGGGTTGTTCTGGGAGGAGGTGACAACTAACATTAAAAACTTAACTGCTGTAGACCTGAAAGACAACCCAGCTGCGTGTCTTTTACACCTGACAGAGAGACCCATTCGGAAGTACAAAAAGACCCTGACAATACAGCTCCTCAATGCAGCAAGGGCATACATCCCTGCGCTTTGGCGGAAATCTCAGCCGCCAACCAGGGTCCTGTGGTATTCTAAAGTTCAGTGCATACTCCGCATGGAGAAATTGACCGCCACCCTCCATAATACAGAGGAACTAATATGGGAAAAATGGAGGCCATGGAGATATTTCATGGGCACAAACGCATACCCACAGGAGGTGGCTGAGTCTGTGACATCAGGGAACTAAGCAACTACTGTAATGAGCTTGATATTGAGACCCCGATCAACCCCCCCCTTTTTTTTTTCCTTCTCCCCCTCCGTCTCTTTCTCTGTTTTTCCTTCTTTTCTCCAAATTACGCTGTGATACTTCAGCCGCAACTACGGCTGTTATAAGCATAGTGATCACCTGATACATTAAGTTTGCAATTTAGGTTGTTAAGGTGACGATGCTTCACTCATTTGAACGATCAGACTTTTATACTTTGGTTAACTTGGCAAATGTTCAGGAAGTCCCCTGAGGCCTCCTGGTTTTCATATTCATATAGGTAATTGTATAGATAAAGCAGTTCTTGTTCTGTCAACGATATTGTTCTCAAGTCATGTCATGTTTTCTAACTCGGAATAAATGGAATAATTCGACTAAGATGTGCATGTTTAAGAAAATGACGTGTCCTGTTGTATGTCAAAGAACTTTGTCTTAAATAAATAAATAAAGAATTTAATTAAAAAAAGGCAGCTCCCCCTGCAATACTTACCTTATTGTGGACGATGGTCCATGAAGACCCGTCACTTTGTGATCTAGAGCCTTCCAGGCTTAATGACACCCAGCCTACTCCCTTAGAGCCTTGGACTCATCACACTTCCTATAATGATGAATATAATGGCTTTAGGCTAGGCTATAATGATGAATGTTGCAAGAAACAGCAACCATGTCCTCATGTGGCGCTGTACTCTGTAACATTCAGGACCAACCATCCGCCAGAAGAAGAAGAATGGGATTCTTGACAGCATGTGACTGGACTGAAGAAAGCAGAATTTATGATTTAAAAAGAGAAGAATGAAAAAAATAACTACTTGATTGTCACCAACCATCCACAAGCTCACTGTACATTAGACCTTACACTAACATAAAATGTCTTCTTATGTGACCCACCCCACCCCAGATTACAATATGCCAGATTAAAGTAATAAAGAAAACAATTAAAGAAAACCATACAAATTACTTACCTTACACCGAGGATTGGGGGATACTGAAAAACTGAGGATTGCAAATCCCATGGGGAATGCACTCCTGTGCAGGTCTGTAGTGTCTTCTTGTAAGATTGGGGATCCTCGGCTTTCACAAGGTCCCACTGTTGGGCCGAGGGACTTAAGTGACAGGATTCAGTTGAAATCCAAGAACAATTGTGTTTTAGACTTTTAAGGCACAAAACATGATACAAAGTATATAAAACATATATTTTATTACAAAATCACTAAAATCCTTGTGAGTTAAATCGATCAAAGGCTGAATATGTGTATTGTAATACTCATCTAGACATAGATCTCACCTATCTTACTCCCATTCCCACATTCCCATAACAATTCAGTTCCTGCTGCAGTAGACAGATAATGCCATGTGGGGTGACCAGAAGCATTTCAATAAAAATCTTTTTCAGGGGTTGGAGTAAACATACATATATAGAAAGCTATAAAAATTGCTGCACTTCCAATCCAGTCTGTGTGATTAACATGTACGAGATGGCCTCAGCCTTGCACCACTCCACAAGCCATGCCCTGTGATGTGTTTTGCCCCTCCCACTGGGGGTTTAGTCATAGAAGTATGGGTGGGGCGAAACATGTCAGAGGGCGTGGCTTGTGGAGTGGTGCGAGGCTGAGGCAACATCAAACATGTTAACCATACAGACTGGATTGGGAGTATTTTTTAGGTATGGGGGGATTTTTCTAGGTATGCTATACAATACTGGATGGTGATATTTTCAGCCGGCTCCCCTTTTCTAAGTACCAATGGAACTATACACATTCTCCTTCCTTGCTTAGAGCAGAACTACAATTATTATTAGGTTACATATATAGAGAGTGTTTAAACCTGTTAAGTCAGCCACAATTTTTTTTTTTTAAATAACAAACATGTTATACTAACCTGCTCTGTGCAGTGGTTTTGCACAGAGCAGCCCAGATCCTCCTCTTCTCAGGTTCCTCGCTGGCTCTCTTGGCCTCTCCCTCCTGCTGAGTGCCCCCACAGCAAGCAGCTTGCTATAAGGGCACCCAAGCCTAAGCCTCAGCTCTGTGTGTCCATTCAGTCACAGAGCCGCGGTTCGGCCCTGTTCCCTCTCTCTCCTGATTGGCTAGCTGACTTTGATTGACAGCTGCGGGAGCCAATGGGAGAGTCCCAGAGGTCCGAGGCACCTGCACACATTGGGGAATGGAGATGGGGCTCAGGTAAGTATTAGGGGGGCTGAGGGGGCTGCTGCACACTGAAGGTTTTTTTTTATCTTAATGCACAGAATGCATTAAGATATAAAATCTTCTGCTTTTAGAATCACTTTAATGCATTCCCTGCATTAAGGTAAAAAATGTCACAGCATTCCCCCCCCCCCAATTTCCACCCCTAATACTTACCGAGTCCTCACTCGATCCAGCGCTGTGCCCGTCTGTAGCCACTCTCATCTCTCCCCCTGCATTCACAGGACAGAGGCAGCAGTGTAAGTCATTGGCTCCTGCTGCTGTCAATTAAATCCTGTGAGGAGGGAGCAGGGGGGCAGGGCCAAGCTGCACTGTGTATGTCTATAGATGTACACAGCTTGACTGTGAGGAGGAGCCAAGGAGGAGGAGCCAAGAGTGGCAGCCTGGGACCCTGAAAGAGAAGGTTTGGGGCCACTCTGTGCAAAACCATTGCACAGGGCAGGTATGTATAAGCCTGTTTGTTGCTTTCATTTTTTTAAAAAATGCTTTACAATCATTTTAAAGCCCACCCAATCCTGTCATCACTGGGAGACATGGGAGCACACACAGAAATTGCTGGAAACCTCCCACAGTGTGAGCTCTCTTGGTCCCAATAGCTACAGATGCTGAGTCAAACAGAAGAGAGGGGAAGAGAAAGAAAGGGGAAAAACTCCCTGTCATATGGTGACTGCCCTAATGATCACTCTGCATTGCTTATTTCTAACCCTGCAGTGTGCATAATATACTAATGACCACTGCACTGTGCCTTACATACTTCTGACCTTTGAACTCTGTGTTACCCCTGATTCCTGCACTGTGCCTTACATACTACTGACCTTTGAACTCTATGCTACATTCTAATGACCTCTGAACTCTATGTTACCCCCTGATCCCTGCACTGTGCCTTACATACTACTGACCTTTGAACTCTATGCTACATTTGAATGACCTCTGAACTCTACGTTGCCCCCTGATCCCTGCACTGTGCCTTACATACTACTGACCTTTGAACTCTATGCTACATTCTAATGACCTCTGAACTCTACGTTACCCCCTGATCCCTGCACTGTGCCTTACATACTACTGACCTTTGAACTCTATGCTACATTCTAATGACCTCTGAACTCTACGTTACCCCCTGATCCCTGCACTGTGCCTTACATACCATTGAACTCTGCACTCTGTTGCACTGTGGTAATTTTCAATCCCTTTCATGTTGTTCAGGTAGATCTCCACCTCTCCAGCGTTGCCTACCTCTGGTGTAGAGATTATTAAAGTGGTTTTAGAAAAATTTGTGTTATTTTTGAACACCATGAAAAGGTGACACATAAATGTATTTCTAGAGTCAGAATGAAAATAAAGTCAAAGTGGGATATTACAGTATTTTGTGGTACTGTACATAAATTTGTGAAATGAGAGTAACCTCTAGGAACTATGATATACTGGGGTGGAAGCTGTTTTGTGTGCGGCATATTGGTAATGTGTATTTTCCATGAGCATATAGGAAGCAACTGAATACAACATAAAAGACAACTTCTTCTTTTTGAAACACTTATAACCACACACCAGAGTAAGCGGACGGTCCTACCACACTTAGAATGGTTGAAGAATTTAGGTCTAAAATATTATCAGGTATGTTCTTTTTTGCTCTAACTCAGTATCCTACATATTTATAATTTAATTGTCTGTTATGTAAAATATTAAATACCCAGCTATACTGTAACTATCGCCATATTGTTTACAGTATGTTATGCACAAGATTGAGATTGCAATGTGATAGAAATGTAGTGGTACTGCATTATATATGCCTGCTCTAATTAGCTCATTCCTAATTATTTTAAAATTTAAAACAATTATATATAACTGTCCAAAAGTGATTATAAAGGATCATTTTTTCTTTAAACAACAAACATGTTATACTTACCTGCTCTGTGCAATGGTTTTGCACAGAGCAGCCCCCATCTCTTTTTTTCTTTAAACAACAAACATGTTATACTTACCTGCTCTGTGCAATGGTTTTGCACAGAGCAGCCCCCATCTCTTTTTTTCTTTAAACAACAAACATGTTATACTTACCTGCTCTATGCAATGGTTTTGCATAGAGCAGCCCCCATCCTCCTCTTTTGGGGTCCCCTGCTGGTACTCCTGGCTCCTCCAGTCTTCAAGTTAGCCCTAGAAAGCTGTTTGCTGGGGGGTTACTTGTTCAGGCTCCTGAGCCGCACTGTGTAAGTCTATTGACAAACACAGTGTGACCTGGCCCTGCCCCTGGCTCTGTCGTCACTCTCACCAATGGCTTCTGTTGCTCTCACTGCAGTGAGTCCAGTGAGAAGCGAGAGAGAGCGGCATCGCTGCTCTCGGGCACAGTGTTAGACCAAGATCAGGCTCAGGTAAGTATTTAGGAGGGAGCTGCACCTAAGAGGTTTTTTGCCTTAATGCAGAGAATGCATTAAGGTCAAAAAATGTTTAGCCTTTACAATAACTTCAGGGGTTGGTAACAATGTAGCATGTTGAAGGATAACTTTTTGGCTTGTAAAAAAAGAAAAGATATAATGCTTCTCGGAATTTTAAAGAACTATTTAAATCAAGTTGCACGGCTGATTTTACTGAGTCACAAGGTGTTTTCCGTCAGTCCCAAGACTCTGAGCTATGAAACAGCTTGCTTAATAAAGCATACATATTTTAGATTTAGTAGCATTTTCAGAATTAAAATCATTTTTGAGTGGGCAGAAAATATGCTGCAATGTATCATTTGGTATATACACCAAATGATACATTGCAGCATATTTTCTGCCCATATAGTCATAGTTATATCCATATTTTCTGGCATTCCGCTCAAGCTTGCCTTGCATACACACGGTCATGCAAAAGTTCACTGAACTTACGACCGTCAAGAACACGGTGACGTACAACACTACGACAAGCCGAGAAAATGAAGTTCAATGCTTCCAAGCATGCGTCGAATTGTTTCAGAGCATGCGTAGGAATTTTGCACGTCGGAATTGCCACAGACGATCGCATTTTCGGATAGGAACTTTTCCTGACTGAAAAATTGAGAACATGCTCTCAATCTTTTGCTGGCTGGAATTCGGCCAGCAAAAGTCCGATGGAGCATACACACGGTTGCATTGTCCGACGAAAAACTCTCATTGGTCTTTTGCGGGCCAAAATTCCGACCGTGTGTACGCGGCATAACACTATCTCAAATCTGCTTTTGCTGGTGCTATATTGAAAAAAAAAAAAAGGCTGCAGCATTACAGACAGTAATCATCACATGACAGCATCACAGTTACAGATACAGACTGTTCAGTTACATAGATGGGTTACCCAGAGGCTTTCAGACTGTTGTAAATCCTCATAACATGTAACTTACTATATATGTAAAACAAATCACTAAAAATCTCATGTTAGTTTTCAAGTTAAAGTAATTTCAAAAGTCAATTTCAATATTTCTAATCTTTCGCTTTTATTTAAGTCATACCTGGTGATCCTGCCAGGAAGGTCTTTGTTCAAGCACTTCCTATTATAGTGTAACACTTTCCCTGTCACCTTGTCACAGACTTTCTCATAGGTAACTACTATTATGCAGGACATTTCACAGATATGGTTCAATGCTGTTACTGTCAGGAAAACAACCCTGAGAAGAGATATGCAATAATTGCATGTAGACAGGAAATGGCTGCAAAAGGCTACTATGCAACCAAGATTTAAAAGGGTAAAAACGCAAAACAAATGGTAATTGCTTATGATAAACCATACTTTAGTAAATTAAAGTCAGTAGATCTACTTTATTTTTGCAGAATATTCTGAATTTAGTGATACCCATGATTTCATACAAAAGTGTGCAGTAAAGCGTTTGTTAGGCATTAAGATATACTGTAAGTTGATTGATACTTTTGCATGTGGTCCATGAGAAAGAAATTTGGATCTCATAAGACCTTGTATAGTGGGGGTACATAGGAAAGAATCATGACACGCAGTTGCAACACCATCAAAATAAAATTTAAATTCACAGGTGTACATCCAAAGTAATGTATGTTACAGTGCCACGCAATGCAAATAAAATGGCAATCTCTAACCTGAAGAAGGCCAAACCGAAACCTCAGCTTGACCTTAATCAAGATTCATATAAGGCTTACCAGCCCATACCTATTCCAAATGTAACCTAACCTACAGTTAGCAGGGTAGTAGCCAACAGAAAAAAGACATTTTAGAATGAAATAAGATTAACTACAGGCACTGTAAAAACTCGGCATATTCTTGACATTCAGTCAGCATGACATAAGAAGGTATATACAGTATCTCACATAAGTGAGTACACCCCCCACATTTTTGTAAATATTTTATTATATCTTTTCATGTGGCAACACTGAACAAATTACCTTTTTACTACAATGTAAAGTAGTGAGTATATAGCTTGTATAACAGTGTAAATTTGCTGTCCCCTCAAAATAACTCAACACACAGCCATTAATGTCTAAACCGCTGGCAACAAAAGTGAGTGCACCCCTAAGTGAAAATATCCAAATTGGGCCCAAAGTGTCAATATTTTTTGTGGCCACCATTATTTTCCAGCACTGCCTTAACCCTCTTGGGCACGGAGTTCACCAGAGCATCATAGGTTGCCACTGGAGTCCTCTTTCACTCCTCCACAACGACATCACACAGCTGGTGGATGTTAGAGACCTTGCACTCCTCCACCTTGTGTTTGAGGATGCCCCACAGATGCTCAGCAGGGTTTAGGTCTGGAGACATGCTTGACCAGTCCATTACCTTTACCCCCAGCTTCTTTAGCAAGGCAGTGGTTATCTTGGATGTGTGTTTGGGGTCGTTATCATGTTGAAATACAGCCCTGCGGCCCCTTGGAGGGGCTCATGCTCTGCTTCAGTATGTCACAGTACATGTTGCCATTCATGGTTCCCTCAATGAATTGTAGCTACCCAGTACCGACAGCACCACACACTTGTCTTTGTACTCCTCATCTGGTTGCCGCCACACACGCTTGACACCATCTGAACCAAATAAGTTTATCTTGGTCTCATCAGACCACAGGACATGGTTCTAGTAATCCATGTCCTTAGTCTGCTTGTCTTCAGCAAGCTGCGGGCTTTCTTGTGCATCATCTTTAGAAGAGGCTTCCTTCTGGGACAACAGCCATGCAGACCAATTTGATGCAGTGCAACTTCTTTGGTCGACCATGGCGAGGCCTGTTCTGTGTGGAGCCTGTTCTGTTAAGCCACTGTATGGTCTTGGCCACCGTGCTGCAGCTCAGTTACAGGGTCTTGGAAATCTTCTTATAGACTAGGCCATCTTTATGTAGAGCAACAATTCTTTTTACAGAACTTCAGAGAGTTCTTTGCCATGGGGTGCCATGTTGAACTTCAACTGACGGGTATGAGAGAGTTGAGAGTGAGAGCGATAACACCAAATTTAACACACCTGTTCCCCATTCACACCTGAGACCTTGTACCACTAACGAGCCACATGACACCAATGAGGGAAAATGGCTAATTGGGCCCAATGTCGACATTTTCACTTAGGGGTGTACTCACTTTTGTTGCCAACAGCTTAGACATTAATGGCTGTGTGTTGAGTTATTTTGAGGGGACAGCAAACTTACACTGTTATACAAGCTGTACACTCACTACTTTACATTGTAGCAACGTGTCATTTCTTCAGTGTTGTCACATGAAAAGATATAATAAAATATTTACTAAAATGTGAAGGGTGTACTCACTTTTGTCAGATACTGTATATAAAAGAGATATAAAGTACAGAAAGTATATTGTTACATGGATAAATGTGACATGCACTGCCAATTTTGGTAATTTCCTTTGCTTGGTTACACTTTCACAACCTTTTTATCATAACACATGATCACACAAAGTGACGTATGACCACTCAATTTGATGCAACCGGATGACACATTACTTATTTGTGAGTCAATAACTTAAAAGCTATGAAACTAGAGCTATACATCCCATTAAAGGAAAACATGGCCAACAGCAGGGACTTTTCTGATAGCAAGATAACTAGATTATTTTAAGGCAAGTGACACTAAAAGCCTTTCTGAGGGTTTATTTAGCTGTTGCTTACCTACACTTCCTTTTTTTTTTAGCCAAACTTCCTTGGTGGTTTGTCTAAAAGAGTTTTCTTTCTTTCCTCTGAAAAACCCTTTGAGATACATTGCGGTTTATCCACTGCTACATATGAAGTTCTGTTTTTATTTTTCACAGACTTGGCTGTATAATGTGGTTAAATCGTTGCCTTCCTTCTTCTATCTCTTGGATGATGTTTCTATTTGACCAGCAATAAAAGCATTTAGGGCAGCCATTTTCAACCAGGGTTTCTCCAGAGATTGCTAGGAGTTCCTAGAGCTGTGGCTAAATGACCTTCCATTTGATGGTGGCTGCATAGTACCGGGCCGGTGCACCTTGACAAAGCTAGCTGCATGACCTCCTAGATTGTAAGCTCTAACATGCAGGGCCCTCCACTTCCCCTGTATTGTAAAGATACTAGAAAGTAAAATAAAATCAGCGCGAAATGGTAAATATGTAATGCAGCAGCTGAACACTAGGGTCAAAATTCAAATCCCTTAACAAAAAATCAGAAAAGCAGAAAGTGCAGCACTAAAACCAAACAAAAACACCACAATAAAATCCACCACAGTATAAAATCAATTAGTCCATAAGAGTAGTCCATGTATCATCCTCATGTGCGAGCAGACAGCATGCTTGTGGGAAAGTGATTCAGGTAGCCCACCACCAAGGTATAAATTGGCCTCTCACCTGATGGAATGGACCCTTTAGTTACAGAGGGTCACAAAGCGCTTTCTCATATAACCAAGTAGGGTACAGCATACATAGGCATCCATTAGGAACCCGAAACAGGACACTCCAATATGGCCGTAATATGAAAATAAAGATGGCAGAAAGATAGTGCTCTCTGTATATACAGCTTTTATTAAATGCTAAAAATGTAACACTCACATGAAAGGCACTCGACTAGTGCAAGTAAAACAAGCTCAAGCGGTGAAAACCTCCGAACAGCAGTGCGGATGCGCAGTGGCCGCGGGTGACGTCACGGCGTATCCTCGTTCTGGACGCGTTGCGTCCCAGTGGGCGGGGACTTCACCAGCAGATGAGGATACGACGTGGGCACCCGCGCTTTATTCAAGGTGAGTAACCATGACAATGATAAACAAGGCATGATCAATCCGGACATGACCCCTTTATATTAAATATGCGATAAACGGAAACGTCTGATCCAACACATATAAAACAATACAAAGGGGGGTAAAATAAAACTAATAGCATAAATGAAATACATATAAAATGCATCAATCCTCAAAGGGAGTGTGCAAAAGAACTAAATAGAGAAACATTTAAAAATTTAAAACATTTTTTTAAAATTATTTCTAAAATGTATGTGAGTCATCCGCGGCCATTGTCACCCCACAAATACAATACCATCAGCAATCAAATATAAAACAATTAGCGATCAGATATAAAACAATTAGTATCAAAATTCACGTTTAACCCTTCAGGGCAAAGAACCCTGGTTTCAAAAATCCAATACGATTCTCTTTTACTTAATTGTCTTATAAAATTACCTCCCCTCCAGTGCCTAGTGACCCTCTCTATGCCCCAGAATCTCAAACTTTTTGGATTCTGATGGTGGTGAAGTTTGAAGTGTCTAGAGACATTGTGGGATTTTAGGCCTTTTTTGAAGGGTTAAACGTGGATTTCGATACTAATTGTTTTATATCTGATCGCTAATTGTTTTATATTTGATTGCTGATGGTATTGTATTTGTGGGGTGACAATGGCCGCGGATGACTCACATACATTTTAGAAATAATTAAAAAAAATTTTTTTTTAATTTTTAAATGTTTCTCTATTTAGTTCTTTTGCACACTCCCTTTGAGGATTGATGCATTTTATATGTATTTCATTTATGCTATTAGTTTTATTTTACCCCCTTTTGTATTGTTTTATATGTGTTGGATCAGATGTTTATCGCATATTTAATATAAAGGGGTCATGTCCGGATTGACTTCCGGGTCTGTGTGAGGTTGATCATGCCTTGTTTATCATTGTCATGGTTACTCACCTTGAATAAAGCGCGGGTGAACACGTCGTATCCTCATCTGCTGATGAAGTCCCCGCCCACTGGGACGCAACGCGTCCAAAACGAGGATACGCCGTGACGTCACCCGCGGCCACTGCGCATCCGCACTGCTGTTCGGAGGTTTTCACCGCTTGAGCTTGTTTTACTTGCACTAGTCGAGTGCCTTTCATGTGAGTGTTACATTTTTAGCATTTAATAAAAGCTGTATATACAGAGAGCACTATCTTTCTGCCATCTTTATTTTCATGTTACGGCCATATTGGAGTGTCCTGTTTCGGGTTCCTGACGGATGCCTATGTATGCTGTACCCTACTTGGTTATATGAGAAAGCGCTTTGTGACCCTCTGTAACTAAAGGGTCCATTCCATCAGGTGAGAGGCCAATTTATACCTTGGTGGTGGGCTACCTGAATCACTTTCCCACAAGCATGCTGTCTGCTCGCACATGAGGATTATACATGGACTACTCTTATGGACTAATTGATGTTATACTGTGGTGGATTTTATTGTGGTGTTTTTGTTTGGTTTTAGCGCTGCACTTTCTGCTTTTCTGATTGTAAAGATACTGCCTGCCCTCATGTTTTAAAGTGCTGTGCAAACTGTTGGCGCTGTATAAATCCTGTATAATAATGATAACGATGACACTAAGGATCATTTTAGCTGCCTGTAAGGGTAGCAGTATGATTACCAATGTAAGGGGGCATTCCTCCCATTGACCACAAATGAAATGGGCATTCTTTCTATTTGCTACCAATGTAAGGGGCATTTGTTCACTGACCCCTAATCAGTTAGATTTAGGCGCATACCTTTCTGTCTAATTGCCACCTACAAAGTAATTGGATTAGTGATGGAATTATTTAAAAGTTCTTACACTATACATGCATTCATTTGATCAGAATGTATGTGCTTATTACTACTGCTATCAATTTAAATTATTCTAAAGCTGGACTGTGTTGAGCCAGCCATGCTTCTGCACCCTGTAGCATTTGCATGGTCTGCTATGGATATAGTTATGCACTTGGCCCACTCCACCTATCCAATTCTACTGCTAAACTCTGGTGACATGAATAATGACGCAAGCCACATCAATTAATATCTTAATACTATAGAAAGATTAAATCACAAATTAATGCCAAATTAATTAATACCAAACTATTGATGCTGAAATATTTTCTGGTATTTACTGGATAAAGATGAGATGTAGCTTTCGCAGGGCCTTGAAAGATAGGAAAGCCCTATGGAAATAACATGCAATATAAAACAAAAGAGACTGTTTTACCAATTGTAATCAGACCACTTTTCTAGGGTTTCCTGAAAATGTGATTACACAACTCAGTGACTGGTTATCTAACATAAATTACTGAGGTTTTGGATCTCCCTGGGTGCACTAGTTTATCCCTTTCATGACTAAGCCTATTTCTGACATTTGGTGTTTGCAAGTTAAAATCTGTATTTTTTGCTAGAAAATTACTTAAAGCCCCCAAACATTATATATATATATTTTTTTAGCAGAGAATCTAGAGAATAAAATGGCGATTGTTGCAATATTTTATGTCACATGGTATTTGTGCAGCGGTATTTTAAACGCAACGTTTTGGGAAAAGGGACACTTTCATGAATTTAAAAAAAACGAAACAGTAAAGTTAGCCCAATTTTTTTATATAATGTGATAGATGATGTTACGCTGAGTAAATAGATACCAAACATGTCACACTTTAGAATTGCACGCACTCAAGGAATGGCAACAAACTACGGTACCTAAGAATTTCTATAGGCGACGCTTTATATTTTTTTTATGGTTACCAGGTTAGAGTTACAGAGGAGGTCTACCGCTAGAATTATTGCTCTCGCTCTGCCAATCGCGGCGATACCTCACATGTGTGATTTGAACAATGTTTACATATGCGGGCGCGACTTCCGTATGTGTTTTCTTTGTTGCGCGAGCTCGCGGGGATGGGGGCGCTTTAAAAAAAATTGCTTTTTTCTTATTTATTTTATTTATTTTGATATTATTAAATTGTGTTTAAAAAAAATTTTTGATCACTTTTATTGCTGTCACAAGGAATGTAAACATCCCTTGTGACAGTAATAGGTGGTGACAGGTACTCTTTATGGAGGTATTTCAAAAAGGACCAAAGCTGCAACTTGTGACGTTTTACGGCGCCAGACAGAAATAGTACAAAATGGAGCTGCGCTAAAATTAAATATGGAAAAAACAGCAACAAATGAGCCAATGCGTTAAACACTAGTAAAAAGGTATAAACAATTCCGAAGTGTGGAGGCAAACAAACCCCAATACTAATACCCTGTGAGTTTAAACATATACATGAGAATAGACAAAATTGATTATCTATACAAATGAAGTGTATACAAGATAGGTTAAAAAAAAACAAAAAAACAAAAAATTATCTAAAAATAAAAAATAAAAAAAGTGAGTCCATGTGATGTGGATTATCCAATGGAAAAAAAACTACAAAACGAAAAAACAAAAAAAAGTCCATGCAAGTAGTATACTCAAAAAACAAAAAAAATGCAACAAAATAGTCCATGCAACATGTGTAAACTTGATCACGGTGAAAAATCAATTCAAACCACCACAGAATAGTGCAGGGAATAGGAAAGATGTCTCCACCTACAGCCATACTGCCGCTTACCAGAACTAAGTGATCCCTTATTTATAACAGGGGACCCAAGAATGCTTATCCTTAGAGAACTAGATCAAATTAAGGTGATTGTTTTGCTTAAAGTGATACTAATCAGAGAAGTGTTAATTGCCATAATAAATCATATCTAGAATGTCACTGTATTTTTTTTTTAATTTTAATCTTCTAAGTACCTTATTCCTGCAGCACTGTTGTCAGGAAATCCCTGTGAGATGTCTGGCACATAGATGTGCGCATGGTTTGTCTTGAAGAATGGCTAACAGGCATGTGCATGTGTGCGGGATATCTACGATCGCGAGTGTGCATGTGCGCGCGGGCACACTCCCTTCTGGCGCCAGATGGGCTATTTAAAGGGAGCCAAACCTACCCTATATCTGAACTTGAATTAGAAACCCTCCATAACTATATTGATGAAAGCTTGGAGAAGGCATTAATTCGACCTTCCACGTCACCTGCAGGAGCTGGCATCTTCTTTGTTGAAAAGAAAGATCATACTCTCAGGCCCTGCGTGGAAAGCCAGTCTTTAAACAGGAACGCAGGAGATGTTTCTTGTGATGTTGACCAAGGCGAAGGCAGAGCTCTTCTGGACTGGACGGCTTAACTAGGCAGGACTGCCAAGCAGGATATGATCAACTGCTGAGTAACTGTGGAGAGAGATGGGCTGGCAATTAGCCGACAGCTGAGCGGCCAGCTCAGAGAAGGAAGGGCTGAGCCCAGCCCTGACATTTTTACAGACCATAAGAATTTGGAGTACTTAAGAACTACTAGGCAACTAAGACCTCAACAAGCCAGATGGGCACTTTTCTTTTCCCATTTTGAATTCCATTTAACCTTTTGTCCCGGATCCAAGAATTGTAAACCTGATACGCTCTCACGCATGTTTCCTGAATCGGTCGCACCTTCTGAACCTGACACTATTTTACCAGCTAAGAACTTCCTGATTCTACAAGTAGATGTGATGTCACAAATCAAAGAGGCGGTCGCTAATCCCCCTCCTCCTCTGGATTTACAATCTTCAACGAAGAGATGAACTCTACTTCCACAAGGAACAAATTATTATTCCCGAACAATTTAGGGTTCCCATTCTTAAGACGTGCCATGACCATCCTCTTGCCGGTCACTTTGGAATCTACAAGACCTCAGATCTGGTTTCCCGTTCCGTTTGCTGGCCAGATTTATTAAAGGACTGTAAAAATTATGTCAGATCCTGCTCTGTATGTCTCAGAAACAAGTCTGATTGCGCCAAAACCTGGGGCCTGTTGAAATATCTTCCAGTACCTGAAAAGCCATGGAATATGATTTTCATGGACTTATTGTGGAACTTCCCCCATCTGAAGGATTCACCACTATCTTTGTCATAGTTGACCATTTTTCAAAGACGGCACATTTCATACCTTTGAAAGGAACCCTCTCTGCCACTGAAACTGCATTTATCAAGGAGATCATAAGGCTACGTGGCATCCCAGCCAGTATTATTTCAGATTGTGGGGCCCAGTTCACCTCCAAATTTTGGAAGACCTTGTGAAGAAGCATTGAATGCTGAACTTCGTCTATCTTCTGCTTAGCATCCACAGACAAATGGACAGACCGAGAGGACAAACCAAACTCTCGAACAATATTTGAGATTATTTTCGTCCTTCTTACAAGACGATTTGGTGCTCCTCCTTCCTTTGGCAGAGTTTGCATACAATAACTCAGTTCATTCTGCCATCAAGCAGTCACCCTTTTATGCCATATACAGATATCACCCTTACTTCCTGCCTGATGTACCCACGGAATCTGCTGTACCAGCTGTACAAGAGAGATTTAACTTTCTCAACTAGCAACCAACTCTCTTGCGACAGACCATCTTGAAGACACAGGCAGGTAATAAAAAAAAATTTCATAAGAAGAGGAGAGGGAATTTAAATTTGAAACCAGGAGATAGGGTCTAGTTGACCATTGCAAATTTAAGATTGAAGTGTCCCTCAAAAAAGCTTGGCTCAAGATACCTTTTTCAATTAAGAAAAGGATCAACTCTGTTGCATTTGAATTATCTTTACCGAGTAATATGAAGATTCATCTGCTCGTTTCTCTGCTCAAGCCAACAGTTTCTAACCCCTTTCCGGATCGAGGCTCTGAAACTCCTGCTCCATTATTGATCGAAGTTAACAAGGTAAGGTAGAAGCTATTTTGAACTGTAGAAGGAGGGGAGGTTGGACCCAGTTTCTTATTGAATGGAACGGCTTTGGTCCTGAGGATAACTCCTGGGAACCAGCCTCTAAAGTCCATGCTCCTTGGTTGATACAAGCTTATCTCCAATTTCACCCTGAAAAACAGTCTCCAGTGGGCATCCAGGGGCTGCCCCTAAAGGGGGACAATATCAGGGAATCCCTGTGAGACGTCTGGCACATAGATGTGCACATGTGCATAGTTAATGCACAAGAATGGCTAACAGGCACGCGCATGTGCGCGGGACTCCACAATCGCGAATACGTATGCACGGGCACAATCCTTCTTGGTGCCAGACGGGCTATTTAAAGGGAGCCCAGTCTCCTATTCTTTGCTGACTGATCTTCAGCTGTGTCCTGTATCCGGATTTATCCTGTATGCTCTCCTTGATGCTGATCTGGCGTGTTCCTTGCACTGAAAGATCCTTTGGAGGGGCTTCTATTACTCTGCTGATGTATAAGTCTGTGTCTGGCCAGCCCTGATTGGTGCTATTCCAGTCATATGACTAAATAAACAGTTTTAGAAGATCGATTCAAATTAAATGACAAATAACAAAAAACTGTTTTAAGGCTCCCTATAAATCTTTATGGAACATCAAATGTGTATTTTTTGTGAATTATGATGTAGACGGAGTCAAAGATGTTTGATACTAGCTTTAAATTTCATTCAGATGGCATGTGCATCCAAAGCTTTTTTTCTACTTTACAGGTATTAGCAATTACATGTAATATATTTAATACTGTTGTATATTAAAAGCTTTTTTGTAAGTCTCTTAGTGAATGTAATCAATCAGCATACTACATCCTGTCCCCATAGTGCTTATCAATAGGAGGACATGGAGGAGGAGGAAGGGGAGCGTCAATTACCACTGTGTATTCACCCACATGTGTGACTCAAAAGTCATGTGGGCAGATAGGAAAAAGGAGGAAATGAAGAGCTTAGATGGGAACATAAATATGAGCATGCTTAGTAGAGAACACCAGCTGGTCTACACAATCTCAGCCTGCAATGGGGACACAGAGAACATGGGAGGGTCAGCTAAAGACAGGCTTAATCAGATACATTTTACGTTACACAAGAAGAATGCTTTGGTTGCTTTGCGAGTTTGCACACTCTGTTGCATAGCATGTAATGAGAGTTTTTCATTGTTTAATGAAACTTTAAAATGTTGCTAGTTGTTTAAAATTGTTGTTTACAATTTAGAATGCATCCATGCATTCAAACTATTATGCAATTCATAAAACAATACAGAAATAAGCATAGCATAGAAATCACTTTATTATCTGTTGTGTGAGTTTTTTTAAATACCTTCTCTTGTGTATCTTATACTAATGCAGCATCTGTAAGGAGTATACTGGCCACATACTGAATCGCTCAAACTTTCAGGAACCCTGACCCGGAACCAGTATAAAATTGATATTCAGTTCAAAATGCTATATAAGTCCACATCATACTAAGTTCTGAGGTGTTCTTTCTGAGCAGGGGGAAGCCAATCTGACCCCAGGAAATAGAGCACTAGTAGAATTATATATAAACAACATAAGTCAACATAAATGCATGCAGTGAAACATGACTAAGGTCCATTTGTTGCTTATTTCTGTATCCTTAGGTTTCATTTATGGGGTCGCTATGCTACTCATTATCTCAGTTAACTGCTGCAACAGTGCAAACAATTCAAGATATATTCTAAAACAGATCATCAACAAAAACCAAGAAATGCTAATTGATGCCGAAACCCTATTTCACACATCTGTAAGTATCATATTATGCAGATAACAACTACTGTGTGCATGACAGGGAGTTTGACATATCATTTATTTGGTGGAAAACCCAATGTTGTAGGTTGTCTTGTAGAATGACTTTTAAAAATCACTTTATATGGAAATTAAGGAAACCAAATCCACCATGCAGGACTCCTTCATCAGGCATGTGACAAATTATCACATGCCCAATGAAGTACTCCAGCCTGATCTCAAAACGTTGCACTTTTACTGCTGTGATGCTTTCATAAACATCTGGACAATATTTTGAAGATCCATTGTGTGCTGCCAATATATGTTCTGTCCTTTACAAACGCACTATTACTTTGACTTCAATGGGCAAAACATTTACATAAGCCTGATGTATGGACATGCCCTATGAAATGCAATCTCTGCATTGGTTCAGAGCCACTATAGTCAAATATGCACTGGGAATTATAAAAAAAAAAAAAGTTTAAGGGCCCATACATAAATGCGCATTTTAAAAGTGCAACTTTAGAAAATTAGGTCCTGCTAGATCACTTCAGACTGGCCCCTTTTGCAGGTATAGCTATGTAAAAAAATAAATGTATATACTGTTTAAAATCCAGTAATACACTATCTCACCCTGCTCTGCACATGCTCAGTTATTCTCTATTTTGGGGCGCTGTGCCAAAAATCAGAGCCACTAGAGGTCAATCTACTGACAGCCTAAAGATTTATTGTTGCTCATGGGGTCTGGACTTCAGCAAAATGGCAGCCTCCAGCAATAAGAAACAAGAGCAATGCTGGAAGCAATTTACAGCACACACTCATTTTGGTAGCATAATTGTATGTATGTTCCTTGCTAAAGAAAATAATTTTTTATCAAGTTGTTATGGGTATAGTTTCTTTTAAACATGTAACTGCATATGCATAGGTTTGCCATTGCTTGTAATGTGCTAGTTCACATTTGTGTGGTGTGTTAATATATGTTGCCACAAAGACATTCAGGCCCATTCTTTGATGCATTAAAGTGGTTGTTAAGCCACTTGTATAAAAAGCTCCCATCCCCTCTGTTTTAGAACAATAAGTTCCCCCGTATCTGTGTTATATCATAAATATGCTTATCTGTACTGGTAACACACTGTCTTCCTGCGATCAGTTGCCTCCTCTCTCCTCTGCCCGGCTGACAGTTCCAGTGGGTGGGGCCGAGCACTGCCGATGACATCAGTCGGGGAGGAAAGGAGAGAGCAGAGACAGAGCTGAGGAGTCACATGATCGCAGAAAGACACTAAGTTATCAGTACAGATAAGCATATTTATGATATACCACAGGCACAGGGGAACTTATTGATCCAATATAGAGTGGATGGGAGCTTTTAATGTTAAAGCGGGGGTCCACCTATCTATCGTTTTTTTTTTTGGAGTTCATTCACAAACTTTTCTTCTCATGATTATCTACTCACATGTTCTGTGTAATAAGTCCACCTGTGTCCGATTTCGTTGTAAAGAATAACTTATAAAATTCACTGAAGGCGGTTTCCATCTTCATTGTGAGCATTTGGGGCTCCCAGCATTCACTGAGATGTTGTGATGACTCTGTTGCACAATGCATGCTGGGAAGCCTGAGACTAGCTCCCAGGGGACTGTGGGAGGTCTGGGAGAGGAAACCAGGAAGTGCTAAGAAGATTAGGGAAAAAAAAGGTAATTACGGCGATTTACATTTTTTTACACAGCATGTCAGCATCTAGGCAAGGAAGAGAATGCATAGAGATAATGTTCAAAATTTGGGTGGAACCCCGCTTTAAGTATGAGAGCAGCAGGAGAGGGGGGGGCACTGACAGGAGCAGACAGTCAGAGAGGGGTGGGGGGAGAGGATGGAGAAGAGGACACAGGAGACAGAGAGCAGGGCTGCAGCTGACGGAGGCACATATGCTGACAATGGTGTCAGGCTCAGCAGTCCTGATATGTCATGGTCAAAGTATAGGGGAAGGGCATAGCCAGGCAGGATCAGACAAGTATAACAGGTGATACAGGAGACCAAATGACACAGAACAAGCGCTGTGCTGTAAAACATGCTTTAGGGGAACAGGATCTGTTTTTTTGGGGGGTTAACAAATGCTTTAACACTCTGTAAAAGGCCTATTGATGGCAATGGCAGTGCACATCAACATATGACAATGCGTCTTTAACCCTTTTTGCCAACCGTAAGCATATATCTGGTCTTTTCCCGGAGGGCCACACATATGCGTATTTGTTCTGGGAGCGTGTGTAAAAATAAATAAAGAAATAAAGAAAAAATAAAGAATAAAAAATAAATAAAGAAAGGACAAGATCACACCAAATTTTGGGTAGAATTAAAAAAAAAAAATGTAATTAGTATCAGTGTCAGTTAGTGTCAGTGTTTTAGGCAGGATAAAAAAAATGCAAAAATGTGCGCCATTATTTCTGAGCCCTACTACGGGTACAAACAACAACTAACATACACATGTGGTATCGCTGTGATCGTCAGGAGCAGGAGAATTTATTTTGGGTTGTTCTTTGGCGGTAAATTATTGTTATATCAAGAAATATACAGCTACGATATCCTTTACCATTTACCATCAAAAGAAAGCCCAACTTGTCCTATTAAAAACAGGGTAAAATCTACCTAGATACACAAATTAGTTGTGACATTATGTATAGTTTTACTAACACATATCAAAGTTGCAAAATTGTGCTTAGGCATTAACATTTGTTTTACCCTTAGGCGGGAAATTGGTTAACGAAACAACACTTTGGTACTTTTCCAAGAGTTCACTTTTATTACTGTTTACTTTCTGATTAAATGGGTCCTTAAAAAATGTAATAACTCTTTTAAGCTGTCCATACAGTGTTTTTCATTCAGCTATTAAACACAAGCGAGGTGGATGGAGGAATCTTCCCTGCTAGAACATTGTATTTTGATAATAGCATTTGCTGCAGTCATAATACATTGTTCAGTGGCTGCAGCTGCTAACCAATAAAAATGTTTCCACACGTTCTCTTGGTTCCCACTCACACTGAATTTCGATCTCTGTATGTTCAACTATAGACAAAGTGGCTGTATTTATTTATTTTTTAATCAGTGAAGATCAATTGAACTGTATCTGTCCCCTATTATTTGTGTTGTCAACAGTGAAGGCACCTCAAACATGTACAAAGTTTATATATCAAAGTGTCAGTAGTTAGATCTATCATTCTCGTTGTTTAGCCACCATTAGGCTATAAATGTTCAGAATCCAACAGTGATTGTGCAGAGCAGGTTTGAATGATTTGTGTGTGTAAAGAAATTGAGTTCTTACTAATGACCCTTTTGTACTCAAAGCTGCTATCAGTAATGATTCATCTGAGTAGAGATTATCTCAGGATAAAAAATATTTGAAGTGTTAACGTTTTCTATATATTTTTAGTTCACAGAACATGGGATTTCTGAGGAAGATTGTAACCAGTCCCTGGAATGGTTTACAAAACCAAGTATCTCTAATCTAAATGGTACTGAAAAGCTACTAAAAGAGATAGACAGGAACCTGAATCGTTTCCACGAAGCCTTTAAGGACCTAAAGAATGAACATACAGATGAATATACACATAAGAAAATGATCACATTAGCTTTGTCGAGCATTGAAGCACAGCGAAAAAATGTTCAAAACTATCTAAAAAGAGAAAATGGTGTAAATGAAAGTGGACTTGCAATACCCGATAGAGATTTTTATCAAAAAAAGCTTGATTGCTGCTTACTATCCAATAACTACATGGAGTTCCTAAGAGATGTCAACAAAGAGTTAAAGAAGCATGATCAGAGAAGAAGGAAAAGAAATAAGGCTGTTCTGGTTTACTAACACTAAATTCAATGTCAAACTATGTTTTTCAGTTCTTTCCATACAATCTTTATTTTTGTTTGGAAGATTGCTGCTTTTTAAAGGCCTTGAAGACTCAGAATTTTAGCCAGTGAAAACAATGGACATAAGATGTTTTTAACTAACTACCGGAAATTGAATGTGTAAGATTCAAAGGCACTCTTTTTGCCATACTTTTGCACAAGTTTACCACTGTAGCAAATGGTTTTGTTGCACAAAGGTTAAACACTTGTGGAGCCTTGTTTTTTTTTTTTTCGCGGATCATTTCAACTATAATATAATCCACAAAGAGAATAGCACAGAACACTTTAAACTACAATATACTTTTTTTTAACCTAGGGAAGTTTTTTTTTTATTGCTCCATGTATCCCTTTTGGAGAAATTTTCCCTCATGTCCAGACAGGAGGAGAGAAGGATAGGGAGTCTTCAATGGGGCATGGACAGCAACAAAGAAGGTTTGGCTGGAGTTGGTCTTTAAGATATCTACAGGCATTTGGCGGCAAGCAGACATGATCCAGCCTTTCACACACATGGAGACTGTTGAAGAGGGCACTGTTCAGAAACCTACAGCACCAGCTTATCTCGAGGGAGAAAACAATAGAGATTGCCTGGGAGATATCTACCCAACCCACTGGTTCTTCCTTAGGAACTGTCTAACAATGTCAGAGATTAAATTGATTGCAATGCCCTGGGGTGGCAATCAAACCCCCCGAGTACACATATACCACATCCTAACAAGCTGAGAAAATTGAATAATAGGAAAATTGGACTTTGACGGCACGTGTAAGAAAAATAACAAGAACAAAGTTTTAATAGTTCATATAAATTGCATATGTATACAGTACACGTTTAAAAAAAACACTGAAAAATATAAAGAGGACCCATTGGTTAGCCCAAGGGAAGCACCGAGTATACACTTCCTGTGGGGCTATACTATTTGTCTTAGGAAAAGCCCACACTGAGATGTAGTATTTTCTCTTGGGTGTTCCAAAAGTCGCAAAACATGTAGAGACCTTTTTAATTCTTCAAGGACCTTTGGAACACCCAAGAGAAAATACTACATCTCAGAGTGGGCTTTTTCTGACACAAATAAGTTAGCCCCACAGGAAGTGTATACTCGGTACTTCCCTTGGGCTAACTAATGGGTCCTCTTTATATTTTTCTGTGTTTTATTAAACGTGTACTGTATACATATGTCATTTATGTGAACTATTAAAACGTTGTTATATTTTTGTTACACGTGCCGTCAAAGTCCATTTTTCCTATTGTTCAATTTTCTTAACAATGTCAGAGAGTACATACAGACAAGTACCATTTCCATGAAACATATTACATTTCAGTTATTTTAATAGGCCTTTGTTACATGGAAAGTATATTAGAGCAAAAATGTGTTAAAATGGTAGAAATAATATGCATTTTATTCGTATTTATGATCATAAGTTTAGTATATAAGATATGCACAGTTTATAGCAGAAGGAAGAAGCTCAATCTGTCTGATTCCTGGTTTTGGCTACAGGGCAGAATGATGGAGTCTATTTACAATATCAAAGCTTAGTTACTTATTTGTTTCAAATTAAATACATTTGAAAAAGACAGAAACAAAATTATATTTCAGTAATAGGGCATGTCTTCAGCATCCGGCCAAGCAAAAGAACAATGAATCCTGTGCACTTTCACACCTCTTTGGACCTACTTTGTTGTTTTTGCAATTGTATTTAGCGTTTTACTAGCACTCTGCTTAGCAAAAAGAGAACAATTTACTTCTGGTATCCAGAAGTTTATTTCTGCACTTTGATGATGTCAGTTTAACAAAATATTGTCTATGTAAAACATTTTCCTGTGAAGATGTGATCAAGGAAGGACATAGGGCGTCGAACCTGAATTTCAGGCAGTTATGTATTTATTGCAGAATTATGAAATGACCTCATTAGTCTGTTGCTGCTTGCATACAAAAGTAGTGAAGCTGGACATCGCTGATCCCTTGCGTGCAAAAACTTTAATCTTCCAACAGTAACAGAGAAAATAACTCCTCACACTTCTTTACATAGTTACATAATTACATAGTAGGTGAGGTTGAAAAAAGACACAAGTCCATCAAGTCCAACCTATGTGTGTGATTTTATGTCAATATTACATTATATATCCCTGTATGTTGTGGTCGTTCAGGTGCTTATCTAATAGTTTTTTGAAACTATCGATGCTCCCCACTGAAACCCCCGCCCGTGGAAGGAAATTCCACATTCTTGCCGCTCTTACAGTAAAGAACCCTCTATGCAGTTTAAGGTTAAACCTCTTTTCTTCTAATTTTAATGAGTGGCCACATGTCTTATTAAACTCCCTTCCTCGGAAAAGTTTTATCCCTATTGTGGGGTTACCAGTATGGTATTTGTAAATTGCAAATATATCCCCTCTCAAGCGTCTCTTCTCCAGAGAGAATAAGTCTTGATGCGTCTTGTCATCTACTGGGGCTTAAGCCAGCCATAGATGGTTCGAATCTCAGCCAGTTCAGCAGGGACCAGCTGAGATTCGATCCATCTATGTGCAGGCTGATTGAACCCAAGTCAATTCATGCTTTAAGCCTTTAGTAGGGAGTAAAATGTCTCTGGTGGTGGACGTATCTGAAGTGTCTCTATTACTGCTGGAAAAATACTTTTCTTTTTTGTATGCAAAGGATCAGCGATGTGCGACTTCACAACTTTTGTATGCAGACAATAGAGGAAAGTGATGGAGCCTGTGGATTGCTAGCACCCATAGCTGGAGGAAGAGAGGTACAGGACCTCAGAGCGATACCAAAAATATGTGAGCGAAGTCTGTTGTTTCTGCTTCACTGTCCAATCACAGGCTGTGGGCAGGGAGATGACCTAGCTGTATTGCTTAGCTGCAACATAGGACACTCAGGTCTGTGTGAATAGGCTGTATATATTTCAGGAATGAATGGACAGTAATACAAAGCCTTTGTTGGGTCAGTTCCCAAATATGTGTTTCAAGAGCAAACTTAACTGTTTGCCAGGAGTTTGGCTTTAACTATCCCCAAAGCACCCCATACTACCTGAGAAAAGGTGACATTCATAAAGTACTATAGAAATCCCCATACCTATAGAGGCGCTGTCCATAGTTAAAAATATTCAAAGAACTTGGGAATTATGGACAAAACATTGATATCGCAGTGGCTATTTAGGGGATGGGATGTTAGAAATCCACTAAGGGGTCTGCCATCTACAGTTACCCTCTTGCCTTGGCACTGACATGAAGATAAGTCTTTTTGTAGCAGTATTTTATTAAATGTGTTGCTGGCACAACTGACAAATATGATAAGGTAACCGGTTAATCTTATCAGTTTCGTAGAACAATACTTTTCAAAACAGTGTATACATATATTATTTATTTTTTTTGTTTTTAACAGAAAAATATATTTAAGGCATATAGGTCTATTTATCAAAGATCAAAGTTTAAAAATTTAGAATGATTGATATTATTTATGTATTATGTATGTTTATATTTGATAAATCTATTATATTCATATAAATTATTTATTGTATTTAATTTAACTTAAATAATATAAAATATCTAATAAAAGTAAAGTTGAATCATTAAACAAACAATGCTTTTTATGTTTTATTGAGACTTAATCATTTTGGGTTGAGGGATGGTTAGTTGGCAAACATTTTATTGTGCGTTGACATTTCCAGACTTTTTAAATGTAACTAAAGCACCCTTATAAAATATACATTTATTGTGTAACAAATCAGAGAAAAAATGTATTTGAAGTAACCGGTGGTTGCTGTTAATATTTTTCGGAAGAAGTGCAATGGGTCACATGTTTTTCTGTTTTCAATTTGTTAAGCTAAAAGTAGTGCATATACGGTATCTTTATGTATATATAAGTGATGTCTCAATTTTGGCCTGTTTCACTAAGATACAATACCATAACTACATACAGTAGACAGGCAGGGCTTTTTTTCAGGGGGAACTTGGTGGAACTCAGTTCCGCCACCTCTGGCTCAGACCCTTGGGGGGGTCTGCTCAACACAAGCACTTGTAAACACAGAAGGCTGGTTTCTGTGTTTACAAGTGACAGCTCTGCACTCTGTGTGTAACCCCCCTGAACTCTTCACTCTGTATGTAATGCAATCCTGGTATTTAATGCCCCTTTAAAACCCTCCTACTGTTCGTGAAATTTGACTGACCACACCCACTATTTGATGTGATTTGGAGGGTGTATGTGGATGGAGGGGTTTTGGGGGGTCGTGGTTGAGTTCCAGCACCTATTGTTTGAGAAAAAAAAGCCCTGTAGACAGGCATATTAGAAGTTGAACATATGGCATTGAACAGTCAAAACTTTAGCAGGGTGAATTGAAACCTCAGTCGAGGCATATTTTTTTTCTTGGTTTACTGTCAGTTTATATCTATTACTAATGCAATGATAAATTATTTTAAGGCTCAGTACAGACATTAACAACATAATAGGTATAGGTGAAGTCTGGTGAGGTGTTTCTACTCTACTTTGCATGCTCCAGCACCTCTTCATAATATAGAACATATTATGCACAATATAAAGCTAAGAGAGAGTCAGTAATCCTAAAAATACCCACAATAGACATAGAGCTCTACAAACTTCATTACGATATACAGTTGGGTAAAAAAGTATTTGCCCCTTTCAGATTTTTAATTTTTTTGCATACGTGTCACACTTAAATGATTCAGATCATCAAACAACTTGTATTATTACACAAAGATAACCCGAGTAAATACAAAATACGGTTTTTAAATGATGGTTTCATTTATTAAGCCAAAAAAGCTGTCCAAACCTGCCTGGCTTTATGTGAAAAAGTAATTGCCCCTAAACCTAATAACTGGTTGTGCCACCCTTGGCGGCAACAACTGCAATCAAGCGTTTGTGATCACTGGCAATAAGTCTTTCACATTGATGTCGACCAATTTTGGCCCACTCTTCTTTGCAGAATTGTTTTAATTCAGCCACATTGCAGGGTTTTACAGCATGAACAGCTTTATAAGGTCATGATACAGCATCTCAATTGGATTTAAGTCTGGGCTTTGACTAGGCCACTCCAAAACCTAAATTTTGCTTTGTTTGAACCATTTGGAGGGGGACTTGCTGTTGTGTTTCTCGGATCATTGTCCTGCTGCATAACCCAAGTGCACTTGAGCTTGAGGTCACAAACTGTTTGTCGGACATTCTCCTTTAAGATATTCTGGTAGAGCTCAGAATTCATGGTTCCATCAATTATGATAAGTCGTCCTGGTCCTGAAGCTGCAAAGCAGCCCTCAACCATCACGCTACCAGCACCATGTCTGACTGTTGGTATGATGTTCTTGTTATGAAATGCTGTATTAGTTTTATGCCAGATGTAACGGGACGCACACCTTCCAAAAAGTAAAATTTTTGTCTCATCAGTCCACAGAATATTTTCCTAAAATTCTTGGAGATAATAAAGTTTTTTGGTAAATGTGAGATGAGCCTTTGTGTTCTTTTTGGTCAGCAGTGGCTTTGGCCTTGGAACTCTCCCATGGATGCCATTTTTGCCCAGTCTCTTTCTTATTGTTGAATAATGAACACTGATCTTACCTGAGGCAAGTGAGGTCTGCAGTTCTTTAGATGTTGTTCTGGGTTCTTTTATGACCTCCTGGATGAGTTGTCAGCCACTCCTGGGAAGGTTCACCACTGTTCCAAGTTATCTCCATTTGTGGATAATGGTTCTCCCTGTGGTTCACTGGAGTTGCAAAGCCTTAGAAATGGCTTTGAAACCCTTCCTATATCGATACATGTACATTACTTTGTTTCTAATCTATTCTTGATTTTTTTTAGATTGTGGCATGATGTGTGGCTTTTTGTGATCTGTTAGTATGCTTCACTTTGTCAGACAGCTTCTATTTATGTTAATTCTTGATTCAATAGGTCTGGCAGTAATCAGGCCTGGGTGAGGCAAGTTAAATTTAACTTAGCTTTCCAAAAAATTGTGGTTAATTACAATTAATTCATAATTCAGCATGGGAGGGGGGAATTACTTTTTCACATAGGGCCAGGCAAGTGTAAACAGCTTTTTTCCCCTAATAAATGAAATAATAATTTAAAAACTGCATCTTGGATTTACTCGGGTTATCTATGTGTAATATTAAAATTTGTTTGATGATTTGAATCATTTAAGTGTGAGAAATATGCATAAAAATAAAAAATCATGAAGGGGGCAAATACTTTTTCACACAACTGTATCACCAAAAGACAGGGGCATAGATAAGGAGGGAGTATGGGAGTTCAACCTCCTTCCCTTCCCCATGTATATGACATGCTCCTGACCACTGTATTCTGAATGTCAGGCTACAACTGATCTACTCCTGACCATGTCACTCTTTATATTATATACTTCTGAACATTACACGGCTTATGTACAAAAGGGGGCCCCCGGGCAATAGGAGATCATGGGCCCCCCTGTGTCCCTATCCACACTCAAGCCACCCCCACACAAAGCCCCACCTACATATTGCACTACTCTACACTATGTTTAAAATAAATATTTAATAAGTTAAGAAAAAAAAAATAAAAATAAACTTACATTAAAGAAAGTGCAACAATGGTACATGTCCAAAATCCATAGGATACAGTATTAAACATCTGAACACAATTTAGAGTAAAATAGGCTGCAGTGCCTGTGTCTCCTCCTGAGCAATCAGCATGCCTTTGTTATACCTAACTGTAGATTCCCAAGGACAAAGAAGGGAAAAGGAAAAGGAGAAAAGAAAAAGGAAAGGAAAAAAGAAAAAAGGGGAAAAAGGAATGAAGGAATTAAAAAAAAGGAGGAAAGAAAAACAGGGAAGAAAAAAAGGAAAGAAAGGAAGGAAAGAAAAAAGGAAAGCAGGACAGGAAGGACAGAGAGAAGGATAAAAAGATGGGCAGAGAGCAGGGAAGAAAAGGAGGAAAGAAAGAAAGAAAGAAAGAAAGAAAGAAAGAAAGAAAGAAAGAAAGAAAGAAAGAAAGAAAGAAAGAAAAAGAAGAGGAGGAAAAAAAAAGAAGGACAGAAAGAAGGAAAGAAAGGAGGAAAGAAAGGAGGAAAGAAAGGAGGAAAGAAAAGAATGAAGGAAAGAAAATAAGGACGGAAAGAAAGGAGAAAAGGAAAGAAAAGAACTTTCTGTAGACTTTTAGTAAGTTCATATGGTTGTATATTATAACGTATCCATAATATACACAATAACTGGCCACAGCCAATGAAAATCCAGCGCATACTAGCTGATTATGAAATACTTACCTTAGAACGATGCCCTGGATCGGCGCCAGCCCTCCAAGTACATCGTGGACATCTTTCACCGGAGTTACTTCCGGGTTCGCAGTTCCAGCGCTGTGATTGGCCGGAGCTGCGATGACGTCACTCCCGTGCATGCGCGCGAGAGCCATCTGTCACGTCACGACTCCTGAAGAGACGGCCCCAGCGGCCTGTTTCTTCAGTGCGCATGCACCGATGACGTCGGCAGCAGCGCATATACTGAATATATCCTAAACTGTGCAAGTTTAGGAGATATTTAAGATACCTACAGGTAAGCCTTGTTATAGGCTTACCTGTAGGTAAAAGTGGTGTAACAAGGTTTGCAACCACTTTAATCAGTGATTTGACTGATAAATAATTTATGCCACATCCCATATTATTGCAGAATTGCAAAGGAGATGATTTGACCACACCCACAGCCACGCCCCAAAGCAAAATTTGGTGTATGTGAACATCATTCAGTGCTAAAACCGTAGATTCATTTTACAAACGAAAACTGCCATCTGATGTTTACAAGAGAATTCTGATCTGCTTTATGGACCTTTCTTCTCCCCCAGGAGAAGACAACTGCTGATTCCCCCCTATCAGCACTGCCTGTGTTGATGGGGGAATTGTGAGAATTGCTTTCCTGTAACCCACCGTTGCAGGAAAGAAATTTGTACCGTTTATGACCGGCCTAAGACTATGCCATCTAGTTTTATGATCTGTACAGGGAATCTTTGTACCTGGGTAAAAAAAACATATAGAATATTTTTGTTTTACTTTTGGAATCTAAGGAAACTGTATAAAGGAAGTCTGGTAAAGTTTACAGCAGCATCATACAATCAGCGAGTTCTTATTCTGGGATGTTTATACAATAGGGCCTACATTTCTTCAACAGTTATGCCCCGTACACACGGTCGGATTTTCTGACGGAAAATGTGTGATAGGACCATGTTGTCGGAAATTCCGACCGTGTGTAGGCTCCATCAAACATTTTCCATAGGAATTTCTGACACACAAAGTTTGAGAGCTTGCTATAAAATTTTCCGACAACAAAATCCGTTCTCGGAAATTCCGATCGTGTGTACACAAATCCGACGCACAAAGTGCCACGCATGCTCAGAATAAATTAAGAGACAAAAGCTATTGGCTACTGCCCCGTTTATAGTCCCGACGTACGTGCTTTACGTCACCGCGTTCAGAACGATCGGATTTTCCGACAACTTTGTGTGACCGTGTGTATGCAAGACAAGTTTGGGCCGACATCCGTCTGAAAAAATCCATGGATTTTGTTGTCGGAATGTCCGATCAATGTCCGACCGTGTGTACGGGGCATAATAGTTTTACTCATATTAGCCAGGAACTATTTTAACCACTTTACGACTGCCCTATTGTAGCTTTACTGTTACAGGGCAGCTGCTGTGCACAGGATCTTGTATATATACGTGATCCCCCACTTCTGGGTCGCGCCTGCTGTGATGGTGTACTGAACTGATCGTTCAGTACACAGGAAGAACAGCAGTCTGCCTATGTAAACAAGGCAGATTACCATTCTGTCAGTAGGGTAGGCATCGATCATGTGTTCTCGCAAAGCAGGATCATGGATCCATGTCTTCCCCTAGTGAAAGCACCTCCCACACTGTAAGAAAACACCAGCTAGGCACACAGTTAAACCTTTGATCTCCCCCTATGTTAACCCCTTCCCAGCCAGTGTCATTAGTACAGTGACAGTGCATATTTTTAGCACTGATCACTGTATTAGTGTCACTGGTTCCCCAAAAAAATGTCAAAAGTGTCAGTTAGTGTCCGATTTGTTCGCTGCATTATTGCAGTCCCGCTATAAGTCGCTGATCGCCGCCGTTACTAGTAAAAAATAAATAAATAATCCATAAATATATCCTATAGTTTGAAGACGCCATAACTTTTGCGCAAACCAATCAGTATACGCTTATTGGGTTTTTGTTTACCAAAAATACTAGCAGAATACATATTGGCCTAAATTGATAAAGAAATTAGATATTTAAAAAAAAATTATTGGATATGTTTTATAGCAGAAAGTACAAAATATAAAAAAAATATAAAAAAATGCAGAGGTAATCAAATACCACCAAAAGAAAGCTCTATTTATGGGGAAAAAAGGACATACATTTTATTTGGGTAGAGTGTTGCATGACCGTGCAATTGTCAGTTGAAGTAACGCAGTGGCGTACCGCAAAAAATGGCCTGGTCATGAAGGGGGGGGGGTTAAATCTTCCAGATCTGAAGTGGTTAAATAGACTGAAATACTTCCTTACATGGACTGTATCCTTGACAGCTCTGATGTAACTCTTAATCAGGTGTTCTATAAATCCCTAAGACAGACATCCCAACCTGCAAAAACACATTTCAGGGAGGTGGTGCTTCGCGCCGACCCCCCCCCCCCCCGATTTAACACTAGAGGATGATCAAATCCTCTAGTGCAGGGGTCATCAACCCCCAGGCGGCAGCATGAGACAGCCGAGCGGCTAGCATATGAGAGCTGGGTGGATCAAAGAAGCGACCGGGCAAGCAGAGGTGACATTTCTCTCCTCCCCCTGCATCACCGCTCTTCCATCCTCACAGCCGGTGTCCTGTCAGCCTCAGTGTCGGAGGTGCAGCGGGGAGCAGAGAGATGACATCATCTCTCACTGCCCGCCCCGCATCACAGCTCCCCTGCCTTCATTCGGACACCCACCACTGCACAGAGGCCTGCCTCTGTGCTAAATGGACCAGTGCTGCCACCAATGCAGTGCTGGCAGGCATCGTGGCAAGTAACATTCCGCATCTGGTGACAGGCAACGTGGCAGGTGACGTGGCAAGTGACATTCCACATCTGGTGACAGGCAGTGTGGCAGGTGGCGTGGCAAGTGACATTCCACATCTGGTGACAGGCAACCTGGCAGGTGGCGTGGCAAGTGACATTCCACATCTGGTGACAGGCAACGTGGCAGGTGGCATGGCAATTGACAATCCATATCTTGTGGCAGGCAGGGTGGCAAGTGACAACCTACATCTGGTGACAGACAATGTGGCAAGTGAAAATCCACATCTGGTGGCAGGCAGCATGGCAAGTGACATTCCGCATCTGGTGGCAGACAGCGTGGCAAGTGACATTCCGCATCTGGTGGCAGGCGACAGTGGCAAGTGACACGCTCAGGGCTCCCACTGATTCTGCATTATGGTGAGTTGAACTATTTTATTTATTACTACAATGTAATAATAGAAATAATGCACTTCAGTCACCCTGACACCATATCAAGCATGGAGCTGTGATGATTGAAGCACTAACACCAGCCATTGGCCGCGAAAAATCGCCCGCGTGACCCCCCCCCCCCCCCCGGTCATTGGCACAATTTTCTTCCATGCAGCCGATCCCCGGTGCCAAAAAGGTTGGGGACCACTGCTCTAATGGAATCCGTATACAGAGGTTTACGTCTTCTGGGAGAAATTAAAGGAACACTCTAACCACCATGACCACTTCAGTGATTTGAAGTGGTCATGGCGGTAGGAGTCAGTATGTGAAATGCAGCCTGATCAGTGCCCATTAAATGCAGCCTTACCATTGCCAATGAAATGCAGTCTTACCATTGCCAATGAAATGCAGCCTGATCAGTGAAAATAAAATGCAGCCTTATCAGTGCCAATGAAATGCAGCCTTACCAGTGTCAAAATAAAACGCAGCCTGATCAGTGCCAATGAAATGCAGCCTTACCAGTGCCAATGGAATGCAGCCTCACTGGTGCCAATGAAATGCAGCCTGATCAGTGCCAATGAAATGCAGCCTTACCAGTGCCACTTAAATGCAGCCTTACCAGTGCCAACTAAATGCAGCCTGATCACACAGAGCTCTGTCACGGACCTTCGATTTTGCAGTGATCGCGACCACCGGGCACTCGCATCGGCTCTGTGGGTGAGCAAGGGGCGCGCACGCGAGCCCCTAGTGGACAATAAGGGAAGTGCCGTAACATGACGGCGATTCGCGGTTAAAGTGTAACTTAAGGCAAAACTTTTCTTTTTCCATTTTGGATAGAGAAAGGGACAATTATTATCCCTGTTAATTTTTTTTTTTTTTTTGGATAGTGTAAGGGAGGGTCATAACCCTGTCATTTTTTTTTTGCCATCTGTGTCCCATTGGGGTGATTCATATTCACTTTCTGTCCCATAGACACAACAGGAAGTGAGAGCAAATCCATATAAAGTGAGGGAATACAGGGATGTAACCAGGGTCACCAGAACTAGTGTCTCCACTGGAAGATTTCCCCTCTATTAGTGTTCTGATGTCAACCCAACATTTGGGATTTTTTTTTTACTTTCACTTTTAAAGATGATGGTAAGCAGGACAAATAGAGAGGGTTAATCACCCTAACAGTGCACAGACAGCAATAATACCTGACATGTGTTCTAACTCCTCTCCACTCTATCTTTAAGCAATCCCTTACTCAGAGGCATATCATCCATGTGTGCAACGCACATGGGCCCCAGGTGCCCTCACTCATTGCACAACAAATGTGGGGAACAAATGTCTCCACTGCAGTGGTGCTTGTCACAGGCAGCTGCAGGAGAAACACTGTGTCACATACCTTGTGGCAGAGCCTGACGTGTAAAAGGAGACCTCTCTTACAGTCCTGGCTCAAGGACCACTTATGTTGTGGCAGTGGCTGTGAGAGCGCGGTGAGGTAAGAGTGCCTATAAGATCTTCCGTTGGTTGTTGAGGTGCGTGGCAGGTGCGTCACCAGGGTTGCGCTGGAGCAGTGGGTTGCAGCAGGAACAGCAGACCCCAGGCTGGGTAGGCAGCAGCTGGTAGCAGATGCAGGAAGGCTGGCAGCACACAGCAGATGGAAGATCAGCATCACCAGGCACAATGCAGAACAGGACAGATGGATGACTGGATGCAGAGTCAGACAAGCCTGGTCAGCAACAGACGGTCAGGTAGAAGCATAAACGGCAGGCAGAGAAAAATCAAGATGCAGGCAGAGGTTGGCAACAGGATTTCAGGCAGATGAGCAGAGATAAATGCAGTCTAAGGACAGGTGGAGAGCAAGCATGGCCAGGATAAGCCGGGTCAAACACAGAAATCAAAAGCCGGGTCAAACACAGAAATCAAGCACAGATCGCAGGAACAGGTAAACGGGTAAAGCTGCACATCAGACAGCAAAGTACTAGATCACTTATATAGGCCATTTGGCGCCAGTGTTAATGGCTAACACGGGCATGCGTTCACCTCTGCGTGTGAATATTCGTGTGCCTTTGCCCGGCACCTGTAGGACTGCACCTGCGCATGCGCATTGGCCTTTGCCTAGGAGTTTTGCCTGTGTTATGGCCAGCAGGTTCCTCACACACAGTTTATTTATGCGCGGACAGGATGGGGCCTACAAGTGTGGGGAGTAGGGGGGCGGGGCTATGACTGGATGTGAATTACAACCAATCATAGCCCTTTCCTTCTCCCCACACGGCCTTTCACCCCCTTATCTTATTTCTAAGTCCAGTAGTCAGGGGCTAGGATTTGCTGTAATTTAGCCCCATCTACTGGAACAGGGAATAGAAGGAAGGGATGTAGCACCTTTTAGGTAGGTAGGTGCTAGATTAGGATTTTTTTTGTAGGTTGGGTAAATTTAGTCAGTTTGATTTGTTCTGGGCTGGGAGTGGCTCAGAGTAGCAGCTGATGACTCACAGGCAGCATCACTGAGACCTCCCTCTTCTTTGTAGAAGGTTCTAGAAAGAGAGGAGGAGAGAGAGGTGGAGTTGCCTGGGGTGTTCTAAGGAGCCCTGACCAATCCCAAACTTGGATTAGCAGGGGCCAGGCCTCCTTAAATACCCAGGGTCAGCCAAGCTGGGGAGAAGTTGGAGTTGTTCAGAGCTTGGAGATGAAATGCTAGGCTGTTGGGGCCTTTGAGGGAGCCCCCCAGTCTGGGGGGGTGACCTTGGGCCTGGGCTCGGGTGCGGGCGGGGCCAGTCAAAAATCGTGGAGGTGTCCTGGACAGGAGGCACAGGAGGAGCAGGAGAGGACAGCAAGAGAGAATTGCCAGGCAAGTCTCCAGAGAGAGGAACAACTGGTCGCAGCCAGGAGAGGGCTTGTGAGTGACATGCACAGTCAGGAGGACTGGGGAGGCATGCCTGGGAGGACTAGGAGCATGCGTTCTGGGATGAGTGCGGAGCCAGCGGTGTGGACTGTGGTGTCATGGGCAGTGGAGGTGATCAGCTGCAGCCAGGAAGGCTGGCAGGGCCTGAAGATGGGTTACTGGGCTTAGTAACTAAATGTAGGACAGCTAGCACCAGAACTTTCTATCTGCTACACTATAGGGGCCCGCGGTCCCTGCTTGCAAAAGGCACTTTCTAAGGCCTGGCTGAGCCAGTGTCAGGCCTAACTATTTTGTGCTAGTTGTACCTGGAATATTACAGAGGAAGAGATGTGCAGGAGGAGAAATGGAGTGTATATACCCATGTGTATATAGTTGTCCCAGCAAGATCTGCAAAATTCCAATGGGCATCCGATACTTCCTATACCCCATCCAAGTTCAAATCCCTCAATAAAACACAATAACAAGCACATGGACTGTTTTCTGTCTTAGAGTGTCTGAGAGGTGAACGCCGGGCTGGACAGGGTGACAGGTGGGCCACAACACTCAGCAGCCCCTACTGGGGTACTGCTACAGGGACAAGAACTCAAGCTGCAGTACTCTAAGTATTGTGAAGAGTCTAGAAGGAGAAGGAGAGCACACAGAAGGGGAAAAGGAGAACAGAAGCAAGCAATGCAGAAGAAGGCTGTTTGCACTGTGAGACAGAGGGCCACTTACTTCTGCACTTTGTACTCTGTGTCACTACTGACCTCTGAACTTTGCAACACTTACTTATGACCCCTGAACTCTGCAGTAAGTGATGCAGAGGTCAATAGTGATGCAGGGGCCGTAGTAAGTAATGCAGAGTTCAAAGGTCAGTAGTGACGGGGAGTTCAGGGGTCAATAAGTGACACAAAGGTCAGTAGCAAGTAATGCAGAGTTCAGGGGTCAGTAGTAAGTGATTCAGAGTTCAGGGTCAGTATTTTGTAATAGGAAGTTCAAAGGTCATTAATAAGTGATGAGGAGTTCAGGGGTCAGAAGTATGTGATGCAGAGTTCAGGGGTCAGCAAAAGGTGATGAAGAGTTCAGGGGTCAATAGTAAGTGATGCAGGGTTCAGAGGTCAGTAGTAAATGACTCAGAGTTCAAGGGTCAGTAGTAAGTGACTCAGAGTTCAGGAGGCAGTAGTAAGTGACTCAGAGTTCAGGGGGCAGTAGTAAGTGACTCAGAGTTCAGGGGGTCAGTAGTATGTAATGCAAAGTTCAAGGGTCATTAATAAGTGATGCAGAGTTCAGGGGTCAGAAGTATGTGATGCAGAGTTCAAGGGTCAGCAATAGGTGATGAACAGGTCAGAGGTCAATAGTAAGTGAAGCAGAGGTCAGTAGTAAATGACTCAGAGTTCAGGGGTCAGTAGTAAGTGACTCAGAGTTCAGGGGGCAGTAGTAAATGAAGCAGAGTTCAGAGGTCAGTAATGAGTCAGGGTCAGTAGTAAGTGACCAGAGTGTAGGGATCATTAGTAAGTGGCATAGAGTTTGGGGGTTAGTAGTAAGTGACCAGAGTGTAGGCATCAGTAATAAGTGATACTGAGTTCAGGGGTCAGTAGTTAGTGACACAGAGTCGAGGGGTCAGTAGTTAGTGACACAGAGTTCAGGGGTCAGTAGTTAGTGACACAGAGTTCAGGGGTCAGTAGTTAGTGACACAGAGTTCAGGGGTCAGTAGTTAGTGACACAGAGTTCAGGGGTCAGTAGTTAGTGACACAGAGTTCAGGGGTCAGTAGTTAGTGGCACAGAGTTCAGGGGTCAGTAGTTTGTGCTGCAGAGTTCAGAGGTCAGTGAGTCAGTAGTAAATGACAGAGTTCTGAGGTCAGTAGTAAGTGAAGCAAGTGCAATGGTTTTTGCACAGAGCAGTCCCAATCCTCCTCTCTTGGGGGTCACCTGCCTGCACTCTCCATCTCTTCTCTTTAGTGTCTGCCCCCTTAGCAAGCACTTTCTATGGGGGCAGACATGCAGGCTTGCTGCTGAGCCAGCTCTTTGTGTCCATAGACACACACAGTATGGCTTGGCTCCACCCTCCTGCTTTCTGTTCACTGGCTTTGACAGACAGCAGCAGCAGCCAATGGCTCTAAGCCTATGATGAGAGAGAGCAGGGCTGCTACTCTCGGGCACAGCCTTGGATCAGGATTGGGCTCAGGTAAGTATTAAGGGAGGGCTGGGGGTGCAGAGAATGCATTAAGGTAAAAAACCTTTAACTGTTAACCACTTTAACCACTTGCTGCCCGCCCACCGTCATATGACGGCGGGGCGGTGCAGCTGTTATCCTAGGCCGCCATCATATGATGTGACGGCCTTCCAGGCCCCCCAGGGGTCCCAGTGCGCGTGCGGCCGCCGGGCACCCGCGATTGCCTGGTAACTGAGCAGGACCGTGGATCTGTGTGTGTAAACACACAGATCCACGTCCTGTCAGGTGGGAGGAGACCGATGGTGTGTTCCTTGTACAGAGGAACACCGATCGGTCTCCTCCCCTTGTGAGTCCCCTCCCCCCACAGTTACAATCACTCCCTAGGAACATAATTAACCCCTACTGCGCCCCCTCTTGGTTAACTCCTTCATTGCCAGTTACATTTTTACAGTAATCAATGCATGAGAAAAAAAGGGGGGAATGTGGGACTTTATATGAGGTACACATACGTGCCTCCATCCCTATATTTGGATGCATCAAAAGGAAGGTGGGACTTTGAATTGAAGCGGTTGAAATGCAGAGGTAATGGTATAAATATAAAATTTTTTATTAGTATCAAATTATTGAATTACGTTAATTACATATATGTACAAGATGTGGGCACGATAATACAGAGGTGTAAAAAACATGGCTGAATAAAATAAATTCACAACAATCAAATAGATAGTATGCGACAGCAAAACGGCTTAAACAAGCCAAACACAGCATGCTCGGCACCTGTATAGATGATCACATGGTAAAAAATCAGACAAAAATAGCTGGGTTCATGTGGGTAACATCATAGGCCATAATGAATGTGTCTGTAGCATCATGTAGCTCTACGCGTTTCGTGGATTCATTTCCACTCGTCAGGAGCAGATGCGACATATCCCTGTAAATATAATAATTGAAGTAAACCATACTCTGTTTAAAATTGAAAAATGTAAATTAAAATTTGGGAAATTTAACCCAGTGCACTCACCAACCACAGTAGTGGGCGCAGTAGGGGGCAAGCAAGACACGGCGAATCGGGAGCATAGACCACACCACGGGAGCTGAGGCGGCGTAATGGTGCACAACTAGCTTGGGGAGATGTAGGGGTGCCTATGAGGGTTTCCATGTGCCAAAATACGGGTATGTGATGCTGCAAATTGGAGATATCTGCAATTTGCAGCATCACATACCCGTATTTTGGCATTTTTTACCATGTGATCATCTATACAGGTGCCGAGCATGCTGTGTTTGGCTTGTTTAAGCCGTTTTGCTGTCGCATACTATCTATTTGATTGTTGTGAATTTATTTTATTCAGCCATGTTTTTTACACCTCTGTATTATCGTGCCCACATCTTGTACATATATGTAATTAACGTAATTCAATAATTTGATACTAATAAAAAATTTTATATTTATACCATTACCTCTGCATTTCAACCGCTTCAATTCAAAGTCCCACCTTCCTTTTGATACAGTAATCAATGCATTTTTATAGCACAGATCGCTGTATAAATGTTAATGGTCCCAAAAATGTGTCAAAAGTGTCCGATGTGTCCGCCGCAATATCGCAGTCACGATAAAAGTCGCAGATCGCCGCCATTACTAGTAAAAAAAAAAAATAAGAATAAAAATGCTATAAATCTATCCCCTTATTTTGTAGACGCTATAACTTTTGCACAAACCAATAAATATGCGATTATTGCAATATTTTTTACCAAAAATATGTAGAAGAATAGGTATTGGCCTAAACTGAGGAAAAAATTTGTTTAAAAAAATTGGGATATTTATTATAGCAAAATGTAAAAAATATTGTGTTTTTTTCAAACTTGTCACTCTTGTTATGTTTATAGTGCAAGGAATAAAAACTGCAGGGGTGATCAAATACCACCAAAAGAAAGCTCTATTAGTGGGGAAAAAATTATAAAAATTTCATTTGGGTACAGTGTTGCATGACCGCGCGATTGTTATTCAAAGTGCGACAACGCTGAAAACTGAAAATCGGCTTGGGCAGGAAGGGGGGTGAAAATGCCCAGTATGGAAGTGGTTATTGAAAGCCTGCATAGAAAAATGCATGAAAAAAGAAGGGCACAGGTGTGAAGCCAACCTAAGGCTCCATGCACACTGAAGCTCAAAAAAGCTTTTTCTGGATGCCAGATTGCTGGCAGAAAACTCTGGTTAAAAAACATGCTTTTAATAGCGTTTTGTACTAGCGTTTATGAGCGTATTTTAACGTTAGCGTTTATGGGCGTTTTAAATAGAAATACACAGAGGACACTCCAAAAATCCCACAATGCATTCCAAACTCCCACAATGCATTGAAAAAATAGAACGCCGAACGCTATTTAATGTGCGTTTATGAGCGTTAATGAGTTTTTATCGGCGTTTGGCGTTTTTTGGAGGTGAAAAACGGCACTTTGAACGCGGATTTTTGACGTTCAGAAAAAAGCCCATAAACTCCACTGTTCATTAAAGCTAAAAAATGTCCATGTGTGCATGGACACATAGGATAACATAGAGTGGAGTTTATGGGCTTTTAAAAAAAAAACGCCCAAACTCCAATAAACTACAGTTTATCAGCTCCAGTGGGCTTGGAGCCTAAAGCTAAATCACACTAATAAATCATGTTGAAACACCAACCTTGGCATTTTGCCAGCAGGAAACAGAAGTACGTTTGATGCTTTCTGTAATAGAGTCCACTTATTTCATCTTTCTCAATGAATGGAATACTTTACAAATTGTGGTTCACTCCAAGTACTTCAGATCACAAGTAGAGAATAGCAAACTGATGCACTTGTCAAAGTTTTTTATTCTTTTCATATTACATTTCCTTTTTTTTTTTCTCCTATGAGTACTGGGGTGTGTAGTGGGATTAGGAAAGGGAGTTCTTTATCACGGTGACTTAGTGGATAGATCATAGGAAAGGAAAATCTGAAGCACGCCATTAAGATAAACCACCAAATAAAATTTAACCTAAATCAAAAGAAAAGAAAAGAAAAAAAGACCATCAGAGCTCAACGGAGAAACAGAGTGTAAGCACAGTATGCTAAAAAAATAAAATAAAAACCCTGCAAAATCTGTTACATTTAAAGTGGAGTTCCACCCACTTTTACAACTCTTCAGCATCTCTCACTAAACTGTGCACTGTAAACAAATTGGATATTTTTTAATTTTTTTTCTCAGCACCTACTATATATCTGCTGTATTCATTTTTCACTTCCTCCTCCCTGGCTGCGGCCCATCGCATCATTTCCTGTTTGCAATGCCTTCTGGGAAGGGGCGGCAACTTCCTCTGAAACTGCCGTTGCTATGGAAACCTGACCTGAAACCTATTACACTGCTTGTGCTGCACTGAGCATGTGCAAGATCTGCAATTATGAAATCCAGGAAGAAATACAGTCTGGCTTCAGATTCCCACACTTAAGATGGCCACAGCCTGCTGTAAGTTTATAAAATAACAAACTACTGCTATAAACTAACAAAACAGACCTTAGTTTACAGACTAACTTTACTAGAATACATTAAGCTTGTGTATTATAGGGGTATTTTTATTTAAAAAGTATAATTTCGGCCGGAACACCACTTTAAAGCAATTAATATGAGATATAATTTTTTACCACTAGAGGGTCTAAAGGATAAGGTACATATACTACAGCATCAGTGCAAACCATGTTTAAATGACTATGTGAAAACGTTATCCTGTACTTTAAAATAGCCCTTTTAATATAAAGTCATCTACAACCCCATTTTTTTTTAACAGTGACCCTTGCCATGTCTTTTTTTTTCCAGCAGTACATACACACTCACTGGCCACTTTATTAGGTACACCTGTTCAATTGCTTGATAACACAAATTGCTAATCAGCCAATCCTATGGCAGCAACTCAATGCATTTAGGCTTCTAAATGTGGTGAAGACAGCTTGCTAAAGTTCAAACCGAGCATCAGGATTTAAGAAAGGGGGAATTAAGTGATTTTGAACATGACATCGTTGTTGGTGCCAAACATCTGGTCTGAGTATTTCCAAAACTGCTGATCTACTGGGATTTTCACACACAACCATCTCTAGGCTTTATAGAGAATGGTCCAAAGATGAGAAAATATCCAGAAAGCGGCAGTTGTGTGGAGGAAAATGCCTTGTTGATGTCAGAGGTCAGAGGAGAATGGACAGACTGGTTCAAGATGAGAGAAAGGCAACAGTAACTCAAATAACCACTCGTTACAACCAAGGTATGCAGAATGTCATCTCTAAATGCACAACACATGAAACCTTGAAGCAGATGGGCTACAGCAGCAGAAGACCACTCTGGGTGCCACTCCTGTCAGCTAAGCACAGGCTCACCAAAATTGGACAATAGAAGATTGGAAAAAACATTGCCTGGTCTGATGAGTCTTAATTTCAGCTGCGACATTCAGATGGTAGGGTCAGAATTTGGCGTAAATAACATGAAAGCTTGGATCCATCCTGCATTGTATCAATGGTTCAGGCTGGTGGTGATGGTGGTGTAATGGTGTGGGGAATATTTTCTTGGCACACTTTCCCCTTAGTACCAATTAAGCATCATTTAAACACCACGGCCTACCTGAGTATTGTTGCTGACCATGTCCATCCCTTTATGACTACAGTGTACCCATCTTCTGATGGCTCCTTCCAGCAGGATAATGTCACCATGTCACAAACATCAAATTATCTCACCACTGGTTTCTTGAACATGACAACGAGATCACTGTAGTCCAATGGTCTCCACAGTCACCAGATCTCAATCCAATAGAGAAGCTTTGGGATGTAGTGCAACAGGAGATTCACATCATGGATGTGCAGTTGACAAATCTGCAGCAACTGAGTGATGGTATCATGTCAATATGGACCAAAATCTCGAAAGGAATGTTTCCAACACCTTGTTGAATCTATGCCATGAAGAATGAAAGGGGGTCTAACCCTGTACTAGCAAGGTGTACCTAATAAATTGTCCGGTGAGTGTACATCTTTCCTTTCTTCCATGCTGTTCTCTTCTGTCACCAGTACTGAGGAAAGAAAGTGCAATGTAAGTTCCAGACTGTTTTGTCAAAGTTCACACAGGACTATGGACTCAGTCTGTCCCTGACCCCATGTGACAGGACTAGACCAATTATGAGGCATGTTGCTCTTTCACATGGGGGAAGAACATGAGTATCATTGTTAGCTACGCACTGAAATGGTACAGGAAAGGTGAGTAAATTCTGTTGGGGAGAAGAGGTTTGAGCAGTGGCGCCTCCCCCCATCCATGCTTCCGGCCCCCTAATCTAAATTTGGGGCACTGGATACATGAATTCCAAAGGGGGCTGTTTTTTTTATGTGATTAGAGCCAGGGGCTCTAATAGGCTTCAAAAATAGGTTGGTTCAGGGCTCAGAGCAGTGTGCACCGCGCTCACCCAGTTGTGTGAAAATAGCAAATGAATATTCACCATTCTCACACTGTTCCTCCTCTCAGCCAATCAGGAAGCGGGTCGTGAGACCCGTCACCAGATTGGCTGAAAGGACAGGCAATCCTATTGGACGCCTAGGAGGAGGAGGGAGGAGACGCACGACGGAAGCCGTCGTGATGCAGAGGAGGAGGAAACGCATGCCCCCTGCCCATCGCAGCACTGCCCGCCCAGAACCCAGATGGGATAAGTGCTGGATGACCAACCGCGAGACCCCCAAAGGGGAGGTTTGCGGGTGGTGACCGGACTGAGTGGCCCCCCACCAAAAAAAAAAAAAAACACCAGCTGCCACTGGGGTTGAGTGACCCTTTTAGTTTCTCCTGTACAGGTAAACTAAATGGCCTCTTTATGTTTTAGCTTATACTCTTATATAGTCATGTAAAGAAAAACTTGAACAAAATAAAAAGGAACATGTACCTTTTCAATTATTTATTCATCAAAAATATCAATAGATTTAATTGTGTAAGTTAATTGTCGGATGAGCAAGTATACCCCTTGACCTCAGAAATTGGTATGGCCCCTTTTAGCAGAAATGATTTCGTGTAGGCATTTTACAGGCCATCCGTGTCTGTGATTGTGAAATTTGTGTTCACTCCTTGCAAAATGCCTTCTGTTGCAAGATATTTATGGGTTTCCTTGCATAGCAGCCAATTTCAAATACATCCACAACATTTCAGGGAGATTTAAATCAGAGTTTTCACTTTTAGCCCTGAATATGATGTAAAACTCCCAAGTATTATATATTTTCTGAAAGCAGACACACTTGAGAAAAAAATAGTGGTAGTTCCAATTTTTTATGTCACACTATATTACCACAAAGGTCTTAGAAACGCAAAATTTCAGTAAAAAAAACCACACTAAAGTGAATTTTAGGGCAAACAAACCCAATACATTACCCAAATCTTTAGTAAAATATAAAAGACAAGGTTGTGCTGAATAAATAGATACCCAACATGCCAAACCTTAAATTTGTGTGCGCCCGTGCAATGGTGACAAACTTCAGTTCCCTATATTTTCTATAGGCGACGCTTCAAAAGCCCCCTATAGGTATCAGTTTATTGTTACAGAGCAGGTCTTGTGCTAGAATTATTGCTTTCACTCTGGCGTGGGTGATGATATGTAACACATGTATTGCAACTGAAGTTGCCCTCAACGCATGCGTTCCTTTTTGAGGGGGGGGTTTACTTTTTACTTAATGTTTTTCTTTTTCATCACATAGGGAACAAAAAGTCCGCTATGTGATGATTTTTAGGTGACAGGTTCTCTTTAATGAGATTGCAGGGTATAGAAAGACCCTGCATATCTCCTTTGGACTCCACTGAATGTGAATATTCCTTCCCAGTTAAGCTAGCCGGAGACACCTAGATGCTAACCCAGAATTGACATCACGGACGTCGCTTTCCGAGTCATAGCAAGAAGGGACGTGTGTCCGCTTTTCTCCTTCCCCCCAAGCCGCCAGCACCCATGTCGCTCCAAAGCCTGCAAATGAGCAAGCGGAGCCCAGGAGGCATGGGTGTGCACAGGGGGCGCCGGTACTGGGGGTGTGTGGGAGCAATCAGGCGGCAGCGCTGCTGCCTGAATGCTTTCACCTGACAGGCAGCAGTCTGCCTATCAGTTTCACATACACAATCCCGGTGGCTGCAGCCACTGAATTGTGTGTTAAACCCCCCGCTGTCAGGTCCATATGACGTTCACATCCATTTCCAGTTCAACTCTTACTTTTTGACACATGCACTTTAAAGTGATTGTAAAGCTTTTCTTTTTTCATTAAAATAATAAACATGCCATACTTACCTGCTCTGTGCAATGGTTTTCTACAGAGCCACCCCGATCTCTCTCTTCTCGGGTCCTACACCGGCACTTCTGGCTCTGACCCCTTGCTATGGGGGCACTCATGGAGGCTTGCTCCTGAGCCAGGCTGTTTGCGTCTATTTAGACACACAGCCCGGCCTGGCCCTGCCCCCCAGTCACAGTTTTTGACTGACAATAGCAGGAGCCAATGGCTTCAGCTGCTCTTAGCCAAGACTGTGAGACAGGAGAGAGGCGAGAAGAGCTGCTGCAGGCACGCCCAGCGCTGGTCCAAGATTGGGCTAAGGTGAGTATTTAGGAGGGCTGCAGGGGGATCTGCATGTGAATTTTTTTTTACCTTAATGCAGGGAACGCATTAAGTTAAACAAAATTTTACCTTTATAACCACTTTGATATATTGCGGTATTCATTGTTGAATTGATTGTAAGTTTCCCAGACTCTGAAGCAGCATAGCAACTCGAACTATACCCTTTCCACCACCATGCTTCACAGTTGGTATGAGGTTCTACTTCTGAAATGCTGGCTCCAATATGCATCAAACATGTCTACTGTTACGGTGGCCAAACAGCTCTAGCTTTGATTTATCAGCCCACAGCACATTTTTCCTGAATGCATTATCTTTGTCTACGTGTTCAATGGCAAACTTTAGTCTTGCTCTAATGTGTTTTTTGGGGGCATCAAACAATTGGGGCATTTTGAAGACTTCTAGCATTAAATGATCAGCACTTATTATTTTTCTTACAGTGGAATGACTGATTTCAAATAAATTGACACTCTTTTTAAATTCCTTGATAGAATCATAGGCATAGAGTTCCTTCGATCTTGGCACCACACACTCCAATAATAAAGAGAACACCAGACTCTAGATACTTGAGGTTTAAAAAAGGCAGGTTCCACTTGCACCACATCTGGAACACCTGATTCTAAATGTTATGAACTTGAATTGATGGTTAATGTAAGAGCCAACCTACTTTATTCATGTGACAAATCTGCATTTTTGTAAATTTAAATTCTGAGAATAAATATGCCATGTCAGTTTTATGTTCATTTGTTCAGGTATATCAACTTTTTCTGTAGACACAGTTTTAATGAAGATCTAGTGCAGACTTTCCCAACCTTTTTAACATTGAGGAACCCTTGAAATAACTTTACAATCTCAGAGAACCCCTGCTAATACCGGTAGCTATAGCTATATCTGCAGCTGGCAGTACATTAGTGCAATGGCCAGTGGGAAGAATGCTCCTTATTATTGTGATCAATAGAGAGCATTCCCCCCACCCCCCCTTACCAATGGCTAAAAAGATTTTTGAAGAAATTGCTCATTGCTCAAGAAACCCCTAGCGACCTCTGGATGAACACTGGTTGAGAAAGGCTGATGCAGTGTTTTCCAGTTTGCCACTAAATACATGACGAAAGACTTCTGGTGCACTATGGGTTATTAAGCAGTCAGCAGTAACTTCCTGCCTTAAGGCTCATTCTGTTTGTCTAATTGAAACCATGGATGAAGGGAGGAGTCACTGTTCCAATTCATTCACTTGTGAATGTTAATTTCAGCTTAAGCTACTGAGCTGTGTAAAAATGGGCATTTTACAGAGAAATAGGTAAAACAGTCAAGAGAGTCTGTTTAAGCTGCTGGCTGGATGGAAAACTGCATATTATTTACACAAAAAAATAGATTTACCTTTAGTACATTTTTTTAATAGTGCGGACCCTATTAAATAAAGATTTTTTATTGCATGTATAATTGCAGTTCCACTTTAAGTGTGTCCAAAAGAGAGCCAATTGTGTTTTGGGGTGATCTCATGAGCAAATATTATATGACCATGTGCTTGGGCAATGTGACCAGTCCCTACTGGATCTAGAAGGAGCCAATTCTACAACTATGGTCAGAAATTCCGTTTTTGTTAGAATGAAATAGAAACAAATTCAGTGTTTGGCTTGCTAAAAACAGTATTTTTTTTAACGGTTTCTTTAGTGGTTTGCCTTTTAGTTTCATTTCATTTCAGAAAGGAAATGTGAACCTGCACAAAAAAAAGAAGAAATTCTCTGTTTTCTCCTTAGAAAAAAATAAAAATGAGAGGTATGGTTATCTATATTAGAGGATGTTAAAAATAACATCAAAAGGTCAGAAGATAGAAGACACAAAATCAGATTGTGTAGGATATGAAACCAGACTAGTGATGTCAAAAGACACTCATTTGTTTAGTAAGCACCCACGCAATCAAGTATCAAATATTCCCCATCCAATTTCATGTTACTAAGATAAAAATCTCTTGCCATGCCATGCTCATTAGGTGGTATATGATGTGTGTTTTCCAGTAAACTTTTTTCCTATAATTTCAGATATGTCTAACATTCTAAAAGAGTCTCTAAAGATAACCATATCTGCTGTAAAGATAAATGGGCAGATAAGGAGTTCTACAATGCAATATATGTTAAGATTGACTTACAGTGAATGAAAACCTTAGCAATGACCTTCTCTCATTTGCTTCCTTTTGGTCTGTTAAATATACAATTGAAAGAATTTTGTTATATCTGTTCACAAAGTACAAAAAAAAAGCTGTGGGTTCTGTCAGAAATCCAAACAATATTTTAAGGATTAGTTTTCAGGATGAGTTTCAAAAAGATCAGGTTCTGCTGCAAAACTCCAAAATCTTTTCCTCCATGCTTCATGTAGCTATCATACACAAATAGGAAGCAGCAGATACACACCAATGATGTCACTCGTGGAAAACTTTAATGAGCCACCACCTACAAGCCACTCCTCGCTGCTGTCTTTTACCCTTACAGGTTAAGGCCGGCCATAGACAGTTCAAATCTTAATGGGTTCATCAAGAACCGGCTGAGATTTTTTGAACCACGTGTGGCCAGGCTGAATGTGACGAGTTGATCGGTCGATCAACTTGGGTACAACCAGCCTGCCGGATTTTACATGTGATTATCGCTAGTGGCTGGTACAGCCGCTAGCAATAATCACTCCCTTCTCTTGGGGGGGGGGGGGGGCGGGGTGTGGCTTCCCCCTTCCCTCTACTGGGAAAATACAATGGCTTGATGAGAGGGATTCCCCTGTCATCACTATCTGTGTTTATGGGGGAATCAAGCAAATTTATTTGGTTGAAGGAAAAACATTTGCTCTGTGTATGACCGGCCTTAGTCGTAGAGGGTAGTGCCGACTCATTAAAGTTTTTCACAAGTGACATCATTGGTTTGTGGCTGTTTATTCCTACTTGTTTATAATATTATCAGAAAGTGTGTTAGGACTACAGATCATCTCTATGTTATGGAGAGAAGGAGAAGGGGAGGTGTTCTGTAGTCTTAACACACTTCCTCTCCTTGTGGAGAGTGCTAACTCATTAAAGTTTTCCAGGAGCGGTGCCATTGGTGTATGGCTGTTTATGGCTGTTTCTTTCTATTCGTGTATAATATTATCAGGATGTGTGTTAATACAACAGACCATCTGCTCTATGTTATGTAGAAGAGGTGAGAGGAGGTGTTTTCCAGTCCTAACACACTAATGCCCCGTACAAACGATAGGATTTTCCGATAGAAAATGTGTGATAGGACCTTGTTGTCGGAAATTCCGACCGTGTGTAGGCTCCATCACACATTTTCCATAGGAATTTCCGACACACAAAGTTTGAGAGCTTGCTATAAAATTTTCCGACAACAAAATCCGTCGTCAGAAATTCCGATCGTGTGTACACAAATCCGACGCACAAAGTGCCACGCATGCTCAGAATAAATTAAGAGACGAAAGTTATTGCCTACTGCCCCGTTTATAGTCCCGACGTACGTGTTTTACGCCACCGCGTTCAGAACGATCGGATTTTCCGACAACTTTGTGTGACTGTGTGTATGCAAGACAAGTTTGAGCCAACATCTGTCGGAAAAAATCCATGGATTTTGTTATCGGAATGTCCGATCAAAGTCCCACTCTGTGTACGGGGCATTACTGTTCTAGGGTGACAATACTGCTCCTACGGATACGGAACAGTAAGTGAGCTTTGTCACACTAGGACAGGGAGTGTGTTACTAAAAAGGATCACCAGGAGAAACAAAAGTAAAAAAAAACTGAAAAAATGAATGCAGCCATTACATCTACAGTAAGCACGGGTAAGCACAATAAATTACAATTTTGTTCTTGGATTTAGATACAATTTATAATTTCCCTATCTTTCTCTTTTTTTAGACAAGGAAAACAAAATGAACAATTTTTCTGTAGTTAACATTTCATTCCTATGTATATACAGCAAAAGATAAATCGTTACATTCAATTCCATCTAATCCTGCCTATTTCTGGAATGCTATTAAGTGGAGATAGAATGAACAAAATAAAAAGAAAAGAAAAAGAAGCAAAATCTTCCCCTCTAAATTCCATTTCCAGTATCATTACTCTGCCTGATCGTGGGACGACGCTATCCCCAGATCTGGAAGAGGTGTAACTACTACCTTCCAATATTCCAACTACAGCCACTATTTATAGTCCATTTTCCTTCCTTTCCTTACCCCTTCTTTCAAAAAAAGAAAAAAAAGGTACCCCCAGCGTAGAGGGGAGAAACCCCCCACCCTTATTGAACCAAAATACTTTCCTCTCCCTCTCCTCACCCCTCCCACCCCCAGTCCCCCCCACCCCTCTAGGTTATATCAATTTGCTTTTTTCCTTCCTCTGAAGAAACAAAACGGTTCCATGGTGACCACATTTTTAAATAAGTTTCTCTTTCCTCTTTTTTTCCTGGTTGTCCATACTAGATCCTCCATCCTGTTCACTTCCTCTATTTTCTTGAGCCACATACTCACAGTAGGGGCTTGTGTCTGTTTCCTTTAGTGGTATGCATGCCATGCATGACAACCCCATTATCAGCTAAAACATTATGACCCCCAATTATCAGCCAAAACATTATGACCCCCCATTATCAGCCAAAACATTATGACCACAACATGATCAGCCAAAACATTATGACCACAACATGATCAGCCAAAACATTATGACCACCCCATGATTAGCCAAAACATTATGACCCCCCCCCCATGATCAGCCAAAACATTATGACCACAACATGATCAGCCAAAACATTATGACCACCCCATGATCAGCGAAAACATTATGACCCCCCCCCCCCCCCCCATGATCAGCCAAAACATTATGACCACAACATGCTCAGCCATAACATTATGACCAGCCAAAACATTATGACTACCCAATGATCAGCCAAAACATTATGACCACCCCATGAAAAAAAAAATAATAATTAAAAAAAAATCATTTTTGAAAAAAAAAAAACATTTTTGAAAAAAAAAATCATTTTTGGAAAAAAAAACATAAAAAAAAAATGTTGAAAAAAAAATTCATTTCAGCTAATGATGGGACTTCTTCCACTTTTTTACTACTATTTATACTTTTTAAAATATTAAGCTTTTTAACACTTTTCACAGTTACTCCAGCCACTCCAACCACACACCAGTTACTCAAGCCACTCCACCCAGTTACTCTCCCACTCCAGTTGTAGACTACTGTAGGTGGAGGCAAGAACACTTCACACAATTTCCCCAGAAATTGTAGCTTTTCTAGTTCCTATATGCTTTCCTCAGAATCTCTGACAAGTGTAAGAGAAATAAAGCCTGATCTTCCCGTATTTCAACCTCGCTAAATTTTTGAATGATCTCCTGGACCTCCCTCCAGAATCTTTTAACTCTGGGGCAGGTCCAAAAAATATGTAGCAAGGTTCCCTGTTCCGTCTGACATCACCAGCAGTCATCTGATATGTTCGGAAAACATTTTTGAAGTATTTCTGGGGTTTTGTACCATTGTGAAATAATTTTGTAGTTTGTTTCCTGTATTTTTGTATATGTCGCTGTCTTAAATATGGATTGTATCATATTAGTTTTTTGGTCCTCCGAAAAGGTCCTCCCCGGATCAATTTCCGATTTTCGGAGGAAAGACAGCTGGAAATTCTCCGGTGGTTTAATCAATAACGCATACATTTTTAGAAACTGCATGCGTAATTGGTTCTTTTTCCATACAACATTTCTCAAATGGCAGCAAACTATGGTCCAGGGAACCTGGCGAGACCCCAGTACTTGAAAAATGTCTTAATTGCGCCGCTTGCCAAAAATCTAATTGGAAAACGTAATTTCTATCTATCAGTTCCTGCAATGTTGGCCAACTACCTGATCTCATAAAATGCGAGACCTGATACAATCCTCCTTTAATAATCAGTACCTCAAAGGGTCCTTTCTGTGTACCTGGTATAAATTGCGGGTTTCCCAGTATGGGTACCAAAGGTGAGTCCTGTGTGGATATCTTGTCCTTAGATAAAAGATTATAGCACACATATAGCGTAGGTCCTATTGTTGGGTGTGACTTAGTATTGGGTGCGATGTCCCTATAACACCAGGGGGCTCTGTGTAATAACTCCCTACACTGTGCTTGCTCTAGTCTTGGCCACATTTTTAAATCACCATGTCGGCACCAGTTAGATACAATTTAAAGCAGATATAAACTCACTCACTAAAATCTTATGTAGCGCCCTGCTCCTGATGGGCAGGTGCTATTTATGTAAATTTAAGTTGTCTGAAGCTGTAGTTTAGCTCAGATTATTTATGGTAAATTTCCTGGCATTTGCACCAGTTCAGCTGGGTTGTGTCAATTTCCACTTGGCCGTGGGTGTCGCTGCGGCCACCGGTAAGGCCCCTTTCACACTTGGGCAGTGGGGGCATCGGTGGTAAAACGGCGCTATTTTTAGCGCCGCTTTACCGTCGTTTTTGCGGCGGTATTGGGCCGCTAGCTGTGCGGTTTTAACCCCCGCTGGCGGCCGAAAAAGGGTTAAAACCGCTCGCATAGCGCCGCTACAGCTGCAGTATAGCTTTGATAGCATTGATTTCAATGGGCAGGAGCAGTTTAGGAGCAGTGAATACACCGCTCCTTCACCGCTCCAAAGATGCTGTTTGCAGGAGTTTTTTTTCTCTCCTGCCAGCGCACCGCTTCAGTGTGAAAGCCCTCGGGCTTTCACACTGGAGAAACAGCAGCGGCAATTTTAGGTTGGTTTGCAGGTGCTATTTTTAGCGCAATAACGCCTGCAAACCGCCCCAGTGTGAAAGGGGCCTTAGTGTTGGAAATGCAACAGGCTGGATGTATTGGTTACCCCTTTTACTCAGACATAACCCAGTGGGAGTGGTTCACTCGCCGTGCATTCTGGGTAAGGGTACTCAAGGTACAGGCACCATTTGGTCGGGGTTCGTTGTTCCCTACCTGGAGGCCCTCCTGGCCCAGGGTGTGCCATGGCAGCTCTGCTGTCTCTGGGCCGGCTGGCCCGAGGCTTTGTTACTACAAAAGTAGGCCCAGGAGTTCTGGGGCCTACTGATCCAGAGGTTGGTCCTGTGCTGTCTTGCCTGCGGGGAGAAGCCAATCGATTGGAGGAGACCAGGGGAGGACTTCTCTAGAGGTGACCGAGCAAAGTATGCTGGTATCTCAGGAGGAGCCTGGAAACCCAATCAAGGGATGCAGCCTGGGTCATCTAACTCGCAGTATCGCCGGGTCGGCTGAAAGAATCTGGTACTGTGCAGCTAAACTTAAAATCTGATCAAAGTTTGGTTACACCATCCTTTGGCAGAGGATTGTGTACGATCGCAACAATATTCTGTTTTTTCATCAAGTCTGTGGCAGAGACTGTGTTCGAGCATTGCACCTGGCTGCTAGGTCAGTGAGAGAGACTTATCCGGTGATTGCTATATCCAGTTGAGGAGACTGTTAGTCCTCTAAGTAAGTAGAAATACCCTGACTCGCAATCTAAGGTACCTGAATCTCCCTTAATCCTCCATCCCTGTTCTTTTGGATTGAAAGAATAAAAGAATTGCAACAAAAGAAACGAAGTGTTTGGTGCAGACATCATTTAATACTCTTTTTTCCCTCCGCACCATTGCGACCCCTGTGACGGACACAAGGTAATGGTAAGCCCAATCAAAACCAGCAGCTCCTTTGGGGGTAAGTGCTAGACTTATATAAATTTCAACATGTTAAAGGGGAACTTTACCCCTAACAACTTGATAAAAAAATAATGTTAGCAAGGAACGTACAGCCAACATTAATAATTAGACCACCAAAATTTGTGTGCTGTAAATTGCCTCCAGCATTGCTCCTGTTTCTTCTTGCTGGAGGCTGCCATTTTGTTGAAGCCCAGAACAGTCACTTCCTCATTGAGAACTCTCCCCCTCTCCTTAGTTTAAAAAACGACAGTAATTGTCCCTTTCTGTAATTAAATTGTGTGTATTTTCAGTCTTGATTGTATGTCTTGCCTCCATGAGAGGGGAAGGCTGCAGTAGCCAACAATGCTCAGGTTCACAGCTGGTTATGCTGATGCCAACTGCACAGTCTGTGTTATTCCTGTCACTTCCTCCCCCTCAGCAGCAATAAATCTTTAGGGTGTGATCAGCCTCGAGTAACCCACTGATTTTAGGCACAGTGCTGAGAATAGAGCACAGCTGAGGCTGTGCAGAGTGGGGTGAGAGAGTGGCTTACTGGATTTTAAACAACATAGGTATTTTAAATGTTTTATATGGCTATACCTGCAAAAGGGGCCAGCATGAAGTGATCTAGCAGGACTTAAAGTGGAACTTCAGTCATTTTTTCATCTTTCCATCTATTAAATCTTCTGCCCTTGTTGTTTTAACTTTGGATAGTAAAACATTTTTTTTTTCTGCCAGTAAATACCTTATACAGCCCACTTCCTGTTTCTTGCCTGGTAAAAAGCCTAGCCTTATGGCATCATGCACAATTCTCTCTCTCACTCTGGTGAGAGTTTGTCAGGAAAGAAGGGGGGATGAGTCATAAGAGGGCCAATGAGAGCTGCAGAGCTGGAGGTGTGTCTGTGTAAATCCAGGAAGTGAACAGGCAGCAGCTTCAGCTGCCCACAGTTAAAATGGTTGCAGCCAGACTCAGTGGAGGGAGGTTTCTGCAGCGTATTTGGTAAGTACAGAATGACAGTGTATATATAAAATAATATGCAAAGTGGTTGGAGGGAAGCTTCAGAATGGCAAAGATGTTTTTATTACAAATGATGTGAGCAGACTGCAGTTCCTCTTTAATTTTCAGACTAACATTTCACTTTAATGTCATTCCAACAGTTCTGGTTCCGGTGTTACAACTCCTTATCACACACACCCTTTGTGGTAACTACATGAAAATGTACTGGCTCATTGCGCAGATCTGGAAGCCAGTCATGAACAATGACATGCAGCCAATGCTGGGGTAAGTGCATGTAGAGAAGGAGTTAATGAAAAAGGCTGGAAAAGATGTAAATAAGAATGAACAAACTTGAAAATAGAATCTCCTTCCCGGATAATTCTTGGATACAATGGTGGCATATCGTTCATTGACTGAAGTAATATAGAGAAGCAGTTTTTCAGTTGTGCACAAACATCTTGTTCAACAAGCTTTATATATTGCTCACTGTAAGTGACACAGATTCCTCTGGACTTTATGGGGTGTTAGGGTACACCTTATGAAATGTGGAGTGTTGATAAAGATGTGCTCTTGTCTAGCGAAAAAGAGCAACTGTGTCTTGATTGTGCAATGTCACCTAGCAAGAGGTGACTGGCAGTGTATTTACAAGTCTTGGGATTGCCCCTTTAGTGGCCGAGTGCGGGATCAAAGATGGTGCTGTAAAACTGCAGCTTACTCAGCCAGTAACATTTCCTACTTACCGGAATAGATTGTTCTTGTTGTTACCCCGTTTGTGTACATGGTTCCTGGGAAAGGGGGCACTGAATGTTCTAGTGTATTACCATTGACTGAAGATGTGCCAAGCTGTCTGAAACCAGTTCTACATTACAGATTTAGTAGGCCTTCGTTTTAACACGTCGAGTTGCCTAGAATTCTCTTAATGCTAAATGCACACAGTTTAAACTTTCCCTTTATTTACACCACCTATAAAATGATGTGTAATGGAGACACTAGTACTCTGTTTATACTGATGGTCATTCTTGCCCAAGAAATGTTTATTCATGGGATGCAAAAGCATAGGCCAGCTGTAAAAGGAAAAAGAACAAAACATCTGTAGGCATGAGCCCACATTGCCTATCTGCTTTGATTGTAAGAAATATATTCTATCAACAGATGGCAGAATCACACAAATAAATTATTTGATGAACAATAAAAAAAAAAAAAAAAAAAAAAAATTTTGTTCGAACCTCTGGGAGCCAAACTAATGACTCATTCAAGAATGAACTTTTGGCCTTAGACAGATAAAATTCAGTTGGATACATGTGATCTAAGCCTGAATATTGAAAATATAATAAAATTGGCATAAAGAAAAAGGACACTTCATACCAGAATTATTTTTCTAAACCTTTTGGATCTGGACAAAAAAAGGCTATTAAAAACTAACCTCAATAAACAACAATTCTCAATGTTTCCATCTATTAAAGCCTAGATCCATCTATTAAAGTAGTTTTACACTTAATTTTTTGATGAGGGGACTCACAAATATGAGATGGCAATTGCTCAATTGATCATTATTCCGTGGATGGCTCCTGACCCCTGGAGACTTGGAGTGCTTCTCTAGGTGGACTCAATAGAGCAAGTTATGCCCTGTACCGGTTTTGCCGTCGGAATAAACTCCAAAGGTTTCTCCGATGGAACTCCGACGGAATTCCGCTCAAGCGGTCTTGCCTACACAGGGTCACACCAAAGTCTGACTGTCCAGAACGCGGTGACATACAACACGTATGAGAAAAAGGAAGTGCAGTAGCCAATAGCTTCCGTCTCGTACTTGCTTCAGAGCATGCGTCGTTTTTGGTCCGTCGAAACAGCATACAGACGAGCGGGTTTCCTGAAAGAAATTGGTTCCGTCGGAAATATTTTGAACATGTTCCATTTCTAGGTCCGTCAGAATTTTCGAAAAAAAAAAGTCAGATGAGGCATACAGACGATCAGAATAGATGATGAAACGCTTCCGTCTGACTTTTTCTGTCAGACATTCCGCTTGTGTGTACGAGGCTTCAGAAAACATGTCTCACACATTACTGCTGAACTCTGTCCTTTAGAGAATAAATTCCCCCTCTTACCAATCTAAAAATGTTTACATGTAAAGGTAATGCAATACCCCAAAACCATGTTCTAGCGGTGATGAAATTCAACATTTTCCTCTCTCTTACTGCCTATTTAGCATCTCAGACTGCTAATCTTTTAAATTAATTTTGTTCACTTTTTTTCCAGATTCTGCCTCAAATAAAAAATGTTTTCCATAAAGAGTTTGCTGGCACATTCGACAACTCATTGCCAATATTAGGATACTTCTGTAAAATGTGCCAGCAGTTACAAATGAATTGTCCTATCCACTCTTAGTGAATAAACAGTAAAAATAAATCTGTTCCGTTCTTTATCATTTCTCTTATTCTTTTGAATTAGATTCTTTCTGTGTCATACAATCTACATCTCAATTTTCTCTTCAATTCCTTTAATTTAATTTTAAATATCTCTTTCCCTCAAATTTTTAATCTTTTAAAGATAGATATTGTCCACGTGAAAATTACTTTTTAACATGAAGGAGGTGGTAAATCTTAAAAAAGAAGCATCAAATCCTACATACCTCCCAACTGTCCTGGATTCGCCGAGACCGTCCCAGGATTTGATCTAGGTCCCGGCGAATCAAAACCATGTCCCAGAGCGAAGCCAATTTCCGGAATAAGTTCCAGCACTTAGCTCCATTGACTTTCTTGGTAGGGGCGTGCTGGAGCAGGCACCAGCTGGGCTTTTTGTTCAGCCTGCTCTGCTCACTTCTCCCTGCCTAAATTAGGCAAATTAGGCAGTTGCCTCGCAGCTGGTGCCAGTGACTCCGCCTCCCCCCACTGAAACTCTGCGGCCCAGGGGCAGACTGACCAATCGGGTGCTGCCCTGGGCCAATAGGGGCCTCCTCATGGAGAGTCAGGTGGCAACAGGTGCGGGCACGACGACAGCTCCTGGCTCCAGGAGGCCACGGAAAAGAAGAGCAGCGAGGGCAACCAGGACCGATTGCCCTGGAGGGAGAAGAGCTCCAAAGACCTCCCAGGACCGGAGGACAGGCTAACCGAGGCCAGAGAACAAGGACAGGCAGGAGGTGCAGGCAGCCAGGCACAGCTGCATCTCACAGCAAACAGATCCTCTGAAAGGAGCAAAGCACCTCCGAGACCTCCTGTCCTCACCCAGTTATGAGAACGGGACCTGCCCACTGCTGGCTGTCATGAATATCCTGCTGGCATGGAAGGTACTATCACACACACCTTCCCACAGACAGAAACTGCAGACTGGGACAATGGGGGCACAGGAGAGACTGCAGACAGGGCTACTCTCACCCCTTTCTCTCCCCTCTCCCCTCCCCCATTCTTTTCTCCTTCCCCCTCTCCCCCCTCACCCCCTCCCTCCTCCTTTCTCTTCCCCCTCTCTCCCCCTCTCTCCTTCCTCCCCCTTTCTCTACCCTATCTCCCCCTCCTCCTCTTAGTACATAGTGCACCCCTCAACGCAGCACGCAGTACATAGCGCACGCCTCAACCCTTCACACAGTATGTAGGGCACCCCTCAGCTATGCACGCAGTACATAGCGCACCCCTCAACCCTGCACGCAGTACATACCTCACCCCTCAACCCTGCATGCAGTACGTAGCGTATTCCTCAACCCTGCATGCAGCACGTAGTGCACCCCTCAACCCTGTACGTAGTGCACCCCTCAACCTTGCACGCAGTATGTTGTGCACCCCTCAACCCTACACGCAGTACGTAGCGCACCCCTCAACCCTGCATGCAGTACGTAGCGCAGCCCTCAACCCTGAACGCAGTTCATAACACACCCCTCAACCCTGCACTCTGTACACAGCACACCCCACAACCCTGTGCTCAGTAAACAGCGCACCTCTCAACCCTGCACTCAGTACATAGCGCACTCCTCAACCCTGCACTCAGTGCATAGCGCAACCCTCAACCCTGCTCTCAGTACATAACACACCCTGCAACCCTACACACTGTACACAGCACACCCCACAACCCTAGACTCAGTAAACAGTGCACCTCTCAAACCTGCACTCAATACATAGCGCACCCCTCAACCCTGCACTCTGCACATAGCGCACTCTGCAACCCTGCACTCTTTATGTAGTGCACCCCTCAACCCTGTACTCTTTATTTATTAAAAGAATGTAGCAAAACCCCTGCATTCTGAGCATTACACACTCCTGACCCTGCATTCTGTGCATTACATACTCCTGACCCCTGCATTCTGTGCATTACATACTCATGACCCCTGCAGTCTGTGCATTACACAATCCTGACCCCTACATTATGTGCATTACATACTCCTGACCCCTGCATTCTGTGTATTACACACTCCTGTCCCCTACATTCTGTGCATTATGTACTCCTGGACCCTGCTCTATGTGTGTCATGTGCTCTTAAACCCAGCACTGACTACAGCACTTTGTATGTTACATACTCCTGATCCTTGAACACGTTCCATTACACACCCTGGACCCCTGCAGCCTGCGTTATCTATCCTAAACCCAACACTGACTGCAGCACTCTGTCCATTGTACATCCCGACCCTGTGCTCTGCCTTACTCACTCCTGTACTATATACGCAAGCGATGGTGTCAGAGAACTCACACAGCAAGCACCCGTCTCCATGCAGCAGCTGCCAATCCTCATTCTGCTAATGCCAAGGTGCATGCACGGAACCATAGCCAGAGACAAATGAGATCCAGGGTGGGCATGCACAATGGCACCTCTATGCGAATGCGCACGTGCGCTAACGCGCGTCCGCGGGTGCCAAAACGCTAATATGCTAACGCGCATGCGCCAATGTGCCAAAGTGCTAATGTGCTAACACGCATGTGCCAATGTGCTAAGTTGCTATTGCGCATGCGCGTACGCACGTACACTGGCGCGAATCCTGGCACACAGCACCCTATATAAACAGAGAGTCTGCCTAGCATCAGTGCTGGATTGACTTCAGCTTGTTCCTGTGTTCCTGTTGTTACTCTGCCTGATTGACCTTGTTCCTGAAAACCCGGCTATCTTCTGACCATTCTCTTGGATCTCCCCTGCCTGCTGAACCTGCCTCTACTTGCAATACTGACCTTGGCTTGAACTTATGATTACGGCTCTGCCTCCTGATTCTGTACCCTGCTGCCCATCTGTTGCCAACCCCTGCCTGTTCCTGACTACGGTTTTGCCTTCTGACTTGGTACCCCGCTGCCAGCCTGTTGCCGACTCCTGCCTGTTCCTGATTCTGCAGTTGATCCTGATCTGGCTCCCGCTGAACAAGTTTGGTGATCAGTTTCCACATCTCCTCAGCAGAGGTTCCTATATCTCCAAGTTCCAGCCTCTTGCCTGCAGGCACCTGCACCCTTTCGTTGCCCTCGCACTCCCTGTACCCACCACCAGGGGTGCTTGGACCGAAACCGTGCAAGAGGCCACCCTCATCATTTCGGGCTCCGCTGTAAGGTACGTGACAGGTGGCTTGGGCTCATTAATTCAGGGGGGGCGACAAACCAACATCACCCCTCCCCCCCGGCGGAAGACAAACACTGGGAACACCATCCAAACACCCCCCCACCATATACAAACCCCCACCCCCCCGCAGCCACCGCCACAGGAGACGGATGGCCTCCTTACCTCTGTCCTGCCCATCCCCTCCTCGAGCCGGGGAGTGCTGGATGGCTGAGCCAGATGGTGAGCCATTCCTAGCATGGTGGCTGGTGAGTCCATCGGTCTTCTCCTGCTTCTCTCCGGCCGCGGGACTCCTCCTCCCTCCTCCTCCTCCTCCTTGGCCAAGAACATCAGAGAATCGGTGTGAAAATAGCGAATGTTCATTCACTATTATCACACAACTGGGTGGGATCGGGATGCAGTGCAGTACATTATATACTTCTCACCAAAGTATTCATTGTCTCAACAGTTGCTGGTTGCTATGCAGTCCATGAATATTTTAATGAAGTTCTTCTTTAAGGTAGGCTCAGACAAAGCAATGAAAGCATATTTTATACAAAAAAGCCTGGGTTTTGTTTAACCACACGTCTTAAGCCCCTCCCACTGATACGAGTTTGGCCACACCCACTACGCGCGCCGCAGGTTATCCCTTATCTCAAGTGTCCTTCATTTGGAAGTTCAAAAGTTGGAAGGTATAAATTTTATGTTGATATCATTTGCAAAACAAAATTTCAGTTGTTGAAATTTAGTCAGAAGAGCTGTAGAGATTAAGATGAAGAGGGTTTGATACAGAAATTATTTAGAAAACTTATTTTCTAAAAAGATAGATAAAGATATGTATATTCTTTCAAATGAGGGATATTTGTTCATCGGGAGGTAATATAGGAGCAGTGGCGGCTGGTGGTATATTTTTTGGGGGGGCGGCAAACAATGCACCCACAGCCACCCCCCCTGGTAGGTTGGGTCAACCGCACCCCATCCCCCCCCCCCTTTTTCCCCCGGGTCGGTCGGTCACCGATTAGAGCCTCTGGCTCTTATCACGTGCTTAATTAAAAAAAAAAAAACATTGGAATCCATGCGTCTGTTGCCCCACATGTAGATTAGGGGGCTGGACACATGGATAGGGGGGTGGCGCCCTGCATTACGGGCCGCCACTGTATAGAAAGTACTGTATATATAAAGGTAGCCAACACCTCTCACAGCCCTGCACCAAGCTATCCTCTTGTGTTGAGGAAACCAAATAACTGTTACAATGTAAAACATTAATCAAACTATCTCAAAGGTAAAGATAACAAATATAACTAATTATCCATGTAACACAAACAAAGAATGTCCTTTATAATATGTGAATAATGAGTGATTAAAATTCCATGCAGAAACACACTCAGTATTTAATACAAGTGCAAGACTTCCACAAAGTCCTGTCACTCCACCCGAAAGAATAAAACACACATGGGACTTTTTTGCCTAACTTTGTAAAAGAAAGGCAAAACAGGCTCCGTAAGACTGTCCACCATATCATCTCACTAAATCCCAGGCAGGAACAGGCTCTGCAAACTTAAAGTGGTTGCAACCCTAAAAAAAAACAAAAAAAGACAGGGTTGTCCCATTAGGGCACAAGATATAGCACAGTGCTTTTGCCATGTCAGTTGTCCCTTTGTATGTTGTACAATACCTGACTAATCCTGCCTGTTCCTGTGTTCCCCTGTTTAAACTGTCCACGCTAATCATGACTGCCAATCCATGACAATATGGTCAGATTATGTGCCTCCGTCATCTGGCTCTCTCCTCAGCATCTGTGTATCTCCCCCTATCCCCCTCCCTTTCTCCCACTCATTTCCGTGGTCTGTGTGCGAAGTCGATCTCCTCCCCATCCATCCCGACTGGTGGTCAATATTTGGGGGGGGTCGGCAAACAGACCTGGCACCCTCACTTGCACTCCCGCGGTAAGGCCATGGATTAGGGGGGACGGTGCCCCTGTGCCCCTAATGGATGATGTGATAGACTCACCCAGGATAGAGGCTTTTGGAGGGGATTGAATGCTAGCCACTTGTCTACTGATTATGGGCCCTGGATTTTAAGGTAACGCTACTCTTTGTGAGGTGTATGCCTGGGGACCCTTGAAGTAATGTTACTTTGGATTCAAGTCCATGTCCCCCCAAGACACACAGACTCTGGGAACCCTGTATAGGGCCTATATACCATATTAGATATACTGACTGCTACATGACTGACTGTTGGGACTCATAGCAGATGCTGATGTCATCAACTCCAGCCACCTGTCTGTCTGTTGTCTGCTATAATATGTTTATTGTAAATAAGTCTAGTGTGGCTTATGAGAGTCTTTCACCCATTGTTTGTGCTAATTAACTCTGCTATTGTGTGAAGGAGTTCTGTGTCGATATTTGTGATAATGTGTATTGTAGTGAGCTAGGAGATGACAAGGCTAGGACCTGGAAGGTCATATCTTTGAGTCACCTAGTCTGGTTAAATGATGAGTTAATTAGCTCATGTTAATTAGGTTTCTGGTTACAGTTTGTATTGTCATCCTGGTGTATATATTTGTGTGAGATCTCAAATAAACCAGGCTATTTCTGGTGTACTCCAAGACTGGTGTTGTCTGGTTCTTGGGGGTTACTATAGCCAGATCCATTGGTCTCGTGTTCCAGGACTTGGGAAGCAGCTTCTTGACGGAAATACCCGACTGCAACCTGCCATTGGCTGAGAGCACTGATCGGGAGCTGATTGGCAGACCTTTTTCGGTCATGCCCCTTCGACAGAAGCTGGCCGAACTCCAGTACACATTGGTCGAATGTCGGCCGGTTTCTATTGAACCGGCCGATGCTGCCCGACATTCGGCATATGTGTACTAGGCTTTAGCCTGTGTTTGATCTGCAGTTGTTATCAAGCTGCACATGTGATCAATTATGACTCCAGTAATTTGATGGTTTGACAGCTCAGTTGAGAACACAAGCAACTGTGACAGGTATCATTCACAGAATGCCTGCTTTGAGAAACAGTTAAATCAGTGTTCCATTTTAAGCATTCCTCACTTGTGCGTATTTGAGCACAAGTCCATGTGAGTTTATGTTCTGTTCTAATTTTAATGTGCTTTAATTATAAAGAAATCACACTATGTAGGCCTGTTCTGTGTTTTAAATTTTCAGGACAGTCACCAGAAAAAAAGGTGTTGACTATCTCTTTGAGTGCATTTGACCAGCTTTATTTGTAATATATAGATCTATGCGTAGATAAGTGATTGTACAGTTGTTTAGGTAAAGTGGCACAGCTGGTGGCCAGAATGCGGATTTTTGGATACTGTTATTAAATGTGAGAATGCAGTTTAAATTTCATATGTTTCAGTAAGCACTTTGAGATATTTAAGATAAGATACCTATTTAAATCAGCTATGTTTTTATTGATTTTACAGGTTTTAAAACATGTAGGTACAACACTTACCCACCCCTCCCTCCCCTATATACATGCCATAAAGTCCAAAAACAAAAACCTTTCAAAGAGGAAAAAAAATAGTTTACAAGGTTCTACATGTGCTCATAATTTCAACTATGGATAAGTGCATTCAGACTATCATGATAACACTTTGTAAATTAAAAACAGGAGTACCAAATCAAAAGTTATTCAACAACAGCTGGCAACAGTTAAAAAAGGATAGAGTCATTAAGGGTGCAATGATTGCCAGCTCATGTCTAACCCACAGAAATGTAGGTACACAATAATCTTAGCTATAGATTCCCTCTTTATGATCATGCAAAGGGTTCAATTATCAACTTGTGTAATAGCTTATGTAATATCAAATAAGGGGTCTCCAGTCAGATATCCCAGTGCTTCTAAAAATGTATTATTGATGGTTTCCAATGATCACATGTGAGTGGGGTCTGGGATATCCATTTTTGAGCTATCAGCTTTCAGGCCATAAATTAAAGCCTGGTAATTATTGTGTGAATATGAGTAGTAAGGTATTTAAAGCGGACCTTGAGTTATTTTTTCAACTTTCCATCTATTAAATCTTCTGCCCTTGTTGTTTTAACTTTGAATAAAAAGACTTTTTTTTCTCGATATAAATACCTTATACAGCCCACTTCCTGTTTCTTGTCTGGTAAAAAGCCTAGGCTTATGACATCATGCACAGCTCTCTCACTCTCGTGAGAGTTTGCCAGGAAGGGAGGGGGGATGATTCATAAGAGGGCTAATGAGAGCTGCAGGGCTGCAGAGCTGAAGGTGTGCCTCTGTGTGTCTGTGTAAATCTAGGAAGTAAACAGGCAGCAGCTTCAGCTGCCCACAGTTAAAATGGATGCAGCCAAACTCAGTGTAGGTAGATTTCTGCAGCATATTTGGCAAGTACAGAATCACATTATATATAAAATAATATGCAAAGTTGTTGGAGGGAAGCTTCAGAATGGCAAAGATGTTTTTATTACCAATTATGTGAGCAGACTGCAGTTCCTTTTTAAGAGCCCTTTCACACTGGAGCATTTTGCAGGCACTATAGCGTTAAAAATAGTGCCTGCAAACCGCCCTAAAACAGCTGCTCTATTCACTCCAGTGTGAAAGCCCGAGGGCTTTCACACTGGATCGGTGCGCTGGCAGGGCGTCAGAAAAAGTCCTGCCAGCAGCTTCTTTGGAGCGGTGAAGGAGCGGTGAACTCACCGCTCCTTCACCACTGCTCCCCGTTGAAATTAATGGGGCAGCGCTGCGATACCGCCGTAAAACACCGCTCCGGCTGTGTTTTGCGGGCGGATTTAACCCCTTTTCGGCCGATAGCGGGAAGTTAAAACCGCTTCGCTAGTGGCCGAATAGCGTCGCTAATACGACAGTAAAGCAGCGCTAAAAATAGCGTTGCTTTACCGCTGACGCCCTAGGCGGCACAGTGTGAAAGGGGTCTAAACACATTGGAACATTTATTTATTATTTCTGCACTGGTTCTGCAGTGGTTGGATCATGCCTGTACAAAATGCCACCTGTGATGTATACTGTATTGTATGAAAAGAAAATATTAGAAGAAAGATCGCTTGACTTTTCATCTCTTAATCACATACATACTATTGAATCTTGCTGGCTTTAAAGTAGAAGTTCAGTCAAAATCTAGCGGATGGCTGCGAGCGCTGATCAATGTGTTCTGGTGGGGGGCAGTCCCCCTGTCAGAACACAAAAGCTCAGCAGGGGAGATTGCCACACTAACATTGCATTGTATAGCTGGGTTGAATGAATAAAAACTTCCCGTGTGTGCCTAGCTTAAAGTGTTACTAAACCCAGTAATATGAAAATAGTTAATCTGCCCCCCCCCCCCCATTATAAATCTTCTTTTTGAATTAAAATACTGCCACTATAAACCTTTTTGGCCGATCTGTATACCACAGTCACGTGATGAACTGCAGGGTTTGCCTGAGTGCTGAGTGTTCAGGTAGGAGGAGATTTCTACTACAACCTGTGTCCTCATGCTGTTATGGGAGGAGGATCATCCATCAATCAAGATGTGACATCCCACCCACTGTGTTCTTTTGTTGTTACTGGGCATGGAGGAGGAGGGTGGGACTGGGCTGTCATTTAAGATCTGTATACACGCCCACATGTGTGAAGTCAATACCATGTGACCTGAAAATCTCAGCTCAACAAGGAAATGTTTTCTCCAGCTTTAGAGACCAAACTGAGCATGTGCAGCAGTACAACCCTCACTGTGTCTTACCTGGACTTGCCAAGAGAGACCCTGCAGGAGGAGGAGGATCTGTCCATACAGGATCAAAGAGCCTTTTTACACAATACAGAGGATTAACCCCTTAAGTTCCACAGTGAGTATAACAAGCATGCTATTCTGTATATACTGATTTTCAGTGGTGGCCCGTCCATAGAGGGCGCACGGGCGCTGCCCCCCCCATCCATGCCTCCGGCCCCCTGATCTACATATCAGGGCGCCGGACTATGGATTCCAATGGTGGGGGGTGTGTTTTTTTGAAGCAGCTGATTAGAGCCAGAAGCTCTAATAGGTTTCAAAAAAGGGTGGGCTCGGGGCGCAGAGCACTGCACTCTGATCCCACCCTGTTGTGTGAGGATAGCAAATTAATTTTTGCTATTTTCACACTAAAGTTCCTCTCCGCCAATCAGGAGGCAGGTCGAATGTTAGATCATTTCTGTTGAACCGGCTGATACTGGCCGATATTCCGCCGATGTGTACCAGGCTTTAGTTACACATATTTACCGGGTACACCCTCAAAATATAGCTGTATAACACAGTAAAGAAACCATTAAAGTATATGCAAACCCTCACCTTGTAAAACAATCCATTCAGTTCAAAATAGTAATTAAAAAAAGGCAAAACATTTGTGTTTACATATAAAAAAAAAATTATAAATGCCCTTTTTTCCCCCTTCTTTTTATAAGTGATTGCATAAGGCTGCTTTCACACTGGGGCGTTGGGGTTGTCGGTGGTAAAGCGCCGCTATTTTTAGCGGCGCTTTACCGTTGTTTTAGCTGCGCTCTTCGGCCGCCTTTAACCCCCGCTAGCGGCCAAAAAAGGGTTCAATCCGCCCCTTCAGGCTTCACAGCCAGTTTGCTACTGTGAATGCGCAAGTCACGCTGCACTTTCTGAATGGGATGTGTCCCAGAAGGCAGCGGGGGAAGGGAAGATGGAGGGGCTGGAAATATCATATATCGGCGATCTTATCTGGAAGTGGGAGTGAGTACCTGTCAAAACCCCCCCAAAAAGTGCCAAATGTGGCAGTGTAGGGGGGTAGTGTGCGAACAAGTGGAGCCTCTCCTTTTGGATGGAGCTCCGCTTTTAAGTCAGAAACGCACATGACATGGCAACATGGCAGAAGCGCAAATAGGAGATAGCTGCTATAACCTTCATGGCATGATCACTGGTTATTATTTTCATTCAAATTGCAAATTTGAAGGATTGAAATTAATTTTTAAGACCACAGTGACAAATAAAGCAAATATGACATTTTACTGATTGGGTTTATTAAACTCAAAACCAAAAATATAATATATTGCAGCTCAGATCATTAGATGTGGTAGCTTCATCGGTTATCAGTTTTCTTTTTTTTTCTCCCTGTTTTGACCTGGTGATCTGGCTAATAACACACCTCCTGTATTAGTGAGGAATGAGAATAGGAGGCACAGCAGACAGCAGCATTCTCGGTGTGGGGGGTGGGGAGTAGTGTTAGCAGATTTAGAACCACAAACAAATTGAAGACAAACTCCAGCTCACACTTTATAAACAGTTACAGCAAACATTTTTTTTTCCTTTTGGGATAAAGGTTTTAAATAAATCATGATAATTTTAATCACTGCTGCCAGTGTTAAGTGGTTTGTCTCATCCATGTAAACTGATATATTCTGTGTGAGAGCTTATGCTGTGAAAAACAGACTAATGCCGTGTACACACAGGCGGACTTTTCGGCATCAAAGGTCCGACGGTCTTTCCGATGGACTTTTGACGGACTTCCGAACGAACGGACTCCGTCGGACCAAAGTCCGACGGATTCATACGTGATGACGTACGACTGGACTAAAACAAGGAAGTTCATAGCCAGTAGCCAATAGCTGCCCTAGTGTTGGTTTTCGTCCGTCGGACTAGCATACAGACGAGTGAATTTTTCGACCGGGCTCGAGTTCGTCGGAGAGATTTGAAACATGTTCCAAATCTAAAGTCCGTCAGATTTTCAACCACAAAAGATCGCTGCAGGTCCGATGAAGCCCACACATGGTCGGATTGTCCGACGGATTCGTCCCGTCGGACCAGTCTGGTCAAAAAGTCCGCCCGTGTGTACACGGCATAAGGCCCAATTCACACTGCCGAGACTTTGAAGTCGACATCCCTAACAGAAGTCAATGCAAGTCATGCCAAAGTCAGACCAAAAGTAGTGCAGGAAACTTTTTCTAAGTCAGAGCCACTCCAGTCCATCCTATTAGAACGGTTCCATTGCACTTAATGGGGCGCAGCTTGTCATGCAACATGTGCTCTGAAAGTCGGAGTGCATGTCGCACCAGTGTGAATCGGGGCTCACTGGCTGGTCAGACCCACTGGCTGGATTACCAGATGAGAATAGAAGAAAGAAAGCATACAAAAGGAAACGAATACAGCCATATAATCTAAGAATTAGAAAGCTGCAATATAATAAATGTTTGCTTTTGGGTTTAATACTGCTTTAGGACTATTCCTATATTTCACTACTTGCACGGCACTTGTCAAAAAAAGAAAGATTTAGTTCAGCAAAGACAATTTACAAAATGCTTAACTGTGGCTTTTTCACAATATACACAAGTGTGTCCAAATGTCAGATTTTATTTTGAAATATTACTAAATATGACCAAAGCCCTATAAAGGAGAGTCATATGTACAAGCTTTTTAAAAGTTGACTTTTCAATAAACCATAGACTGCGATTGTGCCCACATACATGAGTCTGTTACCCAATTCAGTTAAAAAAAAGTCTGTTTTGAGGGTTTTGCTTTCAACTACTTTACATCCCTTTAAACTTACCTGAACTGTAGAGGTGTGACCTGACTACAGCACATAAATCTATACTGCACCTCATTGAATAAAACTCACTAATATGGTAAAATTAAAATAGACAAACATCTAGACATATTAAAATAATATTTGTTTTGGGCATGGCTACTGCATGGCACTGAATGGACGTGTTTAAATGAGCTCAAACATGATAAACCTCTATCCCCCTGCAGCTATCACAAGCATTTTTTATCCTGAGCCTACGAGGAATAAGAATCTCCTTGACACAGTGTGAGCATATTTAACACCCTACTAAGTAAACCAGTCACATCTCCATCACATTAAGTATATTGAGCCCTGCGACCTCGCAATCTCTCTATAGATACACCAAGGCATGTTATCTGTTGCTTTCACTATTAAGAAGAAAAAGAAGAAATCGTGAAAACTCAGGAATACCCGTCTTATAGACTTTCATGATGCTTCTTGGAAATACCATGAAATGCGGAAAAGTTCTGCAACCCCTGCTTGAAAGCTACGTGCAGTGAACACCGCATGCTGCTGGGGTTTTCTGGCCTGCTTGATCACACGCAAAGATGGGTGCTTGGTTCTTCACAAATTCACTAAAGAATTAATTGTTCCCTGTTGGTCTCCACCTTGACCTGCCAACAATGCTAGACTTACAAGACACTGTGCCAATTGCAGCAACTAACTAAGAAGAGATATTCTGACAAACCCAGCTTCTCATTATAAAATGAGAGAGATCTTTGTATGTCTCCCAACTTATCCTTCCAACTCTTTATAGAACTTAATTTTTCTTTCTGTTGACTTGTTTATAAATGGTTATAGGCCCATATATAGATCTATGCAACTCAGCCTACCCTCTGTTTTGCACTAACCATGTTTTATTAAAGGAGTTGTAAAGACAAAAGTTTTTTATAGCTTAATGCATTCTATGCATTAAGATAAGAAACTTTCGCACAGTGGCTCATGCTGGTGTACTCTGTGCTGCCCCTGTACAAACTCACATACATGGGTCGCAAATGTCCCCAGAAACTTGAAAAGGTGTGGAAGCCATGGGTAGCTGCCAGGTCGCTCAATATCTAGATCAAGGCTAACTGATATGCGGGGTGGTGGTGCCCCATTCTGCGGCTAAGCTGGGTTTCGGATTTTCTGCTCTAGAACATGTTATGCTGATCACACTTGTTCAGAGTGGGCCCTTGACAACCCCAATCCTCTTTTAAAACACCTATCCACCCCCCCATCCGTCTACCCCCCCACCCTTATGCTTTGTCTTTTCCCTCAATTAGATCTTGCCCCCTGGGCTTTGAGATGACTATAATTGGTACCTGATGAACTAGGTGCATCTTAGTTCCTTACGGGAACCCATTTTCTTTTTTATTTTTGGACCGCAACGTAATTCTTGTTGATTAATTAACCCTAATGTTAGAAGTTTTCTCACCCTGCTCACTCACTCTAGACCTTTTAATGTACAGCAATATACCATTGTATGTATTTACTTCTGCTATCTCAATATCTCATATGCCTCATTACTGTATGTTCAAGTTGTATTAATGCCTTAATAATAAAACTTTTGTTAAAAAAAAAAAAAAAGATAAGAAACCTTCTGTGTGTAGCAGGCCCCCTCAGACCCCCTAATACTTACACTGAGCCCTTTCTCTATCCAGCGATGTCCACGATTCCCTCGGCCATCTGGGACTCTCCTCCTGGTTGGCTGGGGCACAGCCGCTCCCACAGCTGTCAATCAAAGTCAGTTAGCCAATCAGGGGATAGAGGGGGCAGGGTTGGGTCAGGCTCCATGTCTGAATGGATACACGGAGCTCTGACTTAGCTCCGGTTCCCCACATTGCAAGCTGCTGGTCTATGGGGGCACTCGTCAGGAGGGAGGGGCCAGGAGCAGCGAAGAGGGACCCGAGAAGAGGAAGATCCCGGCTGCTCTGTGCATATCCACTACAACAGAGCGGGTAATGTCATAGATTGGACTTGATGGACTTCACCTCACCTACTATGTAAGTATAACATGATTTTTTTTTTCTTTTTAAGCTACATGCCCACGGATGTTTTAAAAAAATGGGCTGTAAAGCCAGTACAGATGCCAGGAAAAAAGCGGATTTATCCGCGTTTTGCATTGAATTCAATGCACGTTACTCCTCGCTGGCTTTCAGCCGCATTTCTCTGTCTCTATTCAAAATCAATGGTTCCCTATGGGAGCCCATTGATTTGAATAGAGGTCGCACCAGAAGTCGGATCAAGAGGATCGGACTTGCGGTGCGACTTGTGTGTTGAGAATCTTGAGGGGGGAACCCAGCGAAAATTTAAAAACGTAAAATTGCGTGAGGTTCCCCCCAAGACGATAACAGACCCTTTGGTCTGGTATGGATCTTAAGGGGAATCCCCACATAAAAAAAATGGCGTCGGGGTCCCCCCAAGATCCATACCAGTTCCTTATCCGAGCATGCAGCCTGGCAGGTCAGGAAAGGGGGGGGCGAGTGAGCACCCCCTCTCCTGGACCATACCAAGCCACATGCCCTCAACATGGGGGGGGTTGGTGCTTTGGGGCAAGGGGGCCTTGCGCCTCCCACCCCAAAGCCCCTTGTCCCCATGTTGATGAGGACAAGGGCCTCTTCCCGACAACCCTGGCCGTTGGTTGTCGGGTCTGCGGGCGGGGGGCTTATCAGAATCTGGGAATCTGAGAATCTATTATCCTTTAATAAGGGGGCCCCCAGATCCTGGCCTCCCGCCCTATGTGAATGAGTATGGGGTACATCGTACCCCTACCCATTCACCTGGGGAAAAAAGTGTCAATAAAAAAAAACACACTACACAGGTATTTAAAGTAATTTATTAGGCAGCTCCGGGGGTCTCTTCTGACTTCGGGGGTCTCTTCTGACTTCTCCGCTCTCTCCGGCCTCTTCTCCTCGCTCTCCGGCCTCTTCTCCCGCTGTCCAGTGTCTTCTGCCGGGCTCCTCCACTTCCTTCTGCTCTTTTGCCCGCTCTTTTGCTAGCGGTTGTCCGGTCTTTTCCGTTGTCTTCTTCCCTCTTCTCTTCTTCCGATGTTGACTCAACGCTCTCTCCCGCTGTAATGCCGTGTGCGCGTTGTGCAATGACTTATATAGGCATGGGGCGGGGTCACCGGGTAATGTCATCTGGTGACCCCGCCACTTATGACATCACAGTTCCATCATACCCCGGTGGGCCGGGATCTGGGGGCCCCCTTACTAAAGAAGGGCCTCATCCCCACAACCCTTGCCCAGTGGTTGTAGGGGTCTGCGGGCAGGGGGCTTATCGGAATCTGAGAGCCCCGTTTAATAAGGGGACCCCCAGATCCTGACCCCCCCTGTGTGAAATGGTAACGGGGCACAAATGTAAAAAATTTGAGAAAATGGTAAAAAAAAAAAAAAAACACACAATACAGGCCTTGGGACAAGTCCTTTATTAAAAAAATTAAAAAATAGCCGCACGTCGCCTACAATCTGCCCCCATGGGAGGCACCCGCCGTAATGACTGGCCGCTCTCAGGTGACAGCTCTTTTAAAACTGAGGGCGGGGCCACACAATGACGTCGCCGGGTGACCCCGCCCTCTTTGACGTATGGGGACATCTCTATGGCTTACCCGTAGCGTCAGAGGGGGCGGGGCCTCCCATTGCCCCCGTCTGATGCACGGGGACATCCCTATGGCTTCCCTGTAGTGTCAGAGGGGGGCAGGGTCAGTCAGTTACCAGTTGGCCCCGCCCCCCTCTGACGCTACGGGGAAGCCATAGGGATGTCCCTGTGCGTCAGAGGGGGGTGGACCGGGTGGCTCTGCCCCCCTCTGATGCTACGGGAAAGCCATAGGGATGTCCCCGTGCGTCAGAGGGGGGCGGGGTCACCCAGCGACGTATTCATGTGGCCCCACCCTTAGTTTTAAGAGAGCGGCCGGTCATTACGATTGTAGGTGACGTATGGCTTTTTTTTTTTTCGGTCCGTAGGAGCGCGAGAAGAAGACTCCGTGGGACAGTTTTATTTTTTTATTTTTTTAATAAAGGACTTGTCCCAAGGCGTGTATTGTGTTTTTTTTACCATTTTCACACATTTTTTGTGAAATGGTAGGGTACCCCTTTACCATTTCACACGGGGGGCCGGGATCTGGGGGTTCCCTTGTTAAAGGGGGCTTCCAGATTCCAATAAGCCCCCCACCCGCAGACCCCCACAACCACCGGGCAAGGGTTGTGGGGATGAGGCCCGTCTCCCCATCAACATGGGGACAAGGTGCTTTTGGGGGCTACCCCAAAGCACCCTCCCAATGTTGAGGGCATGTGGCCTGGTACGGTTCAGGAGGGGGGTCGCTCTCTCATCCCCCTCTTTTCCTGCAGCTTGCCAGGTTGCGTGCTCAGATAAGGGTCTGGTATGGATTTTTGGGGGGACCCCACGCCATTTTTAAAAAAAATTTTGGCGCAGGGTTCCCCTTAAAATCCACACCAGACCTGAAGGGTCTGGTATGGATTTTGAGGGGGACCCCCACGCCATTTTTAAAAAAAATTTGGCACGGGGTTCCCCTTAATATCCATACCAGACTTGAAGGGCCTGGTTTGAAATTTGGGGGGACCCCCACGTATTTTTTTTTTAAATTTTGGTTTGGGTTCCCCCGAACCAAAATTTGCTTCTGGATAGGCTCTCAGACAGCCTAGCAGCCAGATGTCCCCAGGATAGGCCTCAGGCTCTGACCTAGCAGCCTGGGGCAATACAACATACGTCCACCCAGACAGCCGTCCAGGTAACACAGAACCCTGATCACCTGACCTCACCCAAATAAATAGGCTCTTCCAGCAGGCCAAGGGACCCAAGAAAATCCCAGCCCATTGGCTGAGACACCCTATCTATTCCTAATTTGTCCTTGCAATGCCCTTGTCTTATCTAATGCCACCAGATACCCGGCCATCTAATGACAGAAGAGAGAAGTGCAGCAATTCCAGAATTAGGGTGGAATCAATTGATCTCCTATCAATTGGCCAAAGCAACTATACTTGTCAGGAAAATTTACTAGCAACTCTGCCTAAACATCAGGGTGCTACACAAACATTATCAAAGCCAATGCATAACCTGAAAGAGCTGAACCCTTTTGAACATATTCTGTCATTCCTTGAGCCTCCAACTAAGAGCTTATATTCATTTTATGAGGCTCTCTTACAATTAGGATCAACATCCTACCCTGGATTCCTCTCACAATGGGAAACTTACACTAGCAGATACTGGAAAACAAAAAAAAATAACTCTACTACTCTCCAATGTCTCCTCTGTATCTTCTAAAATGGTAGAAGTGAACTATAAACTTCTATCTCAAAGGCATAATAGCCCCGGTCAAATTACAACTGCAATGTTCCCTTAAGTCTCGGTTCTCACTTCTGCGCTCTGCAAGATTGCATGTGATTCACACCACACTGCAGTGCAAATCACATGCGATGTCCGTGCTATGCGATTTCAGCCATACAGATAGTATGGCTGATATCGCATTGCATTCGGACTAAACTCGCACAGGACTCTTTTTTTAGTCAGTACCAGAATCGGATCACATGGGTGTTCAATTCATGTCCGAACTGTCAGTTCGCAGTGCGATATGCAAGCTGAAATGGGGGTGTCATTAACATTGTAATGACACTCCCACCAGTTCGCATATGGCAGTGTAAACTGCCATGCGAGTCTGGTGCGATGTGGGAGCCCGCAGTGGATTTTGCACGAGTGTGAACCAAGCCTAAATGTCACTACTCTGCTTTAGGGGCTGTGCTAAGATAGCGATGCATGCACAAAGACAGTGAGGCTCCCTAATTTTCAATTCCTTTTGGTAGGAAATGTCCAAATTGATAGAAATAATTCAGGGCCACAAAGTCAGATAACCCCTGGACTATCTTGTTTAATTGTACAGACGACTCAGCAGGCCAATACAAACGATCCATCTATTGAATGCTGCTAAAGGTGGGTACACACTATAAGAAAATCAGGCGAACGATTGTCCAGTTTTCCTTGTTGTTTCTGATCATGCGCAGTCTTTCGTATCTGATTTTTTTCATACAAAAATAGTACACATTAAACGAAAATCGTTTGTTCTGTTCACGTACAAGAAACATTTTCGAGTTTGTCCCTTCGGAAATTTCTGTTTGGAAAGTCTGAATCGGATGTCAAAAGTTGTGTACACACTATAAGAAAATCAAATGATCATGCCCCATAAGGAATTTTTCTTCCAATTTTCTCATAGTGTGTACCCAGCTTATGTCCCTCATTCTATTGTTCTGGAAAAGATGATTGCCCACCCATACAACTATAGTTCCCAATAAAATAGACAATGATTGTCTTATTCAAGAACCTACCCACTTTTCTTGTAACTCTAATGCCGTGTACACACAAGCAGACTTTCGACGGACTGAACTCTGAAGGACTTTTTGACGGACTTTCGATGGAGTTTGGACGGAGTTCGGACGCAACGAACTTGCCTACACACGATCACATCAAAGTCCGATCGTTTCGAACGCGATGACGTACGACCGGACTAAAATAAGGAAGTTCATAGCCAGTAGCCAATAGCTGCCCTAGCGTCGGTTTTAGTCCGTCGGAGTAGCATACAGATGAACGGATTTTTCGACCGGACCCGAGTCCGTCAGAAAGATTTGAAACATGTTCCAAATCTAAAGTCCGTCTGATTTTTCAACAGCAAAGGTCCGATGAAGTCCACACACGATCAGATTGTCCGGCAGATTCGTACCGTCAGACCTTTGCTGTTGAAAAGTCCAGTCGTGTGTACACGGCATTATGAGCACTTTTCTAGGGCATGGGCCTGCTGGATCTCCACCTCTTCTAGTCTGGAATTGTATGATGTATATAGTGATTATTTGATGCACATACCACTCCCCTTCCTCTTTTTATTCCCTTCTATCTCTACCTCTCTATTCTCAATTTCTTCTTAAAATGTACACCCAGGTGTCTTCACTAATAATATTTAAATCATGACTGAATTGTCATTAATGTGTACGTATTCTCATTAGTAGTACCTATTTCACTTTCAATAAACCACAATTGTTTTCTACTCTGACATGTGCATGTTCTTTTTAAAAAATCTTTGAATAAACGTTAATTAAACAAAGAAAATAATATTTGTTAGCTATTTACCTTTCAATTGATTTGTAATTCTGTTCAGCCAATTTAGTAACTCACATTCTATTGTCACACTTTATAGTCAATGGGAGAGCTCCACTTTTTCATGATTCAGCTTTACAATTTCCTAGATCAACTGCTTGCACACTGGCCAGAGATTATGAAACTGACAATTTGTCCAGCAAGCTTGTTGGAAATGAAGAGGTGACAATGGAATGCAAAGCTGAACAAGGAAAAAGTATATGTGTAATCTGGTTGAGATATGTGAATCACAAGAAAGGCTGAACAGAAGACAGGGAGGTAAAATAGTGCACATACTATATTTTAATTATGAATTGATTATGTATTTGCCTGTTTGAATAGAGTTCTGTTTAGTCCTTGCTTTTGAGTGTGTATTTAGCAGAAGTAATGCTATGATAATTCATTCTAGAACTCCAAGGCTCCTGTCCAAAAATATCAGTTTGATAAACTGGCAACACAGAAAACAAAATAAGAAGCCCAGTTACTATCTGCACATTTGAACAGATTGTTTATTTTACAGATGTTCACAAGCTGATGTGGTGATTGTGTCATCAGCTATAGCAACTACAAGTACAGATGAAAAGGCTTTTGGTCTCATACAATTATGTGCAATACCCAAATACTACACCCTCGAATTAAAAAGAAGGAAAAACACAGTTAGTAAAAGTCACCTGTTCATCTAGTATCTGGGTACAGGCAGAATACACAGTTTGGGGTTTGATAAACTCACACCTTTAAGGGAAAATATCAATGCTTTCAGTTCACATTGAGACTGGATTGCTTGACCAAACTTGTGCTTGTGACAGACCTTAGAATACTCATCCAATTTAGGCTCAGTTTTACTGGTCCATTCATTTGGCATTAGTGCAGACTTTGCATACTGGTCAGTGGAGGAAAAGAAATGTTACATGACTTTAAACAAGTCGATTCATTAAGTGGATAATTGGTCCATCTATGTTTAGCTTTACATTTTTGCATTCACAGTCCTCATGAAAATATTGTGTCCTTCAATGATTTGTAATCTCAGAAAGTTTTGTTTTACTTTCCTAATTACATCCTAAATTAGGTAATAACCCTGAAATAAATAGGGCAACATAACACTTCCAGGCATAGCTGCATATATTTAGCATTGAGAAGTAGGAGGCACAGTTGAATTTGCATGCAAGGAAATGCTGGTGTAGTATAGATAGATACTATTGAAAAATGACTGCATAGACTAATAATTCAAATATTGTGTAACTACAGGTTTCACCATGTAGTGGCAATGTCAGAACTCCCCCATTTCCAGTCAGGTCTGTTTAACCACACAGTAAATTCCTGCATATCGGAGATATATAAATGTATATATATATATATATATATATATATATATATATATACCAACACTACAATCTTGTTCTCGCTATGGAGTATAGTGGAGGGAATATTATGATGTGGGGTAGCTTTACTACTTTTGGGCCTGTGTTCAGTCCTGGATTTATAAAGGGAAATTGCCCCAGGCCTCAGCCATACAAAAATACAATTTAAACAATTAGATTCTTTTAAAGTAGTGCTAAAGTAGTATGCAGTAGTGCATTCTCTGCATTAAGGTAAAAAAACACCCCACACCTGTCATAATCGCCCAATCCCTAAACACTTACCTGGTTACATGTCACTCTTCCAGCACTGTCTACCTCCAGTGTTGCTCCCCTTACTTCTTGATTTCACATTAGAAGTTAAGTGCAGCAGAGTCATAGGCTCTTAGTGCCATCAGTCAAGATCCTGAGAGGAGGGATCGGGAGTGTGGCTTACTAGTGCTGTGTGTGTCTCTGGATGCACAAAATTTGGCACAGGACCCAACAGGGGCATGCATGCACGGGAGGGGAGGAACCTACAGCACCAGCGGGGAGTGGGAGAAGAAATAGAGGAAAGCAAAGTTTCTGTGCAATAACGTTGCCCAGAGCAGGTAACTTACCTCTTTTTTATTAAAAAATAAATAAATTTAATTTAATGCCACTTTCTAGAAGGTAGCCTATGACTTTGTGTGTGTGCATGGGACCTCATAATGATGTAGGGTCACACATTTTCTGTTGCCCTACACATATGCAGGGTAGAGTACCAATCAGCGTACCACTGATTCAAAGTTATAGTCAACTTATACTGTTTACCTGATGCTGAAATAAGAGCTAAGACTGAGAAATATATCACTACTTTACCCTCTGATTTCAGTAAGATTTTCACATATGAAATTGTCCAATTTGCAGCTTTTGCATTTGCTATGCCATGTCTCTCTCTATCTCAACAGGTGCTGTTACTCCATGATGATGGACTAGCTGATACCTTTCCAAGTGTAAGGCCTCTTTCACACGGGCGGACTGTTCAGGTCCGCCTGTCAGTTTTTTAGGCGGACCTGAACAGATGCTCCATGCAAGTCTATGGTGCGACGGATGTCAGCGGTGAATCCAGATGAATGGAAACCATATTTTCCATCCGTCTGGCGGATCGGATGAAAACGGACAGGCGGTCCGTTTTCATCCGATCCCCCATAGAGGAGAGCAGAGCTCTGACAGGTCTGTCCCTGCACAGTGAGTGGAGACAGACCTGACAACCGCCGGCTCAGCGGGGATCAACAGAGCAATCCCCGCTGAGCAAGCGGAGTCTGTACATGGACAGCCTCATGTGAAAGGGGCCTTAATCTAGCTCTTTGAATATAATTTTGCCTTATGAGCACTAGTTATACAGGAGTGACACCATTCAGCTAAGTGACACTGATAAAGAATTATCTAAAAATCAAAATGACCCATGAAAAGGTAAGACAGGCCCTACATTATGCAATTTTCTTTCCTTTCACCCCGGGTTGAGGGAAAGAAATTTGCTCAATTCCCCCATCAGCAAGATCAGTGTTGGTGGGGGAATCCCTCCTGTAGCGCTATTGTGTTCTGCCGGCTGGGCAGAACACTGCTGCCAGCATGTCATTGATATTGAATTAAAGCAGCTGTGCAAAGTAAAGGAAAACCTGAAAACATGGCCCTTTGGGGTACTTGAGGACTGAGGTTGAGAACCACTGGTTTAAACCATTAACTGAAGACTGAAAAAATGACAAAGAAAAAGTTGTATGTTTGTTGTATATGCCTAGAAAAAAAAGTAGAGAGAGAGTTGATAGCTAAAAGAGAGAGTTGGTTGATAGCTGCTGAGAGAGGCCCACAGTCTGTTCACATAGTTGTAGATGCTAACTGGCTAGCGTAGCAGACAAAGTAACCAGCACAAATCATTTTCAGCTCTCATTATGAAAGAAACTGCTTTTGAAACCATGGACATTGTTTTGCATAACAATAGCTCTGATTGAGAAACTGTTGTTGCTGAGAAAGCATTGTAAAGCCAAACTTTTATTCTTTTCTCTGTGTTCTTGGATTTCTGTGCAACTCGGCTTCAAAACATTTTTTTTTTGGCTGCTCTAATTATTACTTAAGGTTCTGGGACAGATCATGTCCTGGTGAAATTCATAAGTAACTCAAACCAGTGAGCATACTGTATATAACTGATATGCTGTACATGTATCATATGGATAAACTGAACATTCTACAGAGTACTAAATGATCAAGTAGACAAACAGTCATACCAGACAGGAAATTGTTCATGGAAAGAAATGCCCCTGGGGTGCAAATAGACAAACTTCACTCATAAACACACCACAGAAATTATCATGTTAAAATAATGGCTCACATCTGTGGTGTAGCAATGAGGGCTGCTAGTCTTCACCCTCATATGGAACATCATTATCCAGGGACCTGCATCAAGTGTAGGATTTCTGCTGGGTCATTTACCAGGGTTATCAGGTAATTCTCTGGGAATACGTGCCATTCATCTAGTGTACATTAAATAGTGTGCTGTCCAGGACTATGCAATTTACTTGTACATTAGGAAACCACTTTATTGCTGCTGCTGCTGCTGCTGCTGCTACTACCAATAATTGATCAAACATATCAAAAAGGTAAATGATAAACACTACATTCTTTATTACAAGTATGATACTGTATCTGTTGCAATCTATCAAGATACCCATTTAATAATCTCCAAGAATAAAACCAATTAAAAACATTCAAAATATTCATTTGCAATTCTTAAATTTAAAAGAATACCCAAATATCTCGATAACATGAGTAGTGAGTTTTTGACATGTTTTTGATGAGTTTTAGGCACATTTTGCATTTTTTAATCTGCCCAACAACAAATTGGAACCTTAAAGAACACGAAATGCATCAAAAAATGCGTGTGCAAAAATGCAAAGCGCACTGCAAAAATAATTGTAGAAATGGATCAAAAGCAAAATGCATAAGTGTGAACCAGGCCTAAAAGAGTGGAGCCACATCTAAAAATTACAGTACCCCTTAATCTGTCATCAGGTTCAACAACATGATTGGAAAAGTGTCTTCAAGCTCATAAGTAAAGTTATAGGCAGGCTGCCCATTCTCCATGCATGTATCCAGCATGTGCAGCTGAGTCTCCTATAAACAGAGCTTCGGGCCAATGATTGGTTCCTGCGCCAAGCTCACACCTTGTGCATGGATGGAGACCACAGGCCTTTCTGTTCATCTCCTGGTCCTAAATTCTGTTAATCCCTTGTTTCCCTTGAATCCCGTGTTTCATGGTTAGGGCTTGGGTAATCCATCTGTTCACACAGGGCCCATGCTGCATGAGAGACAAGTCACCTGGCGCATGATACACAAGGGAGTCTTCCCTCATCACCAGGAGGGTGATTCCTGTCCCCTAACCACCACTCGCTTTAGAGCCAACCAGGTTTGCACAATCACATACAATTTAACTCTTCTTCACACCAAATAATTACTGTGCCAATGGCATTCATTAAACACAATTCCTCCCTATCTGAGACAATGATAAGGGAAGGATTTGATTTGCTCAGAACTTTACTAGAACCCTTGAAGGATTACCAAGTTACATAAATCCATACAATCGTAATTCTTCAGCCTATAGCACACAGAAGTCCACAACTTGGCAGAAAAGTGCAACCTTTCCATATCTTGAGTTACTTCAGATCTGTCCCACAATTTACAGGAGGGGTCTTATGGTGCTTCTTATGCCGCGTACACACGAGCGGACTTTTCGATGTACTAGGTCCGGTGGACTGGACTCCGTCGGACAATTCGACCGTGTGTGGGCTCCAGCGGACTTTTTTTCCCCAAAAGTCCGACAGTCCTAGAAATAGAACATGTTTCAAATCTTTCCGACGGACTCGAGTCCGGTCGAAAAGTTCCACTCATCTGTATGCTAGTCCGACGGACAAAAAACGACGCTAGGGCAGCTATTGGCTACTGGCTATGAACTTCCTTATTTTAGTCCGGTCGTACGTCATCACGCACGAATCCGTCGGACTTTGGTTGATCGTGTGTAGGCAAGTCCGTTCAATTCGAAAATCCGTCGGAAAGTCCGGCAGAAAGTCCGCCCGTGTGTACGCGGCATTACAGTTCAGACATACTGTTCATTGCTATACATGCCATAGGCCTCCACTGGTTCCCAAAGCTTCCCCAGGCACAGGGAATGCTTTCCTAATAGGAGGAAACAACCTTCCCCTATGCTGCCAACATCCCAAGATGACCTCTCAATGTCCTCTATGAGCTTCCAAACCTCTCTATTTTCCCCTTTCTTTTAATCATATTAAATGAGCAGTGCACGTTAGTTAGAGTTATGTTCATGCTCTATGCCCCTGGTGCCCAACCTGTGGCCCAAAGTCCGCTTGCGGCCCTTTGGAATATGATTTGTCCTTAGCAGTCTGAAAGTTATAAAAGGTACAGAGTTTAATTTCACTTAAAAGTGTTTGTCTATAGTGCCATTTTCCAACTCTACAGTAAGAAAACAGTACATTTTAGATTTTTCAGAATGATGTGAATAAATAGTTTATTAGGAATAAATATATCTCTGTTTTTTGGCAAAAACACGATAGCAGACTGCCAGAAAGAAAGGAGATTAGCCGGTTACACCACTTTGAGGGAAAGGCACGATATGTTGCAATGAGCTCTTACCTCTTACCTATGCCAAATGTTCTTTAAGTTGTACTTGAAGTGTGAGGAATAAACTCAGAACAAATGAGTTTTTGATTTTATCTATGAACTCATGCAGTGTCATGAGAACAAATTTCTCACTCGCACACACATATAAAAACCAGATCCAAAGCAGTATTTTGGTACCAAGTTAATTGGTGGACCGCTTTGTTGCGCTGATGATTAGAATTTTTTTGTTTATATCTTCTTAGGTTTATCAGGGAATCATAATCAGTGGACAATGACTGAACATAATTGTAGTAGTGGTAAATAGTTGCAGCCAGTTTGCCATGGCTTTTTACAGGTACAGGCCTGCCCTACAGACAGGGCTTCTTATTAGGGTTTTATTCAGGGGTTAAATCTGGTATTTCTCCTTAATTATTTGCCACTTTCCTAATAGGTAATTTTGTTTGGACAGGCCTCGTCCTCTTCCTATTTTAGGGATGTGAGAAGCCACCGCAAGGTCTTCTTGGGATATCAGCAGAGTAAGAGGTGGTTGATCCTCTCAGCAGGATGGCATGCTCTGCACCTTTGGAAAACTATGTGGATCAGTGGAGGCTTATGGCCTACTGGGAAATGAGCAGAGTGTATGAACTGTAAGTAGCACCACAACACCCCTCCTGTCAAATGTGGAACAATTCTTCAAAAAAACGAGTTGTGGAAAGCAATAATTTTTGAACATATTACCAACTTCTAAGGTTTAGATTTGTTGGGTTTGTGTCATTTTATGAAGGAATGCTAGCATGTCAACTGATGTATTTTGGTAATTCTTCAACAGTTCAGTAAAGTTCTAGGCAAAGGAAATCCTTGCCTCATCATTGTTTCAGTAAGGGGAAGAAGTGTGTTAATTAAATAACAGGGATACAATTAATCTATGGTGTAAGGAAGAATTAAACTGTTATGTAGCTGTGCAAACCTGGTCGGCTCAGGAGCAATGGTGGCTAGGAGAACAGAATCACCCTCCTGGCAGTGAGGGAAATCTGTGGTAAGACTTGCTGACAGTGTATATTGGGGTGTGATGGGTGTATGCAGGATATAATAGGGTGTAATGGGGAGTGTTGGGTGGTATCAGATCTCTGCAGGGAGTGGATGGCTGTACATTGGTCTGTAGGGTATCAGGTGTAATGGGTGTGTGCCGGGTATGATGAATGTATACAGGGTATGGTGGAATATAAAGGAATGTACAATGGTCTGCAGAGTATCGGGTATGACTGAACACTATAGAGCAGTGTGATGATTGGGTGATACCCTCCCACCAGCTCCTCCAGGGTGCAGCTCTCTCTCTCTCCCCACAGCAAGAGCACACATCTCCCCCACAGGCCGCCATCTTCGTGCACCCCTCAGACAGCCGCCTGTCACGGGAGCCCATCAGCTATCTCCCTGCGAGCCCCATCCTTATGCACCGTCTGAAAAGTCCCACTCACTGCTGAACATATGACTGCCAATCCTTATGGACAGGAGCTGGACATGTCACTGTATGGACTTGTGATGGTCATGTGAGCTTTAATGTGCTCAGGTGGTATCTGTGGGAGCAAGTCTGGGCTGGTAATGGTGGTGAGGGAAGGGAGATGGATTCAGTACTGCAGGGCCCACGGCCGGCTCTCTATTGATCCACTGGAGGGCACACAGCCACTGGCAACTCAATAATGGAACCAGGAGCATTGGGACTGGCACCAGACCCTCTGGCACAGTCTGAGTGCCCGAATGGTTAGTCCGCCCCTGGAATCGGCTACACCGGGAAAACAATTTGCAAGCAGCGCTGACTTAAGGGGCAACTGCTTTGGGCCCCCCAACAATGACTGGGCTCAGGGCAGCTACCCCTTTTGCCCTGCAATAAAGATGGCCCTGTCTATTGGAACACATCCACTGGTCCCAATTTGACAGCCACCACAGTGTGTGTTCAGGGACACACACCCGCATGGCTGTCAAATTTAGACTAGTTGCTGTGTCCACGCATCCCAATATGCATGTGGATGCACTGAACACCTGTGCATCCTGTGGGGGCAAAAAAGCCCCTTTGCACAGGTGTACGCATAGGTACGCCTGTGTAAATGAGGCCTAAGAGTATGGGAACCAAAATGTATCATTGTTTTCCCTTGTAAACATAGTTAAATCTTCAACAGGGAAAAGTTTGAAAAAAAGGTAACAGTTCTCCCTTAAACAGAAAGTGACACCTACAGCACACCTACTTTAGTGAAAACCATAAAGAGGAAGGTGGGGTAAGAATTCTTCAATTAAAAACAAATTTTTGTAGCCACCTGTTTTGTTCCTGGCAAAATAAGTATAGGAGAATCTCTCCATGGGTAAAATAGACAGCAATTTAAAAAATAAAACAGGATCTATCTCTTCCATATTCTACTAATACAAAAATAAAGTTGAGCTGAAGTTCTACTTTAAAGTGAAAGAAAAACCTAACACTAACGACTCTTAAAAACATTCCCACCCCCTTCCTTCTACCTGTCCTGCATACCTTGTGTAAAAAAATCTCTATACTTGCTTTTTTTTAATGCGTTCTGGTCATGTGGTCCTGCAGCTCCAGCTCCCTTGTTTAAAGGAGCACGCGACAGCAGCTGCAAATTCCGGGAGCTGTGATGTCGCCCATAGGTTCCCATGGCCTAGTCATTGCTAGTGCTTCTTCCTCTCCCCTGCGACAGCCGTTCACTGCCACAGGGTAGCTGGAGCTGCAAGATCATGTGACCTGACTGGAGCAGATTAAAAATAGGTAAGTAAGCAGATGTTTTTTGCATAAGGGTATGCAATATAGGTAAGAGCAAGGGGGAGTGAATGTTTTAAAGAATAGTTAGCGTTAGGCTTTTCTTCCTCTTAGAAATTCTTTGCTCTCTCGCAGTCTGAATTTATTCCCTCAGAGTTAGGCAAAATCCACCCATTAACCATGAAAGATGAGAAAAAGATGTCTTGCTTGTATACTTGATGATGTCAACAAATCAGTAAATTCAATGTAGCTCAACTGTTCTCATCAAACAGTCCACATAAATAGGCTAAAAATACAGATATATGAAAATGATTTAAAAACCATGTTTTTTTAAATAACAAAACTCATTCAGGGCCACAGACTTAGTAATATAATAGTAATATACCGTATTTATCGGCGTATAACACGCGCCGGCGTATAACACACACCCCAAGTTTAGGAGGGTTTTTAAGGAAAAAAACTTTTAGGAGGGATGTTTAAGAAAAAATTTACATTTAAATGCCCATCAATGCAGCCTCATCAGTGTCCATCTGTATCCTTGTCCATCATTGCAGCCTTGTCAGTGTCCCTCATTGCAGCCTTGTCCCCCATTTCAGCCTTGTCAGTGTCCCTCATTGCAGCCTTGTCCCCCATTGCAGCCTTGTCAGTGTCCCTCATTGCAGCCTTGTCAGTGTCCCTCATTGCAGCCTTGTCAGTGTCCATCTGTAGTCCCTCATTGCAGCTGTGTCCCTCATTGCAGCCTTGTCCCCCATTGCAGCCTTGTCAGTGTCCCTCATTGCAGCCTTGTCCCCCATTGCAGCCTTGTCAGTGTCCCTCATTGCAGCCTTGTCAGTGTCCCTCATTGCAGCCTTGTCCCCCATTGCAGCCTTGTCAGTGTCCATCTGTAGTCCCTCATTGCAGCTGTGTCCCTCATTGCAGCCTTGTCAGTGTATATTAAGGCTTACCTGTAGGTACTGTAAATATCTCCTAACATCTCCTAATATCTCCTAAACTTGCACAGTTTAGGAGATATTCACTATATTTTCGCTGCTGATGTTGTCATCGGTGCATGCGCACTGAAAAAACGGCCCGCTAGTGCCGTTTCTTCAGTACCCATGCCTTGACTGGCTGCACCCGCACGCATGCATGGGAGTGACTTCATCGTGGCTCTGGCCAATCACAGCGCCAGAGCCCGCGAACCTGGATGTAACTCCTGTGAAAGATGTGGGAGCGGAGTGCGGGCGGCACTGCAGGTCATCGTTCTAAGGGAAGTATTTTATAATGAGCTCGTTTGTGATGCATACTAGCTCATTATGCCTTTGTCATGTCATCTTATGACCACGCCTCCTTATGACCTCACAGTCCCAGCATGCCCCGGGACTGTGATGTCATAGGGGGCGGGGTCACCGCCTATATAAGTCCGTTGCGGAGCGCACAGAGACCATTCCAGCTGGAGAGAGCATCGTGTCAACATCTCTGGAAGAGAAGAGGGAAGAAGACGATCCAGAAGTCCGGCCCACCGCTGGCAAAAGAGCGGCAGAAGATAGCGGTGGAGCCGGCAGAAGATGCAGACACCGGGAGAAGACGCTGGAGAGGCCCCCGAAGTAGGAAGAGGACCCCCGAAGTCGGAAGAAGACCCCCGAAGTCGGAAGAGGACCCCCAAAGTCGGAAGAAGACCCCGGAGCTGCCTAATAAATTACTTTAAAAACCTGTGTACTGTGTTTTTTTATTGACACTTTTTTCCCTAGGTGAATGGGTAAGGGTACGCCATACTCATTCACATAGGGTGGGGGGCCGGGATCTGGGGGCCCCCTTATTAAAGGGGGCTCCCGGATTCTGATAAGCCCCCCGCCCGCAGACCCCAACAACCAACGGCCAGGGTTGTCGGGAAGAGGCCCTTGTCCTCATCAACATGGGGACAAGGTGCTTTGGGGTGGGGGCCCGCAGGGCGCCCCCCTCCCCCCAAAGCACCCACCCCCCATGTTGAGGGCATGCAGCCTGGTACGGCTCAGGATGGGGGGATGCTCGCTCGTCCACACTCCCTTTCCTGACCGGCCAGGCTGCGTGCTCGGATAAGGGTCTGGTATGGATTTTGGGGGATCTCCACGCCGTTCTTTCGGCGTAGGGGGTTCCCCTTGAAATCCATACCGGACCGAAGGGCTTGGTATGCCCCTGGAGGGGAACCCATGCCGGTTTTTTATTTAAAATTTGGCGTGGAGTTCCCCCTCAAGATTCATACCAAACACAGTGCCTGGTATTGGCGGGGATCCAAGTCGGATCCCTGCACCAGTGTCAACCCGGCTCGCAAGGTGTCAAGAAGTTGACCAAAGGGTGGTGGTAAAAAGCTGAAAAAACATGTGATTTGGTGAAAGTTGGCTGGAAAAGTCCTGTCGTCTGTATGCAAGACAAACTTTTGGGCAACGCCCTTTGTACAAAAATCCAAGGGAAAGTTGGTACAAAGTCCTATCGTGTGTATGGGGCTTTAGTTAGGTTTTGACATTACTTCCACTTTAAAGTTAAATTGGCATCTACTTCATAAATAATATACATGCAATATGTGAATAATGTGAATATTATACCATGAAATATACCATAACTATATAAAGTATAGTCAATAAATCATCTATAAGTCCATGATTAAATACCTAAGAAGTTAATTAAAATTTTCCTGTCATCGTTGTGCTTCTCCTTTGGAATAAATCACTGTCTGTTTTAGATTTCCACTTTATCAGCACAATGGTGGCAGGAAGATTTTCATTTGCATTGGGTGTTTATTCATGGACTTATAGATGTTTTATGAACTATACTTTATTTAAGATGGATGTTATGTATATTACCTTCAATCTTCTTTGTGGAAAAGAGCTTAAAAACAATTAATTTCACATTCCAACCCAGTTACAATACCTAGAATGAACAGAACTGAAGGAATTATTTCATGCTACAAACTTTACATCAAGGCTGCAAATATCACTAATGCAAGAGACACGACTTATGAAAATGATGGGGGTATACAGAAAAAATACATACTCACCTCCATGCTGCAGCATTGCTGTGGCATTGCAGCTGTCCCACACCAGCAACAAGACCGAGAACTGAGCAATCACATGACCACTGATCAGTTCACTCTCAGTCTGCTTGCAGTGGAGAGCACTGACTGTCAATCACTGTTCAATCACTGTTCTCTGCTCTGCTATTCCAATGCTAACTGCAGCAGTATAATGGTGAGGAGGCAGGTATGGTTGTCATCGGTTGCATTCTGAAAGGCAGAGTATCTGCAAGCTGGGTGGATCCTGACAATATCATCAGATATGAATGGGTATCGGGTACATTGGACCCCTACCGATTCACCAAAAAAGTGTCAAAAAAGTAAAAACCACAAGAGACAATTTTTGACAAATCCTTTATTAAAAAAAAATAGTGTCCCGCGATGTAAATCCACCGTCAATCATGCCGCCCGACGGACCCGAAAAATAGCAAAAATGAAAATGCTCCGCCTCGATGGGAGGCCTCTCGCCGACTGCTCTCTCTTCGCTTTGACAGCTGTTAAATAGGCAAGGGCTGGGCCACCGGTTGATGTAACCCGGATGACCCCGCCCCCTTCTGACATCCTTCTGCACCCCAAAGCATCCTCCCCATGTTGAGGGCAAGCGGCCTGGTAAGATTCAGGAGGGGGGGGCGCTCGCTTGTCCCCCCACTTTCCTGAAGGACCTGGTATAGACTGGGGCGGGGGACCCCACGCCATTTTTTCAGGTTTTTTTCATCCATATTGCCGGGAGCCGGCAATACATTACAGCTGCGGCATGTTCTATACATTGTATAGATGCACCACTTTACAGGCAGACTAAGGGGACCCCCGAGCACGATATTTAAAGGAATATTTCATTTTTATTGTTTCACTTTAAGCATCATTAAAATCACTGTTCCTTTAAAAACTAATGTTTTAAAAACTTTTTTTTTTGCATTGATACATGTCCTCTAGGGCAGTACCCAGGTCCCCATACACTTTTTTATGGCAATAACTTGTATATAAGCCTTTCAAATGAGGACTTTTGATATTTTATGTTTGTGTCCCATAGACTTTAATAGGTCTCGCATGTTCGCTAGAACTTTTTGCCTGTTTCGTGTTCTGGTGCGAACCAAACCAGGAGGTGTTCGACCCATCCCTATTAAATTCTATGCCAGACCCAAAGGGCCTGGTATGGATTTTCGGGGAATCCCATGCCATTTTTTTTTAATGTTGGTGTGGAGTTCCCCTTAAAATCTATGTCAGACCCAAAGTGTTTGGTATGGATTTTGGCCTCTTCTCAGGCCAAACACCCACCACAACTGCAGGCCTTTATATAACCTAGCTAGGGTTGCTAGCACATTTAGAAGGGGTATGAATAGTTTGCACTTATAAAATATGCATTTATAGTCTGCAAAAGTCAAACATAAAGCAAAAAATAATCAACTTTTGTAGAGCTTACAATCTACAACGTAGAAAAGCAGGGATACAAAGCAAGCTAATAACCATGACACACCTTTTTGGTGATCAGAACTCCTCACCCCAAATAACTAAAAAGTTAAATAGAAAATACCAAATGGTAAATGTTGCGCTCGAAAAAGGAAAAAAATTATTATTTATAGAGAGAAAAAGTGAATTATATCCAAAAGAAGCAGCCAGCATCAAAAAAGTTCTAATACAAACGTCAAAATATGAAAGGCATATAGGTGGATGCGGCGCTAAAGGTACTGTGACAAAAAAAAAAAACACAAAATATAAATTTGTGTCTATTATTCAGAAATGGTGAAAAATTGAAAATGTGAAAAAAGAAAACTAAAGCAGAGTCCTCGATGTGGATATGTGATATTACATGGATAGGTGGTCTTAAATAAACAATTCGTAATTAATGAATAACAAATTATTTAAATAAATAACAAATGCTGAAACAAAAAAATTATGAATCCACAAACGTGATCAAAATAAATAAAATAAGTGTCCATAGAACATCACATGAAGCGGTGATTGCAACACACCCAGAGAGTGATGTATATATATGTTTAAGGCTTATTTAAAGTCCCATTACATCAAGGCATCCATACAGGTGCAGGTTGCAAGGAAGATCCCAATTGCCAAGAAGTTGTATTCACCCAATGTGAGTATGTAATCTCCTTACCAGATATAATGACCACAACGGCGGTCACACCAAGCATAGGGATTTAGGTCTCCCAAAACCCAACAGTGGATATCTCCAGCCTCTAGATCTTTAATGCTCGGAAACACAAACAAGAAATGCGCCCATAGTGCAGTATGTAAAAGATTTATTTAATAAGCTAGATAAAATTGCACTTACGACATAATGCTGAATAAGGTGCGGTGTGTCAATATAAAGTGTAGCGGCGTCTCCTCGGGCTTTCTCTGCCTGCTGCTCACTAAACCATCGATCTCCGTGTAGGAAAAACGTGATGACGTCAAAAACACAGGCCCGCCCTACGCATTTTGTCACAGCAGGACGTCTTTGGGGGATTGGCTGCACCTAAAAATAACAAATGTCCAAGGCTCTGGCCATGATCAGTGATACCAAAAATCTACAAATTAAACTTGCACGTTGTTGGGCATGTGGAGTGTACAAAACAGGAAATTACAACTTTGTGAGGGCTGCTTCACACAAATTGTTGACAAAGCATATTCATCATTCATCATCAGCATACAAAATTAAAATATGTGTCTAGGATCACACCAGACTTATACATCAAGTATGTGAAACCCATCAAAAATGTAATCACTGGTGAAAAACAATCTTTAAAACCACAACAGAGGAAGAACATACAAACCTCTAGCCTGGTAGTAGCATAATTGGGATTCAAACCATTGACCCCAGTGCTGCTAAGCAAAAGTGCTAACCAGTTAGCCACTGTGCTGCCACATGGATAGAGGCTACATCTCTGTACTGTCAAACAGTCCTAAGTCCCAGGGGTGCAATAAGTTAATCAATGCAGATGTACTGCGGAAGTCTAGAAAGCCATTGAACAATCTGTTTCTGGCATATGCCATCTGTTTTGAAGGCTGGGTATGGCTGATTACTGTCAGCATGCTGAACCATCTCAAATGTTGTTGCTTTTTGCTTGGTAAAAGGCTGCAATTAGTGCTGGTGGGGAAATCTTAAGGCTGATAATTGTCCTTGACCATGGAAAACATATGGCATGATTTGCAATGGTGGTGGAAACCTCCTCCACATAAATACTACATTTATGCAAGGACACGAGTCTGGAGTTATGTTAGACAACATAGGCAGAACAGACAAATTCTCAACATGAAGTGGCATGTTTGGGATTTGAACCATCGACCCCAGTGCTGCTAGGCAGAAGTGCTAACCCATTAGCTACTGTGCTGCAACATGGATGTAGGCTGCATCTCTGTGGTGTCAATCAGTCCTAAGTCCCAGGGGTGCAATAAGTTAATCAATGCAGTGTACTGTGGAAGGCTGGAGAGCCATTGAACAACCTGTTTCTGGCATATAACATCTGTTTTGAAGGCTGGTTATGACTAATTAATGTCAGCATGCTGAACCATCTTGAAATGTTGTTGCTTTTTGCTTGGTAAGAGGCTACAATTAGTTCTGGTGGGGAAATGTTAAGGCTGATTATTGTCCTTGTCTATGGTAAACATATGGCATGATTTGCAATAGTGGTGGAACCCCTACACATAAATACTGTATTTCTTTGGACATATACCTATAGGTGGTAGAAATGACATCAGTCCGGAGTTATGCTTCTTGATTAGGGCTGAGCTTCGTGTTCGAGTCGAACCCATGTTCGACTCGAACATCGGCTGTTCGCCTGTTTGCCGAATTGCGAACGATATGGGCCGTTCGCACCAAAATCGTGTGGCGCGTCACAGCCCATAATTCACTGCGGCATTGCAGTGCATTGCTGGCTGATGATTGGCCAAGCATGCACTATGACCCGCATATTTGGCCAATCACAGCGCCGTCTGTAGAGAGAGCTGTAATTGGCCAAAGCCAGGGTGGCTTTGGCCAATTATGGCTCAGGGGGTTTAGAACATGCCCCACACTATATAAGGCCGCCTGCACGGCGGCCCTGTGTGGTGTGTTCTGGATTGACAGAGAGATAGACAGAGAGAGAGACAGTGTAATTTGATTTAAGTTACCCTATTTATCGGCGTATAACACGCGCCGGCTTATAACACGCACCCCAAGTTTAGGAGGGAATTTTAAGGAGAAAAACTTTTAGGAGGGAAGTTTAAGGAAAAAAACTTACATTTAAATGCCCATCAATGCAGCCTCATCAGTGTTCATCTGCAGCCTTTCCCCAGTGTCCAGTGCAGCCTTGTCAGTGCAGCTTTGCCCCAGTGCAGCCTTGTCAGTGCAGCTTTGCCCCAGTGCAGCCTTGTCCCCAGTGCAGCCTTGTCCCCAGTGCAGCCTTGTCCCAGTGCAGCCTTGTCCCCAGTGCAGCTTTGCCCCAGTGCAGCCTTGCCCCAGTGCAGCCTTGTCCCCAGTGCAGCTTTGCCCCAGTGCAGCCTTGCCCCAGTGCAGCCTTGTCCCCAGTGCAGCCTTGCCCCAGTGCAGCCTTGTCCCCAGTGCAGCTTTGCCCCAGTGCAGCCTTGTCCCCAGTGCAGCCTTGCCCCAGTGCAGCCTTGTCCCCAGTGCAGCTTTGCCCCAGTGCAGGCTTGCCCCAGTGCAGCCTTGTCCCCAGTGCAGCCTTGTCCCAGTGCAGCCTTGTCCCCAGTGCAGCTTTGCCCCAGTGCAGCCTTGCCCCAGTGCAGCCTTGTCCCCAGTGCAGCCTTGCCCCAGTGCAGCCTTGCCCCAGTACAGCCGACATACAAACGTTTAGTTTGTATTTTTAAACATGGCGCCGCGGAGTTCGGAGGGATTCGGCGGCGCTCGTTCAGCTGAACGAGCGCCGCCGAGGACACAGTGACTGGGCGGAGCCGAGATACACATAGCCGAGGGTTCTCGGCTATTCTCGGCGCCGTTCACAGTCACGCCCAGTCCCTATGATGGACATAACACAGGTCCAATGGCGGGACTGGGCGTGTGTATCTCGGCTCCACCCAGTCACTGTGTCCTCGGCGGCGCTCGTTCAGCTGAACGAGCACCGCCGAGTCCCTCCGAACTCCGCGGCGCCATGTTTAAAAATACAAGCTATGTGAATGTCGGCGGCGATCGCGGCGATCGCTCCGACAGATCACAGAATAGCGAGGATCGGCGTATAACACGCACCCACGATTTTCCCCTTATTTTAAGGGGAAAAAAGTGCGTGTTATACGCCGATAAATACGGTAGATAGATTGGGCAGGACAGTCAGTCAGTTAGCTGCACTTACAGTGTATTGTGTATATATATGCATCCCAGGTATTTTTGTGTATATATATATATATATATATATATATATATATATATATATACACACTGTACTCAGTTTAGCTAGATCTGTTCCTGTTAGCTTCCTACTAACAGACAGGCTTGTGTTGTTACAGTATTTACAGCTACCTGAAGAAAATTGCTGATGTTCTTTTGATCCTATTAGTACCACAGTCAGGCAGCAAGACTATTTACAGTTAGTGTAGTGCATCCTCACAGTGTTCAGCTAAAGCTACAAGTTAGTTTAGTGTGACCTCTGCACAGTGTTCAGCTAAAGCTACAAGTTAGTGTAGTGCGTCCTCCTCACAGTGTTCAGCTAAAGCTACAAGTTAGTGTAGTGCGTCCTCCTCACAGTGTTCAGCTAAAGCTACAAGTTAGTTTAGTATGACCTCCTCACAGTGTTCAGCTAAAACTACAAGTTAGTGTAGTGCGTCCTCTGAACAGTGTTCAGCTAAAGCTACAAGTTAGTGTAGTGCGACCTCTGCACAGTGTTCAGCTAAAGCTACAAGTTAGTGTAGTGCGTCCTCCTCACAGTGTTCAGCTAAAGCTACAAGTTAGTGTAGTGCGTCCTCCTCACAGTGTTCAGCTAAAGCTACAAGTTAGTGTAGTGTGTCCTCCTCACAGTGTTCAGCTAAAGCTACAAGTTAGTTTAGTGCGACCACTGCACTGTGTTCAGCTAAAGCTACAAGTTAGCGTAGTGCGTCCTCTGAGCAGTGTTCAGCTAAAGCTACAAGTTAGTGTAGTGCGACCTCTGCACAGTGTTCAGCTAAAGCTACCTGTAGAAGGCTGGTGGTGTTTTCCTGATCCTATCACTACCGCAGGCAGCTAAATTTACATGTTCGTGTAGTGCGACCTCTGCACAGTGTTCAGCTAAAGCTACAAGTTAGTGTAGTGCGTCCTCCTCACAGTGTTCAGCTAAAGCTACAAGTTAGTGTAGTGCGACCTCTGCACAGTGTTCAGCTAAAGCCACCTGTAGAAGGTTGGTGGCGTTTTCCTGATCCTATCACTACCGCAGGCAGCTAAATTATTTACACGTTCGTGTAGTGCGACCTCTGCACAGTGTTCAGCTAAAGCTACCTGTAGAAGGTTGGTGGTGTTTTCCTGATCCTATCACTACCACAGGCAACTAAATTATTTACACATTAGTGTAGTGCGACCTCTGCACAGTGTTCAGCTAAAGCTACCTGTAGAAGGTTGGTGGTGTTTTCCTGATCCTATCACTATCGCAGGCAGCTAAATTATTTACACGTTAGTGTAGTGCGACCTCTGCACAGTGTTCAGCTAAAGCTACCTGCAGAAGGTTGGTGGTGTTTTCCTGATCCTCTCACTACCGCAGGCAGCTAAATTATTTACACGTTAGTGTAGTGCGACTTCTGCACAGTGTTCAGCTAAAGCTACCTGTAGAAGGTTGGTGGTGTTTTCCTGATCCTATCACTACCGCAGGCAGCTAAATTTTTTACACGCTAGTGTAGTGTGACCTCTGCACAGTGTTCAGCTAAAGCTACCTGTAGAAGGTTGGCGGTGTTCTCATACTACAGGCAGGCAGTTGATTTTGCTAGCTGCAGTATCAGTATATATATATATATATATATATCTCCCAGCTTAGTGCAGCTACAGGCCAGTAGTATGTCTGGAAGGCCAACAAGGAGAGTCAGACAGTCACAAGCCAATAAAAGAGGACAAGCAGGCTCTGTGTCTAGAGGCAACAGTGCTGGTCATGGAGACGGTGCATCCTCATCAGCACATGGCCGTGGGACACGCTTGGCCTTTTTTTTCGGCAGCTGGCCGTGTTGAGCAGCAACATGCGGAAGACTTGGTCGAGTGGATGAACAAGCTATCCTCATCCACCTTATCCTCTCTCACCCATGCTCAGGGTACTTTGTCTGGCAAAGCAGCTGCCAACGCGGCCTCTTCCCTCGGCTCAATGGCATCAGTGACTCCTTCCCTAGCCCCACCAAGTCCTCCTGAGGAGTCCCTCGAACTGTTTGACCACAGTGTTGGGTACATGCTCCAGGAGGATGCCCAGTGTTTAGAAGGCTCTGATGATGATACTGAGCTAGATGAAGGCAGTAACGTGAGCACGGACAGAGGGGGTCCCCAAGAAGGACAGCAATCTGGCAGTCATGCTCCCCCTGCTGCAGCATACTGCCAGGTTTGCTCCAGTGATGAGAAGGAAGGGGATGATGAGGTCACTGACTCAACATGGGTGCCTGATAGGAGAGAGGAGGAGGCACATCACCAAAGAGGCAGGATGCCCTCCAGGGGCCAGCCTAAGGGCAGCACACTGACTGCATCACACCGCAAAGCTCCGCATGTGCAGGGCGCTGCTGTCTCTGTGCGTTATTCTAAAAGTTCTTTGGTGTGGGCCTTTTTTGAGACGAGTGCATCAGATGGCACCGCTGCTATTTGCAACATATGTCTCAAGCGTATCTCGCGTGGCCAAAACATCTCCCGCTTGGGCACCACATGCTTGACCAGACATATGTTGGCCTGCCATGCAGTTCGTTGGCAAGCGTATCTAAAAGACCCACACTAAAGAACAAAGAGGACCTCTCCTTGCTCCTCATCAGCTGAGATCTCCAACCCAACTATACCTTCAGTCCTCTCTGAGACCTGCACTGAGAGGAATGAAGGTGTAGAATTAGGTGTGTCACAGCCAAGTACTTGTTGGCAATCTGCTTTCGGTACACCGATGTCAGATTGTACCAGGCAAATTTCCCTGCCCCAGCTGCTGCACCACCGAAAGAAGTTCGCTCCCAGCCATCCACATGCCCAGAGGTTGAATGCTAGCTTGGCAAAATTGCTAGCACTTCAACTGCTACCTTTTCAGTTGGTAGACTCTGCCCCCTTCCCTGAGTTTGTGGAATGTGCGGTACCTCAATGGCAGGTACCCAAACGCCACTTTTTCTCATGGAAGGCGATTCCGGCTCTCTACCGGCATGTGGAAGGCAATGTCTTGGCCTCGCTGGACAGGGCGGTCAGCGGTAAGGTGCATATTACCGCTGACTCATGGTCCAGCAGGCATGGACAGGGACGTTACCTAAGTTTCACGGCGCATTGGGTGACTCTGCTGGCAGCTGGGAAGGATGCAGGACAAGGTGCAGTAGTGTTGGAGGTTGTTCCGCCACCACGCCTCCAAAATGCCACTACTAATGATTGTGACACACCTCTCTCCTCCACCCTCTCCTCTTCTTCCTCCATGGCCTCTTCCTGTGCTTTGTCCTCGGAACCAGCGGTGCTCCGTAGGCGATCAAGGGGCTACGCAAGTACGCAGGCCAAAGATGCCTTGCGGTGCTTGAGCTGGTGTGCTTGGGGGACAGGAGCCACACTGGGGCAGAGGTTCTGTTAGCTCTGCAGGGGCAGGTTCAGAGGTGGTTGACGCCACACCAACTTAAGGCAGGAATGGTGGTTTGCGACAATGGCACCAACCTCCTCCCTGCCCTCCGACAGGGACAACTGACCCATGTGCCCTGTTTGGCTCACGTCCTTAACTTGGTGGTGCAGTGGTTCTTGGGCAGGTACCCGGGCTTACAGGATGTCCTGAGGCAAGCCAGGAAAGTCTGTGTGCATTTCCACCGGTCATATAATGCCAGTGCTCGGCAGGCTGACCTCCAAAAGGAGTTTAACCTGCCCAAGAACTGCCTAAACTGTGACATGCCCACCAGGTGGAACTCAACGTTGGCCATGCTGCAGGAGTTGCACACGCAGCAGAGGGCCATCAATGAGTACCTGTGCAACTATGACACCAGGAGAGGGTCAGGGGAGCTTGTTTTTTTCCCCACGCCAGTGGGCCATGATCAGGGATGCATGCACTGTCCTGTCACCATTTGAGGAGGCCACGAGGATGGTGAGCAGTGACAGTGCATGCATCAGTGACACTGTCCCCCTTGTCCACCTGTTGGAGCACACGCTGCGTGGAATAATGGACAGGGCACTTGAGGCAGAACAGAGGGAGGAAGAGGAGGACTTCCTTAGCTCTCAAGGCCCCCTTTATCCAGACAGTATTCCTGCGTGCCCACCGATCACACAGGAAGAGGAGAAGGAGGATTGTGTCAGTATGGAGGTGGAGCCTGGCACTCAGCATCAGCAGCAGTCTTTAAGGGATCAGTCCCAAGAAACACATGGACTTGTACGTGGCTGGGAGGAGGTGGCTGCGGACCATGTCATCCTTAGTGACCCAGAGGACTCCGGACTGAATGCCTCAGCAAACCTACGCTGCATGGCCTCCCTGGTCCTGCAAAGCCTGCGTAAGGATCCTCGTATTCGTGGTATCAAGGAGAAGGACCAATACTGGCTGGCAACCCTCCTTGATCCACGTTACAAGGGTAAGGTCATGGACCTTATTTTGCCGTCGCAGAGGGAGCAGAGGATGAAACATCTTCGGGAGGCCTTGCAGAAAGGTCTGTGCAACGCGTTCCCAGAGACTGGGAGGTTACAAACTCCTGTTTCTGGACAACGTATTGCTGAGACTTCGGTCAGTCAAAGAAGGAGAGGTGGAGAAGGTGGCCGTCTGACCGATGCGTTCAGACATATTTTTAGTCAGCAGCCCCAAGATATGATCGGTTCCAGCAACCATCGCCAGCGTCTGTTTTACATGGTGCAGGAATACCTAGGGGCAAGATCTGACTTGCACACCTTTCTTACCGAAAATCCTCTGGGTTACTGGGACTTGAGGATGGATCACTGGCCAGAGCTTGAACAGTATGCAATTGAGCTACTGGCCTGTCCTGCATCCAGCGTTCTTTCGGAACGCACATTCAGTGCTGCTGGAAGCTTTGTAACCGATCACAGGGTGTGTCTGTCCACCGACTCGGTCGATCGACTGACCTTCATAAAAATGAATCAGTCTTGGATCACCACCAGCTACCAAGCACCTGATGCTGATGTAACCGAATAATTTTTTTGGAAATGTCAGATCCCTTCAAAGATTGCCTATGCTGATGCTGAGTGACTATCCTGTTATACTGAGTAATTATCCTCTTCCTCCTCAATGATCATGCTGATAGCTTGTAAGAACATTTTTGGTTCTGGGCGCCGCCACCAGTGCCTAAGGCCCAATTTTTCATCCCCTGTTTAACAGGGGCGTGTAATTACAATTTTTGATGCAATACTTTGCAGCAGGGCTCGTTCCTGCGTTCCAACTAGAGTATCTGTGAGGGGTTGCAGTGTTGTGGCACCAGCACCAGTGCCTAAGGCCCGATTTTTCAGCCCCTGTTTAACAGGGACATGTAATTACAATTTTTGATGCAATACTTTGCAGCAGGACTCGTTCCTGCGTTCCAACTAGAGTATCTGTGAGGGGTTGCAGTGTTGTGGCAACAGCACCAGTGCCTAAGGCCCAATTTTTCAGCCCCTGTTTAACAGGGGGGTGTAATTACAATTTTTGATGCAATTCTTTTGCAGCAGAGCTCGTTCCTGCGCTCCAACTAGAGTATCTGTGAGGGGTTGCAGTGTTGTGGCACCAGCACCAGTGCCTAAGGCCCAATTTTTCAGCCCCTGTTTAACAGGGACATGTAATTAGAATTCTTGATTTAATATTTCACAGCAGGGCCCATTTCTGCGCCCACCAAGATTAACTGTGAGGACTTATGCCGCGTACACACGGTCGGACTTTCTATCCTACTTGGTCCGGCACACTTTCCGACGGACTTTGTCCGCCAGGTGCGCCGGACTTTAAAACGGACGGACTTGCCCACACACGCCGGGACTTTCCGGCGGGCTAAGTCCGCCCGTCTTTCCGACGGACTTTCGCCGGAGTTCCGGCGGACTTTCAGAATGAACGGACTTGCCCACACACGGACAAGTCCGTTCATTTTGAACGTGACTCAGGTGCGACGGGACTAGAAAAGGATGTCAATCTTGCCGCTTTTATCGGCGAGATTGACACCTTGCGAGCCCCGTCGCGGGGCATACCAGGCCCTTAGGTCTGGTATGGATTATAAAGGGGAACCCCTATGCCGAAAAAACGGCGTGGGGCCCCCCTAAAATCCATACCAGACCCCGATCCGAGCACGCAGCCTGGCCGGTCAGGAAAGGGGGTGGGGACGAGCGAGCGCCCCCCCCTCCTGAACCGTACCAGGCCGCATGCCCTCAACATAGGGGGTGGGTGCTTTGGGGGAGGGGGGCGCCCTGCGCCCCCCCCCAAAGCACCTTGTCCCCATGTTGATGAGGACAAGGGCCTCTTCCCGACAACCCTGGCCGTTGGTTGTCGGGGTCTGCGGGCGGGGGCTTATCGGAATCTGGGAGCCCCCTTTAATAAGGGGGCCCCCAGATCCCGGCCCCCCACCCTATGTAAATGAGTATGGGGTACATGGTACCCCTACCCATTTACCTAGGAAAAAAGTGTAAGTAATAAAACACACTACACAGGTTTTTAAAATATTTTATTAAACAGCTCTGGGGGGGGGATCTTCCTCCGGCTTCGGGGGTCTTCTTCCGGCTTCGGGGGTCCCTCCGCTTCATCTTCTCCCGGCGTCCGGTTGGTTCTTCTCCGCTCTCCGGCCTCTTCTCCCGGTGTCGCAGGTCTTCGGCCGGCCCCTCCGCTGTCTTCATGTAGCTCTATTGCCAGCGGAGGTCCGGACTTCTGGGCTTCTTGGCTTCTTGGCTTCTCTTCTCTTCTCTTCCCCCAGATGTTGACACGACGCTCTCTCCGGCTGGACTGGTCTCTGAGGGCTGCGTTGTGACTTATATAGGCGGAGACCCCGCCCCCATATGATGTCACAGTCCTTGGGCATGCTGGGACTGTGACATTTTAGGGGGCGTGGTCGACCACGCCCCCTAAAACGTCACAAAAACGTCACAAAACGCTTTTGGGAAAAAGTCCGCCGGAAAAGTCCGCCGCTGCCCACACACGGGCGGATTGTCCGGCACACTCTGGTCCGCCGGACCAAGTATGCCGGAAAGTCCGACCGTGTGTACGCGGCATTAGTGTTGTGGCACCAGCACCACCACCACCACCAAAGGCCCAATTTTTCAGCCCCTGTTCAACAGGGGCATGTAATTACAATTCTTGATATAATATTTTACAGCAGGGCCCGTTCCAGCGCCCACCAAGGGTAACTGTAAGGACTTACAGTGTTGTGGCACCAGCACAACCACCACCATCACCAAAGGCCCAATTTTTCTGCCCCTGTTCAACAGGGACATGTAATTACAATTCTTGATCTAATATTTCACAGCAAGGCCCTGTGAGGGCTTACAGTGTTGAGGCCACAACAACACCTAAGGCCCAAATTTCTGCTGAGTATATAGGGCAGGCCCCTACTTTCAAACATCCAACTTACAAACGACTCCTACTTGCAAACGGAAGGAGACAACAGGAAGTGAGATGAAATCTACCCCTAGGAAGGGAAATTCTCTCCTGTAAGAGTTAACATGGGAAAAACTTTTCTCCTTTCCACTGATGCTTTATCACCAATCCTTGTTTCACTAAAACCCCCAAATTTTCAAAAAACATTTGTCATTGGGACAAAAAGTGAGGTGAAATCTTCTGAAGAGGAGCACAGACAGCAAAACAAATGTCACAGGGGTGATAACCCTTCCCTAGGTTTTCCAAAAAGCTTAACCACTTCAGCCCCGGAAGGTTTTACCCCCTTCCTGACCAGAGCACTTTTTACAATTCGGCACTGCGTCGCTTTAACTGCTAATTGCGCGGTCATGCAATGCTGTACCCAAATGAAATTTGCGTCCTTTTCTTCCCACAAATAGAGCTTTCTTTTGATGGTATTTGATCACCTCTGCCGTTTTTATTTTTTGCGCTATACACGGAAAAAGACCGAAAATTTTGAAAAAAAATGATATTTTCTACTTTTTGTTCTAAAAAAAATCCAATAAACTCAATTTTAGTCATACATTTAGGCCAAAATGTATTCGGCCACATGTCTTTGGTAAAAAAAATGTCAATAAGTGTATATTTATTGGTTTGCGCAAAAGTTATAGGGTCTACAAACTAGGGTACATTTTCTGGAATTTACACAGCCTTTAATTTATGACTGCCTATGTCGTTTTTTGAGGTGCTAAAATGGCAGGGCAGTACAAAACCCCCACAAATGACCCAATTTTGGAAAGTAGACACCCCAAGGAATTTGCTGAGAGGCATGTTGAGCCCATTGAATATTCATTTTTTTTGTCCCAAGTGATTGAATAATGACAAAAAAAAAAAAATTACAAAAAGTTGTCACTAAATGATATATTGCTCACACAGGCCATGGGCATATGTGGAATTGCACCCCAAAATACATTTAGCTGCTTCTTCTGAGTACGGGGATACCACATGTGTGGGACTTTTTGGGAGCCTAGCCGCGTACGGGGCCCCGAAAACCAATCACTGCCTTCAGGATTTCTAAGGGCGTAGATTTTTGATTTTACTTCTCACTACCTATCACAGTTTTGAAGGCCATAAAATGCCCAGATGACATAAACCCCCCCCAAATGACCCCATTTTGGAAAGTAGACACCCCAAGCTATTTGCTTTGAGGCATGTTGAGTCCATGGAAAGTTTTATATTTTGACACAAGTTGCGGGAAAGTGACAAATTTTTTTTTTTTTTGCACAAAGTTGTCACTAAATGATATATTGCTCACACAGGCCATGGGCATATGTGGAATTGCACCCCAAAATACATTTAGCTGCTTCTCCTGAGTATGGGGATACCACATGTGTGGGACTTATTGGGAGCCTAGCCGCATACGGGACCCCGAAAACCAATCACTGCCTTCAGGATTTCTAAGGGCGTACATTTTTGATTTTACTCCTCACTGCCTATCACAGTTTCAGAGGCCATGGAATGCCCAGGTGGCACAAACCCCCCCCAAATGACCCCATTTTGGAAAGTAGACACCCCAAGCTATTTGCTGAGAGGCATGGTGAGTATTTTGCAGCTCTAATTTGTTTTTGAAAATAAAGAAAGACGAGAAAAAAAAATTTTTTTTTTCTTTTTTCAAATTTCAAAACTTTGTGACAAAAAGTGAGGTCTGCAAAATACTCACTATACCTCTCATCAAATAGCTTGGGGTGTCTACTTTCCAAAATGGGGTCATTTGGGGGGGTTTTTTGCCACCTGGGCATACCATGGCCTCCGAAACTGTGATAGGCAGTGAAGAGTGAAATCAAAAATTTACGGCCTTAGAAAGCCTGAAGGCGGTGCTTGGTTTTCGGGGTCCCGTACGCGGCTAGGCTCCCAAAAAGTCTCACACATGTGGTATCCCCGTACTCAGGAGAAGCAACAGAATGTATTTTGGGGTGTAATTTCACATATTCCCATGGCATGTTTGAGCAATATATCATTTAGTGACAACTTTGCGCAAAAAAAAATTTAAAAAATAAAAAATTGTCTCTTTCCCGCAACTTGTGTCACAATATAAATTATTCCATGGACTCAACATGACTCTCAGCAAATAGCTTGGGGTGTCTACTTTCCAAAATGGGGTCATTTGGGGGGGTTTTGAACTGTCCTGGCATTTTATGCACAACATCTAGAAGCTTATGTCACACATCACCCACTCTTCTAACCACTTGAAGACAAAGCCCTTTCTGACACTTATTGTTTACATAAAAAAATAATTTTTTTTTGCAAGAAAATTACTTTGAACCCCCAAACATTATATATTTTTTTTAAAGCAAATGCCCTACAGATCAAAATGGTGGGTGTTTCATTTTTTTTTTCACACAGTATTTGCGCAGCGATTTTTCAAACGCATTTTTTGGGGAAAAAACACACTTTTTTACATTTTAATGCACTAAAACACACTATATTGCCCAAATGTTTGATGAAATAAAAAAGATGATCTTAGGCCGAGTACATGGATACCAAACATGACATGCTTTAAAATTGCGCACAAACGTGCAGTGGCGACAAACTAAATACATTTTTAAAAGCCTTTAAAAGCCTTTACAGGTTACCACTTTAGATTTACAGAGGAGGTCTACTGCTAAACTTACTGCCCTCGATCTGACCTTCGCGGCGATACCTCACATGCATGGTGCAATTGCTGTTTACATTTGACGCCAGACCGATGCTTGCGTTCGCCTTAGCGCAAAAGCAGGGGGGGCAGGGGTGCTTTTTTTTTTTTTTTTTTTTTTTTCTTTATTATTATTATTTTTTTATCTTATTTTTAAACTGTTCCTTTCATTTTTTTTTTTTTTAATCATTTTTATTGTTATCTCAGGGAATGTAAATATCCCCTATCATAGCAATAGGTAGTGACAGGTACTCTTTTTTGCAAAAATTGGGGTCTATTAGACCCTAGATTTCTCCTCTGCCCTCAAAGCATCTGACCACACCAAGATCGGTGTGATAAAATGCTTTCCCAATTTCCCAATGGCGCTGTTTACATCCGGCGAAATCTAAGTCATAAAATGCTCGTAGCTTCCGGTTTCTTAGGCCATAGAGATGTTTGGAGCCACTCTGGTCTCTGATCAGCTCTATGGTCAGCTGGCTGAATCACCGGCTGCATTTTCAGGTTCCCTGTTGAGACAGGAGAGCCAGAGAAAAACACGAAAGACGTTGGGGGGGGCATTCCCTCCCACTGCTTGTAAAAGCAGTCTAGAGGCTAATTAGCCACTAGGATTGCTTTTACATGAAAGCCGACCGCTGGCTGAAAAGAATGATACCAAGATGATACCTAAACCTGCAGGCATCATTCTGGTATAACCACTCAAAGTCGTGAATGGCTTACCTGAAGACAAAAAAATGGTTAACAATAAAGCACAGTAAACGGTAAGGTATAAAAAATTGCATACCTGAAAAGCAAACATGATAAAACATAATAACAATAAAACATTGCAGAATAGAATACAGTAAAAAAGAACAGAACAATAGAGAGAGAGAATAGAGAGAGAAAGAACAATAAAACGACAACTATTTTTTTTTTATTTTATATTTTTGTATGTGTTTTTTTTTTTTTTTTTTTTTACACTTTTTTTTGTAACTAACTTTTATAACGGTAACCGGTTCCAGGTTCGGGTCTCTCAAAATGCGATGGCATCTTGGGAGACCCTGTGAAAGTGTGTCCTAGTCTGTGCAATGCTGTACCCTACGCTAATAGTCAACTAGTGCATGGTAGCGTTCAAAATATTCACCAATGCAAAGACCAGGATTGTCAGGACAGGAGGGACAATAATAGCGGGTGTCACCAGGGCCGGTCCTAGCCGGGGTGCACGGGGTGCACCGCACCCCAGCGCTGTAATATTTTTGCAGAAGAGGGGCGCCGAGCTAGAATCGCCGGCGGCCGGCGTCTAGCTAGCGAACAGTGTTGTGAGTCAGGGACGCCTCGGCCGCCCCAGCATTTAGAGCGCGCCGCCTCAGCGGCTAATAAACAAGCTCCGCCCACCTCTGCCATCTTCACACAGCGTGGCTAAGAGGGAGCGGAGGAAGAAATCGCGGGTCAGGCGGCTGCGGTGCCTTATGGCGCCAGCTGCCAGGCTTAGGGGGTGGCGGCGCCTAAGACATCCCGGAACGCTATGTCCCCAGCCTACAGTGCTGACCTAGAGGAGAGAGCCGGGACAAGGAGCAGCCCGCCGGAAGTGCTGCATTGATCGTTGAAAGATGGAAGCCCTGCATGTGTACAGTGTATCTCCAGGCTTGCCGCGATATCCCCCCCTCCTCCTGGTCGTTTAGGGATCTATTGTGGAACGGACAGGCAGGCAGCAGCGCCGCTCTCCCAGAGTAAAGCCATCACCGCCGCTGGCTCAGGTATGGTGGAAGCACAGGCAGCATGCTCAGTGCTGCAGCCTGCACCCAGTAACAAGAAATAAAAAAAATTCTCTGCTGTCAAGTTTATAGTTCATTGCACTGTGTACAGAGGGGGAACTGATATATGTGTGAGAAGGGAACAGACGTGCAGGGGGGCACAGATATATGTGTGTGGGGGGAGGGGGAACAGATGTGCAGGGGGGTACAGCTATGTGTGTGGGGGGAGGGGGTACATATATGTGTGTGGGGGTGGACAGATGTGCAGGGGGAACAGCTATGTGTGTGGGGGGAGGGGGAACAGACGTGCAGAGGGGGAACAGATATGTGTGTGGGGGGTACACTGTGCCCATCAAACACAGCCACTGTGCCCATCAGACACAGCCACTGTTGTGCCCATCTGACGCTGCCACTGTGCCATCAAACGCAGCCACTGTGCCATCAAACGCAGCCATTGTGCCATCAAACGCTGCCACTGTGCCCATCAAACGTTGCCACTGTGCCATCAAACGCAGCCACTGTGCCCATCAAACGCAGCCACTGTGCCCATCAAACGCAGCCACTGTGCCCCTCAAACGCAGCCATTGTGCCCCACCTAAAAGCAGCCACTGTGCCCATTAAAAGCAGCCACTGTGCCCATCAAACGCTGCCACTGTGCCAATCAAACGCTGCCACTGTGCCCATCAAACGCTGCCACTGTACCATCAAACGCAGCCACTGTGCCATCAAAAGCAGCCACAGTGCCCATTAAAAGCAGATACTGTGCCCATTAAACGTAGCCACTGTGCCCCACGTAAAAGCATCCACTGTGCCCATTAAAAGCAGCCACTGTGCCCATAAAACGCAGCCAAAGTGCCCATTAAAAGCAGCTACTGTGCCCATCAAACGTAGCCTCTGTGCCCATCAAACGCAGCCACTGTGCCCTGCCTAAAAGCAGACACTGTGCCCATCAAACGCAGCCACTGTGCCCTGCCTAAAAGCAGACACTGTGCCCCACCTAAAAGCAGACACTGTGCCCATCAAACACAGCCAAAGTGCCCATTAAAATCAGCTACTGTGCCTATCAAACGCAGCCACTGTGCCCATCAAATGCAGCCTCTGTGCCCATCAAACACAGCCACTGTGCCTATCAAACACAGCCACTGTGCCCATCAAACGCTGCCACTGTGCCCATCAAATGCAGCCACTGTGCCCATCAAACGCAGCCAGTCTCTTACCACCTCTTGTATCATATCTGCAGTCTTTGACCATCTCCTGTAGTATGTCTGCAGTCTTTGACCATCTCTTATACTATGTCTGCAGTCTCTGACCATCTCTTGTATCATAAGTACAGTCCCCGACCATCTTCTGTAGCATGTTTGCAGTCCCTGACCATTTCTTGTATCATGTCTGCAGTCTCTGACCATCTCTTGTATCATGTCTGCAGTCTATGACCATCTTCTGTAGTATGTCTGCAGTCTCTGACCATCTCTTGTATCATGTCTGCAGTCTCTGACCATCTCTTGTATCAGGTCTCCAGTCTTTGACCATCTTCTGTAGTATGTCTGCAGTCTCTGACCATCTCTTGTACTATTCATGCAGTCTCTGACCATCTCTTGTACTATGTTTGCAGTCTCTGACCTTCTCTTGTATCATAACTGCAGCCTCTGACCATCTCTTGTATCATGTCTGCAGTCTATGACCATCTTCTGTAGTATGTCTGCAGTCTCTGACCAGCTCTTGTATCATGTCTACAGTCTCCGACCATCTCTTGTATCATGTCTGCAGTCTCTAACCATCTCTTGTATCATGTCTGCAGTCTTTGACCATCTTCTGTAGTATGTCTGCAGTCTCTGACCATCTCTTGTATTATGAGCTGCAGTCTCTGACCATCTCTTGCATTATGTCTGCAGTCTCTGACCATCTTTTGTATTATGTCTGCAGTCTTTGACCATCTTCTGTAGTATGTCTGCAGTCTCTGACCATCTCTTGTACTGTTTGCAGTCTCTAACCATCTCTTGTACTATGTCTGCAGTCTCTGACCATCTTTTGTATTATGTTTGCTGTCTCTGACCATCCCTTGCATTATGTCTGCAGTCTCTGACCATCTTTTGTATTATGTCTGCAGTCTCTGACCATCTCTTGTACTATGTCTGCACTCTCTGACCATCTCTTGTACTATGTCTGCACTCTCTGACCATCTCTTGTACTATGTCTGCAGTCTCTGACCATCTCTTGTATCATAACTGCAGCCTCTGATCATCTTCTGTAGTATGTCTGCAGTCTCTGACCATTTCTTGTATCATGTCTGCAGTTTCTGACCATCGTATGTATCATGTCTGCAGTCTCTGACCATCGTATGTATCATGTCTGCAGTCTCTGACCATCTCTTGTATCATGTCTGCAGTCCCTGACCATCTCTTGTACTATGTCTGCAGTCTCTGACCATCTCTTGTACTATGCCTGCAGTCTCTGACCATCTCTTGCATTATGTCTGCAGTCTCTGACCATCTCTTGTACTATGCCTGCAATCTCTGACCATCTCTTGCACTATGCCTGCAGTCTCTGACCATTTCTTGTATCATATCTGCAGCCTCTGACCATCTCTTGTATCATGTCTACAGTCTATGGCCATCTTCTGTAGTATGTCTGCAGTCTCTGACCATCTCTTGTACTGTTTGCAGTCTCTAACCATCTCTTGTACTATGTCTGCAGTCTCTGACCATCTTTTGTATTATGTTTGCTGTCTCTGACCATCCCTTGCATTATGTCTGCAGTCTCTGACCATCTTTTGTATTATGTCTGCAGTCTCTGACCATCTCTTGTACTATGTCTGCACTCTCTGACCATCTCTTGTACTATGTCTGCACTCTCTGACCATCTCTTGTACTATGTCTGCAGTCTCTGACCATCTCTTGTATCATAACTGCAGCCTCTGATCATCTTCTGTAGTATGTCTGCAGTCTCTGACCATTTCTTGTATCATGTCTGCAGTTTCTGACCATCGTATGTATCATGTCTGCAGTCTCTGACCATCGTATGTATCATGTCTGCAGTCTCTGACCATCTCTTGTATCATGTCTGCAGTCCCTGACCATCTCTTGTACTATGTCTGCAGTCTCTGACCATCTCTTGTACTATGCCTGCAGTCTCTGACCATCTCTTGCATTATGTCTGCAGTCTCTGACCATCTCTTGTACTATGCCTGCAATCTCTGACCATCTCTTGCACTATGCCTGCAGTCTCTGACCATTTCTTGTATCATATCTGCAGCCTCTGACCATCTCTTGTATCATGTCTACAGTCTATGGCCATCTTCTGTTGTATGTCTGAAGTCTCTGACCACCTCTTGTACTATGTTTGCAGTCTCTGACCATCTCTTGTACTATGTTTGCAGTCTCTGACCATCTCTTGTACTATGTCTGCAGTCTCTGACCATCTCTTGCATTATGTCTGCAGTCTCTGACCATCTTTTGTATTATGTCTGCAGTCTCTGACCATCTCTTGTATCATAACTGAAGCCTCTGACCATCTTCTGTAGCATGTTTGCAGTCTCTGACCATCTCTTGTATCATAACTGAAGCCTCTGACCATCTTCTGTAGCATGTTTGCAGTCTCTGACCATCTCTTGTATCATAACTGAAGCCTCTGACCATCTTCTGTAGCATGTTTGCAGTCTCTGACCATCTCTTGTATCATGTCTGCAGTCTTTGACCATCTTCTGTAGTATGTCTGCAGTCTATGACCATCTCCTGCATTATGTCTGCAGTCTCTGATCATCTCTTGTATTATGTCTGCTGTCTCTGACCATCTTATGTATCATGTCTGCAGTCTCTGACCATCTCTTGTATCATGTCTGCAGCCTCTGACCATCTTCTGTAGCATGTTTGCAGTCTCTGACCATTTCTTGTATCATGTCTGCAGTCTCTGACCATCTCTTGTATTATGTCTGCTGTCTCTGACCATCTTATGTATTATGTCTGCTGTCTCTGACCATCTTATGTATCATGTCTGCAGTCTCTGACCATCTCTTGTATCATGTCTGCAGCCTCTGACCATCTTCTGTAGCATGTTTGCAGTCTCTGACCATTTCTTGTATCATGTCTGCAGTCTCTGACCATCTCCTGTACTATTTATGCAGTCTCTGACCATCTCTTGTACTATGTCTACAGTCTCTGACCATTTCTTGTATCATGTCTGCAGTCTCTGAGCATCCCCTGTAGTATGTTTGCAGTCTCTGACTATCTTGTTCTCTTTATAGTTAAGAGATCATGGGAGGATCCCAGGTTAACAAAGACTCCTTAGAGGAGCATATCTGTGTTTGAGTCGTTGCCATAGAAACATTTGCAAAGGGGAGGAGTTAGTAAGATGACCACGCCCCCGTGGGGGCGCCCAAAATATTTCTGCACCCAGGCGTCTGTGACCCTAGGATCGGCCCTGGGTGTCACGCCTATATCCGCGCTTGCTGCAGACACGACATCTTTTTTGGGGGGGTTCGCTGGGTAGGGGTACTCCTGAGGACATAAAGAAAATGCCTCTCATGCAGCCGACTGCATTTGGTTGGGGATGTGAATGGGGGAAGTACGGGCGCTGCAGAAGTGGTGGGTTCCCAATTAGGATTGGCGAATGCAGCAGGAAGGGCACTATGGGCACGACGGGCCTGTGTTTGTCTTTTTGGTGGCAGCGGGACACTACTTGTGCTTGCCACCTCACCATCTTGAACTGCACTTATGGGACTCGCAACGTCACCACGTGTTACTGCAGTGCTGGTTTGACTACGACCGGGGTGTACTAGGCCGCTGGTGCTTGCCAGTTCACCAAAACACTACCAAAAAAACTGTTAGCGATCGCAGGGATCAGGCCTGACTCTGCGAACGCTGCAGTTATGCGTTTAGTGTTTTGTAAGTGACAGTGATCGATCGATACTGCACTTGGGTGGGCTGGGCTGGGCCGGGCGGAGGGGCAAAACGCAGGTGCTAGCAGGTATCTGGGCTGATCCCGCTAACACTGCGTTTGTGGGAACCCTAAACTGCTGGGGACGCTAGTATAGATCTGATCAGATCAGATATTGATCCGATCAGATACTATACCACTAAGGGAGGCGTATGCTGCGTGCGTGGGTGTTAGCGGTACTGGCGCTAATCTGACGCTGCCTGGGGCTGGTGCTTGCCAGTTCACCAAAACGCTACCAAAAAAACTGTTAGCGATCGCAGGGATCAGGCCTGACTCTGCGAACGCTGCAGTTATGCGGTTAGTGTTTTGTAAGTGACAGTGATCGATTGATACTGCACTTGGGTGGGCTGGGCTGGGCCGGGCGGACGGGAAAAACGCAGGTGCTAGCAGGTATCTGGGCTGATCCCGCTAACACTGCGTGTTTGGGAACCCTAAACTGCTGGGGACGCTAGTATAGATCTGATCGGATCAGATATTGATCCGTTCAGATACTATACCACTAAGGGAGGCGTATGCTGCGTGCGTGGGTGTTAGCGGTACTGGCGCTAACCTGACGCTGCCTGGGGCTGGTGCTTGCCAGTTCACCAAAACGCTACCAAAAAAACTGTTAGCGATCGCAGGGATCAGGCCTGACTCTGCGAACGCTGCAGTTATGCGGTTAGTGTTTTGTAAGTGACAGTGATCGATTGATACTGCACTTGGGTGGGCTGGGCTGGGCCGGGCGGACGGGAAAAACGCAGGTGCTAGCAGGTATCTGGGCTGATCCCGCTAACACTGCGTGTTTGGGAACCCTAAACTGCTGGGGACGCTAGTATAGATCTGATCGGATCAGATATTGATCCGTTCAGATACTATACCACTAAGGGAGGCGTATGCTGCGTGCGTGGGTGTTAGCGGTACTGGCGCTAACCTGACGCTGCCTGGGGCTGGTGCTTGCCAGTTCACCAAAACACTACCAAAAAAACTGTTAGCGATCGCAGGGATCAGGCCTGACTATGCGAACGCTGCAGTTATGTGTTTAGTGTTTTGTAAGTGACAGTGATCGATCGATACTGCACTTGGGTGGGCTGGGCTGGGCTGGGCCGGGCGGAGGGGCAAAACGCAGGTGCTAGCGGGTATCTGGGCTGATCCCGCTAACACTGCGTTTTCGGGAACCCTAAACTGCTGGGGACGCTAGTATAGATCTGATTGGATCAGATATTGATCCGTACAGATACTATACCACTAAGGGAGGCGTATGCTGCGTGCGTGGGTGTTAGCGGTACTGGCGCTAATCTGACGCTGCCTGGGGCGACGCATATCACCGCCGGGCGATCAGGGGGCTAAACCTTTATTCGGTAATAAACGGCGGGTGCCCTGACACTATAAAAATTAAACGAACTAACCAGCGTCACCCGTAACAGTTATATGGTGATCAGTGGTGAAAGGGTTAACTAGGGGGCAATCAAGGGGTTAAAACCTTTATTAGATAATATATGGGGGTCCCTGTCGCTATAAAACGCTGACGGCGAACCTAAATATTTACGTCCCTAACTAGCGTCACCAGCGACACTAATACAGCGATCAGAAAAATGATCGCTTAGTGACACTGGTGACAGGGGGTGATCAAGGGGTTAAAACTTTATTAGGGGGGGTTAGGGGGGTACCCTAGACCTAAAGGGGGGTAATACTCACTGCCCTAACACTGTAACTGTCACAAACTGACACTATGCAGTAATCAGAAAAAAAAAAATACTGCTAATGTCAGTTTGTGACAGGGGGGGGGGGGGTGATTGGGGGGGATCGGGGGGCGATCGGGGGGGGGGTCGGGGGGGGATCAGGGGCGTAAGGTATGCCTGGCATGTTCTACTGTGTGTGTGTGTGTGTGTGTTGTGCACTCACTTGTCTTCTCTCCTCGGCGCTGGGACAGAAACTGCCAGACCGAGGAGAGATGACATCACATCCTCTGCCTGTGTGAAACTACACACAGGCAGAGGAGGATTCCCATTGGCTGGGAGCGATCGCGAGGGGGGGGGGGCACGATCGGATGGTCTCCCCCTCGCCTCCCGACGCTCCCAGTCAAGTGCCGACCGCCGCTGGCACCGGGGGGGGGGTCCGATCAGACCCCCCGCCCGCGGGAGGCAGATCACGTACGGGTACGTGATTCTGCCTGCCCGTGCCATTCTGCCGCAGTATATCTGCGTTAGGCGGTCGGCAAGTGGTTAAAAACAGATTTTTTGGCTGGAGCTACACTTTAAAAATGTACCAGTTCAAAATTACAAACAGATTCCACTTAACAACAAACCTACAGTCCCTGTCTTGTTTGCACCGCCTGTATACTGCTGTTCAGAGTATATAGGGCCTGGGAGCCCCACGTCTTTCCTTTTTTTAATTTGGGTGCGGGGTTCCCCTTAATATGCATACAGGACCCAAAGGGCCTGGTAATGGACTGGAGGATACCCATGCCATTTGTCTCACTGATTTTCATGCATATTGCCAGGACCCGACATTACATTTAAGCCGCAAGCAGTTTTAAATTACTTTTTTTCCTTTAAAAATGTCATTTTGAAGCCGGTAGTGGGGGATATGAAAGTAAAACTTAAAGCATGGAGTAATTTGCCCCTGTCTGTTTGGGGAATGGTTAATCTCCTCAAAATGAAGGTCATCCCTAAATTTACCTATCTATTTCGCCATTCCCTGCAGTGGATACCTAAATCCTTCTTCACTAAACTAAACCAACGATTTTCAGAGTTTCTTTGGGGCCCCTCCCCACCCAGATACAGGCTATCGACATTGATGAGACCATTGTCACAGGGGGGCACGGCTTTTCCGGACTGCCAAAAGTATTTCTTGGCGACACAGCTTGTGACGGTGGTGTGGTGATTAAACCCCGACAAAACCAACGCGGCTTCCGCTTTGGAGGCCACGGTGGTGGGTTCTTGGGAATCCCTTCAATTTTTAATCTATAGAGGCCCACGTGCCCCATATTCACTAACCCCTTCCATGCTTACCACCTTGCGGGCCTGGAGAATGGGTCTAGTTATCGAAAAATACAATCAGACAGAAACTTCCCCCAACGCCCCCTTGTGGTTAAACCCCAATTAACCACATCTTAATAAACTTACAGACCCTCAGGCATTGACCAGATACGGCATAAAATTAATCTCGCAGGTTGTGTCACAGGCTTCATTGCTTCCCTTCCCCCAGCTCTCCTCTCAGTATAACCTACCGCAACACTATCAGTTCCGCTATTTTCAACTTCTGCACGCTTTTGAGGCTCAATTCCCACGCTCCTCCTGCATCCTAACCCAGTCCAGGCTGGAGAAGACACTTAGATCTGGTTGCACTGAGAAACCCACATCGTGCTTATATGCACATCTGGTTTATGTGTCTTTGCCACCGCTGGACGGCCTCTGGTCCCGTTGGCAGCGCGATATTCCTGCGTTGGACAACGACGACTGGGATGATGTCTGGGACTTTCCCTTCAGGTTGCTAGTTTCTATACCTGACAGACTAGTACAATTCAAAATAGTACACATTGCCTATTTCACCCCACACAGACTTCATCTGATGAACCCTGCTCACTCTCCTGAGTGTTGGAGATGTGGCTCCACTCCAGGAGACTTTTCTCACATTTTCTGGCAATGCCCAAAGATACAACAATTTTGGGGGGAGGTGCTTGCTCTAACCAATAAGGTTGCATCGACTAACTTACCACTGTCAATGGAGATTTGCCTGTTGGGCCTAATAGAAAACCTTGTTCCCACAATAGCTAAACGCATGATGATTGGGTTGTTATTGTTTTATGCTAGGAAAATCATAGCACTGCAATGGAAAAAATCTAATCCCCCTTCAAGTGCTCAGTGGAAACGTCTGGTCAATGTGAGTCTCCCACTATATAAAGATACCTATGCTAATAGAGGTTGCCCGTTGAAATTTGATAAAGTCTGGAGTAAGTGGATGGAGGAATTGAATATCGCCCAGTGAATATTAATTAGTTCCAGATATTGTATTCTAGGTCTGATGAATATAGATAGCTCCTGGATAAGCATTATCTGTTTCTGTAGGACCTTTTTGTTTACTACTCTGACTGAAGTCTACCTCCTGGCAGGAGAAAAGCGACATCTATACCCTGTCTATGTGTCATGCTGTAACTCATTCTGGCTACATCTGGATGTATATTCCCAGATGTTATACCTGTACAATTTAAGCAACCAAGTTGTATATGTTAGTATGTCTTTCTAAAATTTGAATAAAAATAAATTTTAAAAAAAAATGTTGTTTTGTGCAGGGACTGTTGTAAGCACGGGAAACACGCCCCACTTTACAGGCATACTATAGACACCCCCTAGGTACGATATTTAAAGGAATATTTCACTTTTTTTCTTTACTTTAACCACTTGCTTACTGGGCACTTAAACCCCCCTCCTGCCCAGACCAATTTTCAGCTTTCAGTGCTCTCACACTTTGAATGACAATTACTCAGTCATGCAACACTGTACCCAAACGATTTTTTTGTCCTTTTTTTCATACAAATAGAGCTTTCATTTGGTGGTAAACCTCTGGGTTTTTTAATTTTTGTGCTATAAATGAAAAAAGACCGAAAATTTTTAAAAAAAATGCTTTTTTCTTCGTTTCTGTGATAAAATTTTGCAAATTACGGTAGCAATTTTTATTCATAAATGTTGGCCACAATTTATACTGCTACATATCTTTGGTAAAAATAACCCAAATTAGTGGATATTATGTGGTCTATGTGAAATTTATAGAGTCTACAAGCTATGGTACAAATCATAAAAAAATGATCATCTGATCACACCTGATGTACTGAGGCCCATCTCATTTCTTGAGACCCTAACAAGCCAGGAAAGTACAAATGCCCCCCAAATTACCCCTTTTTGGAAAGTAGACATTCCAGGGTATTTAGTAAGAGGCATGGTGAGTTATTTGAAGTTGTCATTTTTTCCCACAATTCTTTGCAAATTAAGTTGTTTTTTTTTTTTTTTTTTATATTTTTTTCAGAAAATTGTCATTGTAATAGCTTATTTCTCTCAGATGGAATGTGCATACCACAAATGACACCACAAAATACATTCAGTTACTCCTCCTGAGTATTACAATACCACATGTGTGGGACTTTTTCTCTAACTGGCCACATACAGAGGCCCAACATGCAGGGAGCATCATCAGGTGTTCAAGGAGCATAAATTACCCATCTAACTTGTTGACTACCTATTACACTTTTGAAGGCCCTAGAGCACCAGGACAATGGAAACGCCCATAAAATGACCCCATTTTGGAAAGCTAACACCCCAACGTATAATCTATGAGGCATAATGAGTCTTTTGAATGGTTCATTTTTTTCCAGAAGTTTTTGGAATATGTGGAAAAAAAATGAAAACGCATTTTTTTTTTACACAAAGTTGTCCGTTTATAGGATATTTCCAACACATAGCATTTACATAGCAAAAATAACACCCCAAAATACATTCTGCTACTCCTCCTGAGTATAACGATACCACATGTGTGAGTCTTTTACACAGCCTGACCACATACAGAGGCCTAACATTGAAGTAGCACCTTCAGGTGTTCTAGGAGCATAAATTACACATCTCATTTCTCACCCACCTATTACACTTTTGAAGGTCCTGGAGCACCAGGACAATGGAAACGCCCACAAAATGACCCAATTTTGGAAAGCTAACACCCCAACGTATAATCTAAGAGGCATAATGAGTCTTTTGAATGGTTCATTTTTTTCCAGAAGTTTTTGGAAAATGTGGAAAAAAATGAAAACGCATTTTTTTTTACACAAAGTTGTCCGTTTATAAGATATTTCCAACACATAGCATTTACATAGCAAAAATAACACCCCGAAATACATTCTGCTACTCCTCCTGAGTAAAATGATACCACATGTGTGAGACTTTTACACAGCCTGACCACATACAGAGGCCTAACATTGAAGTAGCACCTTCAGGTGTCAGTTTATAGGCTATTTCCAACACATAGCATTTACATAGCAAAAATGACACCCCAAAATACATTCTGCCACTCCTTCTGAGTATGGCAATACCACATGTGTGAGACTTTTACACAGCCTGGCCACATACAGAGATCCAACATGCAAGGAACACCATCAGGTGTTCCAGGGACACATAGCATGCATATACCAAGAATTACACCCCAAAATACATTATGCTGAGCAAAGAGAAACAAAAGATTACCTGTGGTTTTAGTAGTACAGTTGTCCACAGGAGGATAGTACTGGTCCAGGCAGCAGGCAGGGACTTGGTCAGTAACAGCGAACACAATTTTTCAGGCAGCAGGAAGAAATACTGTCCATAGTCAGTACAGGCAGCAGGCAGGGATACTGTCCATAGGTCAGTGCAGTGCAGGGTCAGTGCAGGCAGAGATTGTCAGCAGTGCCAAAATATTGGTCTTGGTAGTAGGCAGGAACAAGGTCCATGTGCTGTGGTCAGTGCGACAAACAGAGGCATGACGGCAGTAACTCCTACAGGCAGCAGGCAGAAGTAGGGCCTCATTCAGGACAGAATGGGGACAGGGGTAGAGGCTTCTCCCACCCAAATCTCTTTGAAGCCTCTGAGTCTCCAGACCCTAATCTAGGAATGAGAAAACAAAGAAAATTGTTTTCTTCATCCAGAAAAACTATTCTGGAGCCCCTCACATATGTGAGACCCCTGTGTTAAATCCCACTAGTCCAGTTGCAGGGTACAAGATCAGTCCAAGAGGCAGGCAAGAGGCATGGTCAAACAGTCCAAGGTCAGTTCCAGATCAGGCAAAGGTATGTACAGAATCGTTAGGCAGAAGCATGGTCGAATAACAGTCCAGGGTCAGTTCCATATCAGGCAGAGGTATGTACAGAATCGTTAGGCAGAATCATGGTCGAATAACAGTCCAGGGTCAGTTCCAGATCAGGCAGCGGTATGTACAAAATCGGCAGGCAGAAGCGTGGTCAAATAACAAGCCAGGGTCAGTTACAGAGCAGGCAGTGGCATAAGGGGTGTGAAGGCAGGAACTGAGGATTACGGTTACCATACTTCACTAATAATTTAGTGAAGTATGGTAACGGCGGAAGCATTCACCTATACAAAGGCCTGGTTCGGAAGGAAATTCTGCGCAATAATAAGATGTGTCTCTTCTGACTCCTGCTCTGGTACACACCTTACATCTTTTTTGACATCTTTGGCCTGTTGGTTTGGGAGGGAGTTTATCTGGAAAGTGGCGCTCGGAGAGTCAACTAACAACATCTGATCGGATGTTTACTGGTGGGCCGTTCGGGAATATAAGGGCAGTGTAAATTTCCTCCTGGTAGCCAAGGAAGGGTTGGGGGTTTTGGGTAGATTTGCGGTAAATGATATAGGAGTTGTATATGGCCAATTGAAAAAAATAAATCGCTACTTTTTTGTACCAGTGGTATGTCCTTCTTGTGGCAAGATATGGTTCCAACATTTGATCGTTGAAGTCGACTCCCCCCATAAACAAATTGTATTGATGGATGCATGTGGGTTTCTGGATGGGGCCATTCCTTCTGGGGATTTCCACATAGGTGTTGTTGTGGATGGAAGACAACATATACACATCCCTTCTGTCCCTCCACTTCACTGCCAGAATCTCTTTGTTACACAGACATGCCGTTTCTCCTTTTCTCAACTTCTTATTAACAAGACTTTGAGGAAAGCCCTTCCGATTTCTTTTCACGGTGCCACATGCTGGCGTCTTCTTCCGATGAAGGTTGTGGAACAGGGGCAGAGAAGTGTAGAAGTTATCTACATACAGGTGGTATCCTTTGTCAAGTAGGGGGTATATGAGGTCCCAAACAACTTTCCCGCTGGTTCCCAAGTAGTCCGGGCAATTAGGAGGCTGCAGCTGGGTGTCCTTCCCTTCGTACACTATGAAGGAATATGTGTATCCTGTGGCTCGGTCACATAGTTTGTACACCTTCACCCCATAGCGGGCCCTTTTGCTGGGGATAAATTGCTTAATTTTAAGCCTGCCGCTAAATTTCACAAGAGACTCATCTACACATATTTGTTGGTCCGGGGTGAACAGCTGGGGGAATACTTCGGAAAAATAATTTAATATTGGGCGAATTTTGTAAAGCCTGTCAAAATTTGGATCAGTTCGGGGAGGGCACTGGGTATTGTCGCTGAAATGTAGGAACCTCATTATCATCAGATACCTGGCATTACCGCGGAGAAGAGCGGCATGTGGTGGAGGGGGTGGGTTGACCAATAGGAACGGAATTCGTTTTTTTTGGTGAGCCCCATATTAAATGTGAGGCCCAAAAAAACCTTGAACTCCTCCACTGTCAGGTCTCTCCACTCATAGGGATGGGCATAATATGATGTGGGATTTTGCAAAATAAATTGCTGTGCATACAGGTTGCACTGGGCCACAATTGACGCCAACATGTCCTCCGTAAAAATTAAATAAAAAAAATTAATTGGGGTGAAATTCCCTGTATCCACCTGGACTCCTGGCTGGGCCGTGAAAGGGGGAACGCTAGCTTCTCCTGAATTAGGAGGAAGCCACAAGGGGTTCTGAAGTGCAAAGGGAAGGCTGGCATGGGACCTAACCCTTTCGGGCTGGGGTGACACCCCACTGGTACTTGGCCTTTTTTTGCTGAGGCACTGCGGTGCTAGTGGATGGCATTGCAGTGCTAGTGGATGCCAATGCAGTGCTGGCAGATGCCACTGCGGTGCTGGTGGATGCCACTGCCTCCTCACTAGAACGCCTTCGTTTGGCGGGCCGAGTTTCTTCCTCCTCTGAGTCTGTAAGTGTTTCACTACTGAGGACTGGCTCGTAATTTACGTCAGAATCCGAATTGGGAAGGGAATCTGAAAAAGAGAGCTCCCCGTTGCTCTCGTCGGCCGTAAAAAGAATTTGGTATGCCTCCTCGGCGGAAAAGCTTTTTTTGGACATGGCTGCTGGTGGTTATGAGATTGCACAGCTGTGTGCTAAGCCTGCACTGATGAGGTGGCACTGATTGATGGCACAGATGTGCACTGATGAGGCGGCACAGATGGGCACTGATCGCACAGATGGGCACTGATGAGGCGGCACAGATGGGCACTGATCGCACAGATGGGCACTGATGAGGTGGCACAAATGGGCACTGAGGCAGCACAGATGGGCACTGAGGAAGCAGCACACATGTGCACAGATTTACACCAATGAGGCGGCACAGGTGGGCACAGATATGCACGGATGTGGCACAGGTGAGGTGGCACAGATGGGCACTGATGAAGCGGCACAGATGGGCACTGATCAGGCAGCACAGATGGGCACTGATAAGGTGGCACAGATGTGCACTGAAGCGACAGATGGGCACTGATTGGTACAGATGGGCACTGATGAGGTGACACAGATGGGCACTGATGAGATGGCACAGATGGGCACTGATGAGGTGGCACAGATGGGCACTGATGAGTTGGCACAGATGCGCACTGATTGCACAGATGCGCACTGATTGCACAGATGTGCACTGATGGGCACAGATGGGCACTGATGGGCACAGACGGGCTCTGATGGGCACTGATGGGCACAGACGGGCAATTATGGGCACAGACGGGCACAGATTGGCACAGATGATGCACTGATGGCACAAGTGGGCACTGATGTGCACAGGTGGGCACAGATGGCACTATATTAGTGTCACTGTGGGCACTGTTGGGCACTTTTTGGGCACACTTTGCTGTTATTATACTGATAACTACTCACAGAAGCTCTCTCTCCTCACACGCTGTCTCTGTGTGAGGAGAGAGAGCCGGCAATGAGAGATGATCTCAATTGTTTACCTTTTAGATCATCTCTCATTGGAGGCGGCGATCGCGCTGTAAACGGCCGCTGTGATTGGCCGTTTACAGGGATCTGTGATTGGCTGTGTCCAAGGGACACGACCAACACAGATTTTCCCCGAGGCGCGCTCATGAGAGCGCGCTGGGAACGAGGAAAGGGGACGACGCCAATAGACGTAGTCCCGGTATTTCAGATCCGCGCTGTTGCCGTCATTTGGCAATGGCCCGGATCTGAAGCGGTTAAGCATCATTAAAATCACTGCTCCCGAAAAAACTGCCATTTTTAAAAGTTTTTTTTGCATTGATACATGTCCCCTGGGGCAGGACCCGGGTCCCCAAACCCTTTTTAGGACAATACCATGAAAATTAGCCTTTAGAATGAGCACTTTTGATTTCAAACGTTCGAGTCCCATAGACTTCAATAGGGTTCTAACGTTCGTGCGAATTTTCGGTCCGTTCACAGGTTCTGGTGCGAACCGAACTGGGGGGTGTTCGGCTCATCCCTATTCTTGATTTGTTCTGTGATATTTCTTGGTGTGTGAGTGTAGAATAGTAATGTTACCCTCTGAATTTTGGGAATTACAGTTTTATTTCTGATGTTGGTACACATATCACATTTTTTGGGGGAAAATTATGATCATTTGGAAATACTAAACACACAAAATTGTGACTCATTTAAAATTTGCATCAGCAATGGTATTGTTTGTGGTTTATGAAGACACCTGTGGGTGTTTCGGTAAAGACTTTTGTGAGATGGACAGCAACAAGTGAGAGAGACAGAGAAAAAGATATTTTACCAAACATGAAAACATTACACATTACTAGCATTCTTAAAAACAAAAAATATGAAGAAGAAGCAACATTGTGGCAAGGACAATTTATTTTAGAGAAATAAACAGTTCATCTCAAAATTAAAATGTATTTTTTGGGGGAAGTAACAATTGTACCATTAAAATCAATGGTTGAAACTTGCATTTAGCTATATAGTGCACATTTTCCTGCTCGCAGCCGCTTTTTAGCCAAACGCTAATTTGAGAATTTACTATAGCATAGTATTTTGCATGTCTGTGCATGCACACTTGTGCTGGTACGTAGTTGTAGAAAGAAGGGGAATTTATCTCTTCTCAAACGTTCTTTAATCATTAATCTGTTATTAATTTTCCAAGTAATAGAATACAAATTCATGTAAATATATAGCATCAGTCATTCAATAACATTTGTGCTAAACAAATCATTTGGTTAAAAGAAACAGCAAAATAAAACAAAACGAGATACTTCCGTGTATCGAATCATATCTAAGGTATAATGGTAATAAGTCAACAATATAATATTAATTACAAGATATTAATCTTCGCTTACCCCAAACGGGTTTAAGCTGTAAGCGGAGATCAATTATTAAACATTTATAGTGAATAATTTAGAGGTAACTTATTTTTGAACTTGAGGATAAATTCGAAGGTTTTGTTATAATATCCAAAATGAATTAATTAAGGATTACAGGTTTGTAAATAATGAGAGGCTCTAGGGTGAACAATCCAGGCTTGCCATTTCTTTTTGAACGTAGTCAAATGATAATTTTTATAGGCCAATATCAATTCACATTGTGCTTTATATTTAATCTAATAATAACAGTGGTTAAGTTTGGAGCTTCACAGGATTTCCATAGAGTGGAGATTGAGATTCTAGCAGCAATTAGTATGTGGGTTACTAATAGACATGTGCATTCGTTTTCGTCCGAATGCATTTGCGTCCGTATTTCAGGTATTTTCGTTATCGCTTTAACAAACGATAACGAAAGTGCAGATTCCGAAAAACGAAAGATCCCACATAAACAAATGCTTTACTTTCATTTTCGTTGTGACAACAGTTCGATATAGATAGGCGATTCGACATGATGCTAACAATAACAATCTGTGTCCATCGAGCCTGTGGTTGAATGTGCCTAACCTTAGCTCTATTAGTCCAAGATTATTCTACATAGAGAGAAAAGATTCGACATAGAGAGAAAAGATTTGGAATTGGGTGGGGGAAGTAAAATAAAAATAATGATAATGATGAATGTTATTGGCTGATTGTAACCAAAGAGGAGGAGCAGTAAAATAGCTAGAACTAAGTACACATGTACAGCCAACTTACTTTCACTTACGATTTGCTAGCAGAGAGAGACACAAACACTGAATCATTTTAGAAGACAGTCAATCTTAGCTGGTCCATTTGTTAGAGAACCTGAATTATTTAGCAATTAAGCATAAGCACAGCAGCAGAACAATAGTGAAGAAAGCTACAGTTCAACCTAACTTTTTCATAATAAAAGATTCAACAAAGCAGCGAAACATTCGACAGACACCATAAGCCTTCAATGACAGATTCGACCTTAATTAATTTATTTGGATTTTCGGACGAATGCAATTTTTACCGAAAAACGAAATAAATAAAAACGAATTTCGGGAGTAACTAAAAAAAAATGTATTTTTCGGACGAAAACGAAATTCCGAAACAAAATATTTCAGTGTGCACATGTCTAGTTACTATTGTTCTAAACATACTCGGATAGGAATCTAAATTTAATCCTAGAAGAGCCATTGCTGGAGTAAGTTCAATAATATTACCAGTAAGATCTGCTATAAATTTGGATATAGTTTTCCAAAAACTTTGTAAATTCTTACAACTCCAGAGGGTGTGGTGTAGATTTCCTATGTGTTCCATGTGTTCATTACATCTCCAGCATAATGCCCTGTACACACGATCAGACATTGATCGGACATTCCGACAACAAAATCCATGGATTTTTTCTGACGGATGTTGGCTCAAACTTGTCTTCCATACACACGGTCACACAAAGTTGTTGGAAAATCTGATCATTCTGAACGCGGTGAAGTAAAACACGTACGTCGGGACTATAAACGGGGCAGTAGCCAATAGCTTTCGTCTCCTAATTTATTCTGAGCATGCGTGGCACTTTGTGCGTCGGTTTTGTGTACACACGATCGGAATTTCCCACAACGGATTTTGTTGTTGGAAAATTTTATAGCAAGCTCTCAAACTTTGTTTGTCGGAAATTCCGATGGAAAATGTGTGATGGAGCCAGGGGCGGACTGATAACTCATGGGGCCCCCGGGCAATAGGAGATTATGGGGCCCCCAGGCAAACAGAGATTATGGGGCAACACATTATACACACACACAGTATACAATCACACAGTATACACATACATGTACACACAGTATACACAGACAGATGTAAAAAAAACACAGATTTATACATACTGTCCCTGGTTTTACTGAGGCTGGCAACCCTGATGGGGCCCCCTAGTTTCTAATAACATCGGAAATTAGCTCCATATAATTTAGAGGAAGGGTAGGCAAGATTGATTCCTAAACAAGATATAGATGATTCTTCCCAATTAAAATCATATTTTCCACACAAATTAACTACAGTATCATCAGAAAGATTCATAGGTAGTACATGACATTTATTACGGTTGATCTTATAATAGGATGCAATTCCATACAATTCTAAAACTCTGAGGGTTGTGTATAGAGTGCCATTATGGCTGAATGTATAAATCAATTAAATCCTAATTTCATAAGTGAATTTGAGATAAATTCCCAATGCATCCTGTCGAATGCCTTTTAGGCATCAAGAGTGAGAAAAAGAGAAGGCATTTGACCATTTTCTATCTGATTGATTAGGTTTATCATCCTTCTCGTGCCATCTGGAGCTTGTCTTCCCTTCACAAAACCTGTTCGGGGTTTATGAGAGATGATGTTATGTTTATTAATCTATTGGCCAGGATTTTTGCATATATCTTCAGATCTGTGTTTAACAATGATATTGGTCTATAGTTTTTAGGGGATGAGGGGTCTTTGTCTGGTTTAGGAATAGTAATTATAACTGCTTCTAGCATTTCCTTGGGGAATTGTCTGGTGTTTGCGATTTGATTAAGCAATGTATTTAGATGTGGAACTAAGATATCTGCACATGCATTATAATATTCTGCAGACAGACCATCAATTCCTGGTGCTTTATCTTTAGGTAGGGATTTTATTACAGTAAGAATTTCTTCTCGTGATATAGGCTCATTGATTTGTTCTAGAGTGATTGTATCAATTTTAGGTAGATTTACCGAGTCTAAAAAACTCATTATACTAGCGGGTGTAGGTTGCAGGGTGTTTTTACCTTTTTTAAGATTATATAGTGATTCGAATCTGCAATCTTCTGGGGGTTATAATGTGTTTCTTGAGTAGTATGATGAATTAATTTCATAATTTTATTCTTGTTTTGGCGTTCTCGTAATCGATATGCTAATAATTTGCTAGCTTTATTGTTTTGGGAGTAGTAGTTTATTTTATTTCTTTTTAGATAGTTATCATGGTCTGCTATTAAGGCACATCTTAGTTCCATTCTAAGGATGTTTAATTGCTGAGATAGATTGACATCTATGGGATTTTTTTGTGTACTTCCTCTAGGTCAGAAATATCTTGCAGTAGTTTGTTTAATGTAATTTGTTTCTTTTTTTCTCCCTGGATGCTACTTGAATCAATATTCCCCTTATAAATGCTTTATGGGAACACCATACATTTGTTATATTTACAGAATCCTCAATATTAAATTCAAAAAATTCTTTTAGATTTTTCTTTATCACAGATAGATTGTCCTTTTGAGATAGAATGAAAGTATTATTTCTCCATAAAGTATTGTTGTTATTCGTTGATCCTGTTTGTATTTCTATCGTGATAGGAGCATGGTCGGACCATGTTATACTATGTATTTTAGCATTTACTATCTTTTGTAACAGAAATCTATCTGTAATAAAGTAATCAATCCTGGAACAGGATTTATACATATAGTCTCGTTCAGTGGCATGAATACATCTCCATGGATCATATAGATCTTCATCATGAAGTAATTTATTTGGACCAGGCCTAGTAGATTTTTATTTTTTTGAGGTATCCATAATGGGATCGATAGGAGCATTAAAATCTCCACAGATAATAAATTGGCCTTTGAGGGTGTTTATTGGGTGCATAGATATTAACAAAAGTATAGGTTGTATTGTCAATATTTGCCACTAGTATGATGTATCTACCCTGATCATCTGTTTTAAAATCTAGTGTCATGGTTATGCAATAGAGTTTCTGTCAGCTTACCTTTCTCCATGTGTTCATCTCTAGAGACCAGCTGACCCTCACCTGACTGCTTTTGTAGACTCTCCTCTAGCGTGGCTCTACCCCAGCTCTTATCAGGGAACCCTATATTAACCTGTGCACTGCAAGCCAGCAGTGCTGATCAACCATTGTGTGTTAGCTTTCGTGTGTACTTGCTGTGTTTCCCACGTCTGATTCCAGTCACCGACTTTGGCCTGTTCTTAACTATTCCTGTCTGCTCGTGACCCTGACCTTTGGCATGTCCCCGACCATCCCTGTTTACCTGTGACCCTGAACCTTGGCGTGAACTCTGTTGTCCTTGTCTGCTTGTGGCCCCGACCTTGGCTTGTCCCTTACTTTCCTTGTTGTTCCAGCCTGCTGCCTCCTTCCGCTTCTCCTGTAGTCTACCGTGAGCGTGAGCTGTGAGACCCTGGGGGCCGCGACCTGGAGCCAGATTGCAGCGCAGTCCATCCTCACCACTGGAGGCTCTGGTGAACACCTGCTGGCTCTTAGACTACGCGCCCTGGGGAATCTATGCTCTGGCTCCCAATGGGATCTGTGTCAGTGATCCAGTAGACCTGCTTCCTGAACCTCCCAGGGTTCAATCTGCAGCAGTCAGTCCTAGGGTCCACTACCTTGCGGTGTACTTCTGACTCCTACAGAGTGCATCTGTCACCTAACCTCAAGGTGACCTGACAGTTTGATCAGCCATAGACCCGGCTGATGTGCTGCTAACCGCAGATGATCCGTTGCAGGGCTTAGTTCGCAGACTTGAGACCCAGGAATTGCATCAGACCCAGGTGATGCGATTCCTTCAGGATTTGGCATCCCATTTTGAACAGGTTCAGGCCTCATTAGGACCCCCGGTTCAACAACCTCAACCACTATCTGCTGCTGCACCTATCGCACCAATCGCAGCCACACATTCATTACATCTGCCAGCTCAGGCCCGTTTCTCTGGGGACTCCAAGGCCTGCAGGGGGTTCCTTAGCCAGTGCACAATTCATTTTGAGCTTCTGCCCCAAAACTTCCTGTCCGATCGGGCAAAGGTAGCCTATATTATATCCCTCCTGCCCGGCGAGGCGTTAGCCTAGACTGCCCCTCTGTGGGAACTAAATGATCCAGTGGTTTCTAGCCTGTCTGATTTCTTGAAACTTTTTCGGAATATCTTCGAGGAACCGGGTCGTGTCTCCTCAACGGCCAGCGCCCTTTTACGTCTCCGTCAAGAGTCCGCTTCTGTGGGACAGTACGCTCTTCATTTTCGTACTTTGACTGCTGAGCTGAGTTGGAATAATGAGGCCCTAGTTGCAACCTTTTTACATGGCCTCTCTGATAGAGTGAAGGATGAATTAGCAGGAAGATCTCTCCCTGCTGATCTGGATGGTGTCATCACCTTGTGTAACCAGATTGATATTCGCTTTCAGGAGAGGGCCCTGGAAAAAAGACGCCAGCACTCCCTGTTCCTTAGGCAGCCTGAGCTCCATGTCCCTTCTCTTCATTCCGAGGAGCACCTCCTGCCTGCTAAAGATCCTATGCAGCTGAGCCGGACCAAGTTATCTCTCGAAGAACGCACTAGGCGCAGAACTCTGGGCCTGTGCCTCTACTGTGGCGTCAAAGGTCATTTTCGTGATACTTGTTCTCTTCGTCCGGAAAAACGCTCAAGGCTAATACATCTGGAAGGTGGAGTATTGGACCCTGAAATATCACCTTCACCTTCTTGTCTTCTCCTTTCTGTGTTCCTTCATGTTGGCACTTCCCCTCGTTCGGTCTCGGCATATCTGTATTCCGGAGCCGCTGGCAATTTCATGGACTGGGGAACTGCATCTTCCATGAGACTTACCCTTTTGCCCCCTACAACACCATTGGTGGTCTTGGCGATTGATGGCACTGTTCTACCAGGGGGCCCTATCCACTTCCAGACCCTCCCTGTTAAGATGTCGGTAGGGACACTCCACCAGGAGTGGATATCCTTCCTTGTCTTACCTAAGGCTTCATCTCCTATCATATTAGGTCTTCCTTGGTTACGGCTCCATTCTCCACATATTGACTGGACTGCTGGACAGATCTTGACTTGGGGTTCCTCCTGTTCCCCCTCCTGCCTACTCAAGGTTACCCCAAAAGAGAAACTTCCTGTTGCCTCCATCCCAGTATCTTCTGCTCTTCCCGCTGCATATAGCGATTTCTGGAATGTCTCCTGCAATAGTCGGGCTGAGGCACTCTCTGGGTCATGTGGCACTCTGGATGAGGAGCCCACCTGTGAACCTGAGCCGATCAGTCACTCCAGTTTGCATGGCCATTTCCCTTTGCCTGTCCCTGGACCCCCTTGGACACACACCCAGGCTTACTCGTCCACCAGTTCCACAGTTGCTACGCCCTGCGATGCAATTCTGGTGGTTGCTGCACCTGGCAATGCTGTTCAGTCGGCCTCTGCACCAGTCCAGCCTATGCCCAGTGAGCTTCCTGCTTCTTGTTCAGGACCTTCTTTAACCTGGCCTCACCCTACTGCTACTACGTCCGTTCAAACCTGTTTAAGAGGCTCAATACATCCTCAATCTCTCTTCAATCTTTTGTTCAGGGCTCTCTGCATTCTGTTTGTGTTTCAGCTATCCAGCTTAACTCTTGTGACACGTCACCTTCTAACCAACCTGACCTCAGGGATCCACTGACCTCTACCCAGTCTGATGGTCCTGTGTTGGATGTCCAGCTCATCTTTAAGGGTCTGGGGGACCCTGCTCAGACTTCTGATGGTCTTCTTGTGCCCTTACCCATTTCTAAAAAGCCTTTAGTCCTCAATAAGTCCTTTCGTCCTCTCCCTACCTGGGTTCCGGTCTCTGAGGATAATCTAAAGTACGAGGTTAGTCAAGTTTTGGATTCCCGGCTCCATAAAGGCATTCTTCAGTACCTTATACATTGGAAAGGGTTTGGTCCTGAGGAGAGGTCTTGGATCACTGCATCTGAGGTCTTTGCTCCTCGTCTATTGAGGAGGTTCCATCTGGAGTTTCCCTTTAAGCCTGCGCACAGGCGAGGGAGGGGGAGGCCTCATAAGCGGGGGGGTACTGTCATGGTTATGCAATAGAGTTTCTATCAGCTTACCTGTCTCCATGTGTTCATCTCTAGAGACCAGCTGACCCTCACCTGACTGCTTTTGTAGACTCTCCTCTAGCGTGGCTCCACCCCAGCCCCTATCAGGGAACCCTATATTAACCTGTGCACTGCAAGCCAGCAGTGCTGATCAACCATTGTGTGTTCGCTTTCGTGTGTACTTGCTGTGTTTCCCACATCTGATTCCAGTTACCGACTTTGGCCTGTTCTTAACTATTCCTGTCTGCTTGTGACCCTGACCTTTGGCGTGTCCCCGACCATCCCTGTTTGCCTGTGACCCTGAACATTGGCGTGAACTCTGTTGTCCTTGTCTGCTTGTGGCCCCGACCTTGGCTTGTCCCTTACTTTCCTTGTTGTTCCAGCCTGCTGCCTCCTTCCTCTTCTCCTGTAGTCTACCGTGAGCGTGAGCTGTGAGACCCTGGGGGACGCGACCTGGAGCCAGACTGCAGCGCAGTCCATCCTCACCACTGGAGGCTCTGGTGAACACCTGCTGGCTCTTAGACTCCGCGCCCTGGGGAATCTATGCTCTAGCTCCCAGTGGGATCTGTGTCAGTGATCCAGTAGACCTGCTTCCTGAACCTCCCAGGGTTCAATCCGCAGCAGTCAGTCCTAGGGTCCACTACCTTGCGGTGCACTTCTGACTCCTACAGAGTGCATCTGTCACCTAGACTCAAGGTGACCTGACATCCAGTAGTTGAAAAGCGACAGTATCTTTAATAGCTATGGCCACACCTTTTTTCTTTTTGTTGTTGTTGGAAACAAAAATATGTGGAAACCTACGATGTGAAAAATTAGGTGTTTTGTCCATTGAAAAATGTGATTCCTGTATGTACATTATATCACAGTTGAATTCAATCGCATCCTTCCATAGAGCTCTTCTCTTATATGGACTGTTAAGACCGTTAGTATTTATTGACATAAACTTAATGCTCATAGTGTTGGTGGTAATTGCTGCTAAACAAGGTTAATTTAACATTAATCGAAAAAAACTTTACCTCTTTAATGCAGTAGTAGTTATTACCTTCTGTGAATAGTAGATAGCGGATTTGAGCCTTATAAAGCACAAAAAAAGTAAGTAACATACAAATAAACAACATAAACAAAATAAGATAAGAAACTAGGAGTTGGCATGTAACTCCTGTGTACATTGTTAATGTACTAAATATCCTAGGTTATCTAGGATAGGGGGAGAAACAGATCTACCCAGACTCAGGACTCCCTGTAATTAGAGACCCTGGGTTAAAGTAGGTGCATAAATCCAAACCTAATAACCATATACTCAGCAGAATAGTTTTTATAGGTCATTTAAAGGGGTCCTTGGAGAGGGAGGATGATGGTCTTCCTTGTTTGGTTTGCCATTGTCGAGGTACAGTGACAGGTAGAGATTTGTCTGGACCTTTGTCTTCTTCAATTGGAAGTAATCCCCATTGACGCAGAATCTTCAGACCTTCTTCCATGTTATGCATATTGTATGAAATACCTTCACGATCGATTAGTATTTTAGTAGGGAATCCCCATCTATACTGTATCTTATGGTTCCGGATAGGGATGAGCTGAACACCCCCTGGTTTGGTTCGCACCAGAAGTTTGTGCGAACTTTAGAACCCTGTTAAAGTCCATGGGACTCAATGGCGTTCAAAATCAAAAGTGCTAATTTTAAAGGCTAATATGCAAGTTATTGTCCTAAAAATGGTTTGGGGACCCAGATCCTGCCCTGGGGGACATGCATCAATGCAAAAAAAAGTTTTAAAAACGGCCGTTTTTTCGGCAGCAGTGATTTTAATGATGCTTAAAGTGAAAAAAAAGTGAAATATTCCTTTAAATATCGTACCTGGGGGGTGTCTATAGTATGCCTGTAAAGTGCTGTGTGTTTCCCGTGCTTAGAACAGTCCCTGCACAAATTGACATTTGTAAAGGAATAAAAGTCATTTAAAACTGCTTGCGGCTTTAATGTAATGTCGGGTCCCGGCAATATGGATCAAAATCAGTCAGACAAACGGCATGGGTACCCCCCCAGTCCATTACCAGGCCCTTTGGGTCTTGTATGGATATTAAGGGAAACCCAAATTAAAAAAAGGAAAGGCGTGGAGTCACCAGGCCCTATATACTCTGAACAGCAGTATACAGGCGGTGCAAACAAGACAGGGACTGTAGGTTTGCTGTTAAGTAGAATCTAAAGAAATAAATAATACAGCGCTGTTTTTCAGTCTTAAAATGGAAGTAAACAGCGGCCAACACACCTATAGACCCAAGTAATAGATAAAAGTATAAAAAAGTGTAGCGCTATAAACTCAGAAAATTAGTTGAATAGTGTCTTAAACTCAAATAAAGTGTATATAATGACATACAATTAAGTATTAGTATGAAAATGCTATGATGTACTATATATAGTACACATATAGTGTACACGCTGTAAACCAGTATAAAAAGAAAACACAATGCAATATTGGTATAAATTAAATATAGTACACTGTGTATAGTGCATATATGGTATACAAAGCTATAAGAAAAAAAAACACCAAAACATGTGAACAGTGATTCAAATATGAAGACCAATAAAGTCCAATAAGTTCTAAATGTAATTAACACCACAAGAGACCATAATGTCAAAGTTCACCGATGTTGTTGAAAATTATAAGAAAGGTGAGAAAGCCACCACCCAGGGTCTTAGGGGGCTTACCAAAGGCAAATGACTTGGAAAGACTTATGTCGCCCGACTTATGTCGGCCAAGTCGCAAAAGCTGTGGGATCAACTGGTCACAAGAGTATAACTTCTTAAAAAGCCATGTTAAATCGCAGATTGGAGAAGCAGACAAGTGGAAAAGCTGTGTAGAGGCTTGGAGGCCACCAGAGTAGGCAGAAAAGGTATTGATGGTGAAGAGGCTGTCACCGAAGATATCAGGAGGCTTACCAGAAGTTGTTGACTTGGGAAGACTTACGTCGTCCAAGTCAAAAAGGCTTAGAGACCAACTGGTCAGAAGGGTGCATCTCCTCAGATATCCTCAATAAGTTCCAAACCAAGGTGGCAGTTCAGCATCCACAGTTATCCGTACAGCATAGAAAGTAATATCCCAATAGAAGGCCACAAACGAATATTCGTATACCATGCGAGAAATGGGTGAAAGAACTCACATAGCGTAATAACGTAAACACTGGTTTATTAAAGTATCAAAATTACACTCACATATTAGTAGATCATCAAAAGCACAAAGATCAAGTAGCGGTAATTGTGAAGGGTCCACCCAACGCGTTTCTGCTAAAGAGCCATCATCTGGGGTGTGGACCCCCCCACCTCACCGCTATATAAAGAACTAATGACCCCTTGTAGAAGTGTCATGATACCGGAAGTGTAACTGAATTACATCACTTCCTGTTAGTTAAACCATAAAATCTGTGTTGGCCATTATATGTATAAAAATCCCAAATAATATAGAACCTACTAGGAAACTAATATACTTAAATTAGATTAAATTAAAGAAAAGAGGAAACTGGCTGCAAAAACGAAAAAACAGGACCAAGCCTCGTCTTCATAGCTTCTCATAAGAGGCTGCCTGTAATAAACAGAGCCAAGGCTCGTTTTACCACACGTTGCGGCGTCGCTACGCACTAGCGATGCGGCGTCACGGCGCCCCATAGGAAGTGGACCAAGCCTCAATCTGAGGATGGTCACATGACTTCCTGCAAGGATGACACTGAAAGTGTCATGCGCGGCATAATAATAGGTGGAGCCGAGCATCATTGCCGCCGTACGTTGTGACGTCACTATGTATAAGAACAGCGGCGTCACTGCGCTTCATAGGGAGCAAACCAAGCCTCCTTCGAAGGATGGTCACATGACTCCCTAATGAAATAAACAATAGAAATGTGAACTACGGCATAGGTCGTTATTCACCGGGATTCCTCCCAGTAAACAGAATAATTAATTGTGGTTGGATTGCATTGATTAAATGCAATCACCAACCAAGCCGCAAACAGACCATATGTTTCATTAATTATATTTTATATAATTTGCATATATTAATAATAAAGATTATTTTAATGAAAAATTAATATAAAAAAATTCTATAAAAATATAAAAATAAAAATATAAATAAATATAAATAAATCCGCATCCAGACCTAGAGTGACCAAAGGTCATAAGCCTAAACAGCTAAATGGCAACTGCCAATACGGGTCATTATTACATAAGAAGTCGTCTACCATAATAATCCTAACATTATTTAAATGCTAAAATGGATAATGAAAAATTATAGTGAAATTGTATAAAAAATTATATGTATAAAAAAAGGAAATATATAAATTGTGAATGGTATAGAAGAAAAGAAAGAAACATTCCAATTAGGCTTGGTTGATAAACGAATTGATGTCCCACTCCACATTCATTCCTTGTGGAAAGTGGGTCTGCAACTCGTATATCCAATACGTCTCCAAGCGAGAAACACCCCTTAGGATAGCTCCTCCCCTCCATGGGGTAACATATTTATCAATAATTAAAAATTGTGTGCCTACAGGGTTCCGATCATGAAACTCCCTATAATGCCGGGGGACTGTATGTTTAGTGCTACCGGCCTTAATCAAATTAATATGTTCTGACACCCTCGTTGTAAATGACCTAATAATCCGGCCCACATATTGTTTTCCAGACGGACAAGTTAACAGGTACACCACAGTAGTGGTGGCACAAGTGCAGAAATGTTTGATTTGATACGTACGGCCAGTTACAGTAGATTTAAAATTATGGCTAGCTCTCCTACCACACATATTGAATTGGCATACTAAACATCTTTTACAGGGATGGAAACCAGTCCAGTTGTGAAAAAAAGATGGTTTACTAGGAGGATAATTAATATTTGGTGCCAGTTTATTTCAAAGTGAAGGCACCCCTCTAAAGATCACTAGGTGTTTCAGGTAATAGGGGGCCCAAGATTTTATCAGTTTTTAGAACATCCCAATGATGTTCAAAAATATGTTTGATCTGCTTATGTTGGATAGAAAATGATGTTAGGAAGGACCACTAAAAGTCGTCACTCTCTCGTCGAGGTTTATCCTCCAACAGCAGAGAGCGATCGATATCACAGATATTAGCAATATCCCTATCAACTTCTAAAGAATCGTAACCCTTTTCCAAAAATTTTTCTCTTAGGACATTAGCCTGAATTTTATCGGTATTTATATCTGTACAATTGCTGCACAACCGCAGAAATTGACTCTTCGGGACCGATCTAAGCCACGATCTATGATGACAGCTATCTGTGGGTATATATCCATTCCCATCTGTTGGTTTAAAATAGGTGCTGAATATAAACTTTTGGTCAATCCTTTCAATAACAAGATCAAGGAAATTAATTGTTGACCTACTACATTCATAGGTAAGGGCTATACCCCTATCATTGTCGTTAAGAGCCCGAAAAAAGTCTTCCAAACCTTCATGGGTGCCTGTCCACAGGAGGAGGATGTCGTCTATATACCGGGCCAACAACAAAAGCTGTGGGTTATCCATGGCATAAACGACATCCTCCTACCACTTGGCCGTAAATAAATTAGCCAGGCTAGGAGCGAACTTAGCTCCCATTGCCACCCCTTTGTGTTGCCAGTAGAACCGTCCGTCAAACCAAAAATAGTTGTGTTGTGTGGCAAACTCAATTAGATCGACAATAAACTTAACCTGAGGGGCGGCAAGAGAGGCATCTCTGTTGAGAAACCCGTGAACTGCGTCTATATTTTTTTGATGTGGGATACAGGTATAAAGAGGTGCCACATCAGCGGTGGCCATAATTAGGTCACCCGAATAGGAAACGTTAGATAATAATCTTATCAAATCTTTTGTGTCCTTAAGATAAGATGGCATATTTCGCACTGACGGCTGTAAAAAGAAATCTATATATTTGCCTATTCTAGAGGTAACAGAGTTGATCCCACTAATTATAGGCCGACCGGGAGGATGGAGGGGGTCCTTATGGACTTTGGGCAAATAATAGATAACGGGAATGCGTGGAGCTAGAGGGACACGGAATGATTTTTCTTTCTTATTTAAAATTAAAGTTTCAAAACCTTTAGATACCAAGTTTTGTAATTCTTTCTTGTATTTAGACGTTGGGTTGCTAGGTAGTTCCATGTAAATTTCATGGTCACCCAAAACATGGTTCATTTCCTTCATATAATCTGATTTGTTTAACAAAACTATGCCTCCGCCTTTATCGGCGGGGCAAATTACCAAGTATTTGTTGTCACACAAAGACCTTAAACCAGCTTGGGGCAAAGAATTATAGAATTTTCGTTTGGGCGGAATTTTGGCCAGATCTTTTAACACCAAATCCCTAAACATATGGATAGTAGGAGGGAGTTGCGTAGGAGGATTGAAAAGAGAAGGGCTAGATAAACCCGAGTGCACTGTACCGGACGTTGCCGCCCTAACAACGTTTCTAGTTGGATTCGAGATAATATAGCGTTGAATATTAATTTTTCTAATGTACTTATGTATGTCAATAAATGTGTTAAATTTACTGAGCTTACATGGAGGAGCGAATTTTAGGCCCTTATTCAAAATAATTTTTTCCTCCTGTGTTAGAACAGTATTACTCAGATTGAACACCCCCTGACACGTTAAGTTCGCTTTCTCTTTTCTTCTCTGATTCCTCCTCCCTCCTCGGGACCCTCTCTTGTTTCTAGACCCCTTTTTCTGCCTTGAGGTTCCTCGTGAAAACCCCGAGCAGCCCGAGAATTGAAATTGGGCTGTGGGTGTCTATAAGGGGATGGGTCATATCCTGCATCCTAGTAGGAAGTCATGTGACCATCCTCAGATTGAGGCTTGGTCCACTTCCTATGGGGTGTCGTGATACCGCAGCGCTAGTGCGTAGCGACGCCATGACGTGTGGTAAAACGAGGCTTGGCTCTGTTTATTACAGGCAGCCTCCTATGAGAAGCTATGAAGACGAGGCTTGGTCCATTTTTTTGGTTTTGCGGCCAGTTTCCTTTTTTCTTTAATTTAATCTAATTTAAGTACCGTATTTATCGGCGTATAACACGCACTTTTTTCCCCTTAAAATCAGGGGAAAGTCGTGGGTGCGTGTTATACGCCGATCCCCGCTATCGCTATGTGAATGTCGGCGATCGCCGCCGACATTTACATAGCGAGTAGTTTCAAATATGGCGCCGCGGACTTCGGAAAGACTCGGCGGTGCTGAACGAGCGCCGCCGAAATCACAGAGCCGAGATACACATAGTCGGGTGTATTCGGCTCTTTCCGGCGCCGCTCACTGTCACGCCCACGCTGGGCGGGACTGTGAGCGGCGCCGGAAAGAGCCGAGAACGCTCGGCTATGTGTATCTCGGCGGCGTTCGTTCACTTCCGCCGGCGCCGAGTCTCTCCGAACTCCGCGGCGCCATATTTAAAACAACTACTATGTGTATGGCGGCGGCGGCGGCGGCAGCGGCAGGAGGAGGCATGGACACTAGGCTGCACTGGGGACAAGGCTGCAGGGACAAGGCTGCATTGATAAGGCTGCACTGGGGACAAGGCTGCATTAATAAGGCTGCACTGGGGACAAGGCTGCATTAATAAGGCTGCACTGGGGACAAGGCTGCATTGACAAGGCTGCACTGGGGACAAGGCTGCATTGACAAGGCTGCACTGGGGACAAGGCTGCACTGGGGACAAGGCTGCACTGGGGACAAGGCTGCGCTGGGGACAAGGCTGCATTGACAAGGCTGCACTGGGGACAAGGCTGCACTGACAAGGCTGCACTGGGGACAAGGCTGCATTGACAAGGCTGCACTGGGGACAAGGCTGCATTGACAAGGCTGCACTGGGGCAAAGCTGCACTGACAAGGCTGCACTGACACTGAAAAGGCTGCAATGACACTAACAAGGCTGCAGATGAACACTGATGAGGCTGCATTGATGGGCATTTTAATGTAAGTTTCTTTTCCTTAAACTTCCCTCCTAAAAGTTTTTTTCCTTAAAATTCTCTCCTAAACTTGGGGTGCGTGTTATACGCCGGCGCGTGTTATACGCCGATAAATACGGTATATTAGTTTCCTATTAGGTTCTATATTATTTTGGATTTTTATACATATAATGGTAAAACTCAGATTTTATGGTTTAACTAACCGGAAGTGATGTAATTCAGTTACACGTTCGGTATCATGACACTTCCACAAGGGGTCATTAGTTCTTTATATAACGGTAAGGTGGGGGGGCCACACCCCAGATGATGGCTCTTTATCAGAAACGCGTTGGGTGGACCCTTCACAATTACCGCTACTTGATCTTTGTGCTTTTGATGATCTACTAATATGTGAGTGTAATTTTGATATATTAGTAAACCAGTGTTTACGTTATTACGCTATGTGAGTTCTTTCACCCATTTTTCACATGGTATACGAATATTCGTTTGTGGCCTGAGGTGCATCTGAGGAGTTGCACCCTTCTGACCAGTTGGTCTCTAAGCCTTTTTAACTTGGACGACGTAAGTCTTCCCAAGTCAGCAACTTCTGGTAAGCCTCCTGATATCTTCGGTGATGGCCTCTTCACCATCAATACCTTTTCTGCCTACTCTGGTTGCCTCCAAGCCTCTACACAGCTTTTCCACTTGTCTGCTTCTTCAATCTGCGATTTAACATGGCTTTTTAAGAAGTTATACTCTTGTGACCAGTTGATACCACAGCTTTTGCGACTTGGTCGACATAAGTCTTTCCAAGTCATTTGCCTTTGGTAAGCCCCTAAGACCCTGGGTGGTGGCTTTCTCACCTTTCTTATAATTTTCAACAACATCGGTGGACTTTGACATTATGGTCTCTTGTGGTGTTAATTCCATTTAGAACTTTTTGGACTTTATTGGTCTTCATATTTGAATCACTGTTCACATGTTTTGGTGTTTTTTCTTATAGCTTTGTATACCATATATGCACTATACATAGTGTACTATATTTAATTTATACCAATATTGCATTGTGTTTTCTTTTTATACTGGTTTACAGTGTGTACACTATATGTGTACTATATATAGTACATCATAGCATTTTCATACTAATACTTAATTGCATGTCATTATATACACTTTATTTGGGTTTAAGACACTATTCAACTAATTTTCTGAGTTTATAGCGCTACACTTTTTTATACTTTTATCTATTACTTGGGTCTATAGGTGTGTTGGCCGCTGTTTACTTCCATTTTAAGACTGAAAAACATTATGGTCTCTGAACTTCACGTCCAATGGGATTTAGCCTTTTTAGAGCAATATGTGACAGAGAGTATAATTCCACGTAGTCTTAGGTGGGATATTCACCCACAACAAGGTGAAACTGACCTTGACTCTTGGTTCAAATATTTTAATGACGCCGGTATCGACTTCCTTGGTTTTCCTATTAACAGAAAACGTAACCGTCTTTCTATCTTGGACCGAGAGATCAAGGAGTTATAGCTTTGTATACCATATATGCACTATACATAGTGTACTATATTTAATTTATACCAATATTGCATTGTGTTTTCTTTTTATACTGGTTTACAGTGTGTACACTATATGTGTACTATATATAGTACATCATAGCATTTTCATACTAATACTTAATTGTATTTCATTATATACACTTTATTTGGGTTTAAGACACTATTTAACAAATTTTCTGAGTTTATAGCGCTACACTTTTTTATACTTTTATCTATTACTTGGGTCTATAGGTGTGTTGGCCGCTGTTTACCGTACTTCCATTTTAAGACTGAAAAACATTATGGTCTCTGAACTTCACGTCCAATGGGATTTAGCCTTTTTAGAGCAATATGTGACAGAGAGTATAATTCCACGTAGTCTTAGGTGGGATATTCACCCACAACAAGGTGAAACTGACCTTGACTCTTGGTTCAAATATTTTAATGACGCCGGTATCGACTTCCTTGGTTTTCTTATTAACAGAAAACGTAACCGTCTTTCTATCTTGGACCGAGAGATCAAGGAGTTAAAAGATGAATTGCTGGTATATAAAAATTCAGTTGAATATAATTCCCTGTCCTCTAGTCTACAGACACATCTTATTAAAGAGGACAAGGATCAAAAAAACAAGAAACATAAAAAATACTCTCGTGATATAGGGGATAACAAGGTAGGTAGATTGTTTGGTTGGAAAAAATCAACCACTCCGCCCGTTTCTGATCCAGCTATGGAAACTAATATCCAGAGTTCGGATAATGTAATTCCCTCTACAGATCTCTCTGTGCGTCCGAAACCCTTTATGAGTAAGGGTCAATTACAGGGAGAAGGCCCCCCATCGCATAGGGGACGACTTCCGAGTGTACATACCCCCAAAAACACACAAAGGGGGAGGGGTCAACTTTCTAACGGAAAAAGTAGAGGTGGAAATAGGGGTAATCATTACAATCACGGTGATTACTATCATCAGGATCGAGAGAATTCCTATCATTGGGGATCTCCTGTACGATACCAAGATCCCCCTATTATTCTAACCATTCTAATTCACCTTATTATAGGCACCCACCTAAATCTACGTACAATAGATATTCTCCCTTACGGGATCAGCACAATGAAAGTGTCTACCCCTTCCCTAATGCAGGATATGACCCATCCCCTTATAGATTCTCGGGCTGCTAAGGACCCTTAAGGCAGAAAAAGGGGTCTAGAAACAAGAGAGGGTCCCAAGGAGGGAGGAGGAATCAGAGAAGAAAAGAGAAAGCTATTATCTTAATGTGTCAAGGGGTGTTCAATCTGAGTAATACTGTTCTAACACAGGAGGAAAAAATTATTTTGAATAAAATTCGCCCCTACATGTAAGTTCAGTAAATTTAACACATCTATTGACATACATAAGTACGTTAGAAAAATTAATATTCAACGCTATATTATCTCAAATCCAACGTTGTTAGGACGGCAACGTCCGGAACAGTGCACTCATGTTTATATAACCCTTCTCTTTTCAATCCTCCTACGCAACTCCCTCCTACTATCCATATGTTTAGGGATTTGGTGTTAAAAGATCTGGCCAAAATTCCGCCCAAACGAAAATTCTATAATTCTTTGCCCGAAGCTGGTTTAAGGTCTTTATGTGACAACAAAGACTTTGTAATTCGCCCCGCCGATAAAGGCGGAGGCATAGTTTTGTTAAACAAATCAGATTATATGAAGGAAATGAACCACATTTTGGGTGACCATGAAACTTACATGGAACTACCTAGCAACCCAAAGTCTAAATACAAGAAAGAATTACAAAACTGGGTATCTAAAGGTTTTGAAACTTTTATTTTAAATAAGAAAGAAAAATCATTCCATGTCCCTCTAGCTCCACGCATTCCCGTTATCTATTATTTGCCCAAAGTCCATAAGGACCCCTTCTGTTACCTCTAGAATAGGCAAATATCTAGATTTCTTTTTACAGCCGTCAGTCCGAAATATGCCATCTTATCTTAAGGACACAAAAGATGTGATAAGATTATTATCTAACGTTTCCTATTCGGGTGACCTAATTATGGCCACTGCTGATGTGTCATCTCTTTATACCTGTATCCCACATCAAAAAGGTATAGACGCAGTTCACGGGTTTCTCAACAGAGATGCCTCTCTTGCCGCCCCTCAGGTTAAGTTTATTGTCGATCTAATTTAGTTTGCCACACAACACAACTATTTTTGGTTTGACGGACGGTTCTACCGGCAACACAAAGGGGTGGCAATGGGAGCTAAGTTCGCTCCTAGCCTGGCTAATTTATTTATGGCCAAGTGGAAGGAGGATGTCGTCTATGCCATGGATAACCCACAGCTTTTGTTGTGGGCCCGGTACATAGACGACATCCTCCTCCTGTGGACAGGCACCCATGAAGGTTAAACCAACAGATAGGAATGGATATATACCCACAGATAGCTGTCATCATAGATCGTGGCTTAGATCGGTCCCGAAGAGTCAATTTCTGCGGTTGCGCAGGAATTGTACAGATATAAAAACCTTTAAAATTCAGGCTAATGTCCTAAGAGAAAGATTTTTGGAAAAGGGTTACGATCCTTTAGATGTTGATAGGGATATTGCTAATATCTGTGATATCGATCGCTCTCTGCTGTTGGAGAATAAACCTCGACGAGAGAGTGACGACTTTAAGTGGTCCTTCCTAACATCATTTACTATCCAACATAAGCAGATCAAACATATTTTTGAACATCATTGGGATGTTCGAAAAACTGATGAAATCTTGGGCCCCCTATTACCTGAAACACCTAAAGTGATCTTTAGAGGGGTGCCTTCACTTCGAAATAAACTGGCACCAAATATTATTAATCCTCCTAGTAAACTATCTTTTTTTCACAACTGGACTGGTTTCCATCCCTGTAAAAGATGTTAAGTATGCCAATTCAATACGTGTGGTAGGAGAGCTAGCCATAATTTTAAATCTACTGTAACTGGCCGTACGTATCAAATCAAATATTTCTGCACTTGTGCCACCACTACGGTGGTGTACCTGTTAACTTGTCTGTGTGGCAAACAATATGTGGACTGGACTATTAGGTAATTTACAATTAGGGTGTCAGAACATAATTTGATTAAGGCCGATAGCACTAAACATACAGTCCCCCAGCATTATAGGCAGTTTCATGATCGGAAACCTGTAGGCACACAATTTTTAATTATTGATAAATATGTTGCCCCATGGAGGGGAGGAGCTATCCTAAGGGGTGTTTCTCGCTTGGAGACGTATTGGATATACGAGTTGCAGACCCACTTTCCACAAGGAATGAATGTGGAGTGGGACATCAATTCGTTTATCAACCCAGCCTAATTGGAATGTTTCTTTCTTTTCTTTTATACCATTCACAATTTATATATTTCCCTTTTTTATACATATAATTTTTTATACGATTTTACTATAATTTTTCATTAACTTTTCATTTAGCATTTAAATAATGTTAGGATTATTATGGTAGTCGACTATTTTTTAATATATTTTTAATATATTTCTTATGTAATAATGACCCCTGTTGGCAGTTGCCATTTAACTGTTTAGGCTTATGACCTTTGGTCACTCTAGGTCTGGATGTGGATTTATTTATATTTTTATTTTTATATTTTTATATAATTTTTTATATTGATTTTTCATTAAAATATTTTTATTATTATTATATGCAAATTATATAAAATATAATTAATGAAACATATGGTCTGTTTGCGGCTTGGTTGGTGATTGCATTTAATCGACGCAATCCAACCACAATTAATTATTCTGTTCACTTGGAGGAATCCCGGTGGATAGTGGATACCGACCTACGCCGTAGTTGACATTTATATTGTTTATTTCATTAGGGAGTCATGTGACCATCCTCCGAAGGAGGCTTGGTTTACTCCCTATGAAGCGCCGTGACGCCGCTGTTCTTATACATAGTGACGTCACAACGTACGGCTGCAATGATGCTCAGCTCCACCTATTATTATGCCGCGCATGGCACTTTCAGTGTCATCCTAGTAGGAAGTCATGTGACCATCCTCAGATTGAGGCTTGGTCACTTGCCATGACGCCGCAGCGCTAGTGCGTAGCGACGCCGCGACGTGTGGTAAAACGAGGCTTGGCTGTGTTTATTACAGGCAGCCTCTTATTAGAAGCTATGAAGACGAGGCTTGGTCCTGTTTTTTCGTTTTTGCGGCCAGTTTCCTTTTTTCTCTAATTTAATCTAATTTAAGTATATTGGTTTCCTAGTAGGTTCTATATTATTTTGGATTTTATACATATACTGGCCAACTCAGATTTTATGGTTTAACTAACCGGAAGTGATGTAATTCAGTTACACTTCCGGTATCATGACACTTCCACAAGGGGTCATTAGTTCTTTATATAGCGATGAGGTGGGGGGATCCACACCCCAGATGACAGATCTTTACCAGAAACGCGTTGGGTGGACCCTTCACAATTACCGCTACTTGATCTTTGTGCTTTTGATGATCTACTAATATGTGAGTGTAATTTTGATATTTTAATAAACCAGTGTTTACGTTATTATGCTATATGAGTTCTTTTACCCATTTCTCGCATGGTATACGAATATTCATTTGTGGCCTTCTATTGGGATATTACTTTCTATGCTGTACGGATAACTGTGAATGCTGAACTGCCACCTTGGTTTGGAATTTATTGAGGATATCTGAGGAGATGCACCCTTCTGACCAGTTGGTCTCTAAGCCTTTTTGACTTGGACGACGTAAGTCTTCCCAAGTCAACAACTTCTGGTAAGCCTCCTGATATCTTCGGTGACGGCCTCTTCACCATCAATACCTTTTCTGCTTACTCTGGTTGCTTCCAAGTCTCTACACAGCTTTTCCACTTGTCTGCTTCTCCAATCTGCGATTTAACATGGCTTTTTAAGAAGTTATACTCTTGTGACCAGTTGATCCCACAGCTTTTGCGACTTGGTCGACATAAGTCTTTCCAAGTCATTTGCCTTTGGTAAGCCCCCTAAGACCCTTGGTGATGGCTTTCTCACCTTTCTTATAATTTTCAACAACATCTGTGGACTTTGGACTTTATTGGTCTTCATATTTGAATCACTGTTCACATGCTTTGGTGTTTTTTCTGATAGCTTTGTATACCATATATGCACTATACACAGTGTACTATATTTAATTTATACCAATATTGCATTGTGTTTTCTTTTCATACTGGTTTACAGTGTGTACACTATATATGTACTATATATAGTACATGATAGCATTTTCATACTAATACTTAATTGTATGTCATTATATACACTTTATTTGGGTTTAAGACACTATTAAACTAATTTTCTGAGTTTATAGCGCTACACTTTTTTATACTTTTATCTGTTAAGTAGAATCTGTTTGTAATTTTGAACTGGTACATTTTTAAAGTGTAGCTCCAGCCAAAGAATCTATTTTTAAGCTTTTTGGAAAACATATGGAAGGGTTATCACCCCTGTAACATTTGTTTTGCTGTCTGTGCACCTCTTCAGAAGATTTCACCTCACTTTCTGTCCCAATGACAAATGTTTTTTGAAAATTTGGGGTTTTTAGTGAAACAAGGATTGGTGATAAAGCATCAGTGGAGAGGAGACACGTTTTTCCCATATTAACTCTTACAGGAGAGAATTTCCCTTCCTAGGGATAGATTTCATCTCACTTCCTGTTGTCTCCCTCCGTTTGCAAATAGGAGTCGTTTGTAAGTTGGATGTTTAAAGGAAGGGGCCTGCCCTATATACTCTGCAGAAATTGGGGCCTTAGGTGTTGGTGTTGCCACAACACTGTAAGTCCTCACAGTTACTATTGGTGGGCGCAGGAACGGGCCCTGCTGTGAAATATTAGATCAAGAATTGTAATTACATGCCATTGCTGAACAGTGGTAGAAAAATTGGGCCTTTGGTGGTGGTGGTGCTGGTGCCACAACACTGTAAGTCCTCACAGTTAGTCTTGGTGGGCGCTGGAACTGGCCCTGCTGTGAAATATTATATCAAGAATCGTAATTACATGCACTTGTTGAACAGGGGCAGAAAAATTGGGCCTTTGGTGGTGGTGGTGGTGTTGCTACAACACTGTAAGTCCTCACAGTTACTCTTGGTGGGCGCAGGAATGGGCCCTGCTGTGAAATATTAGATCGAGAATTGTAATTACATGTCCCTGTTGAACAGGGGCAGAAAAATTGGGCCTTAGGCACTGGTGCCACAACACTGCAACCCCTCACAGATACTATAGTTGGAGCGCAGGAATGAGCCCTGCTGCAAAGTTTTGCATCAAAAATTGTCATTATACGCCCCTGTTAAACAGGGGCAGAAAAATTGGGCCTTAGCCATTGCTGCCACAACACTGCAACCCCTCACAGGTACTATAGTTGGAGTGCAGGAATGAGCCCTGCTGCAAAGTATTGCATCAAAAATTGTAATTATATACCCCTGTTAAACAGGGGCTGAAAAATTGGGCCTTGGGCACTGGTGCTGTTGCCACAACACTGCAACCCCTCACAGATACTATAGTTGGAGCTCAGGAATGAGCCCTGCTACAAAGTATTGCATCAAAAATTGTAATTACACGCCCCTGTTAAACAGGGGCAGAAAAATTGGACCTTAGCCACTAGTTGCGGGGCCCAGAACCAAAAATGTTCTTACAAGCTATCAGCATGAAATTTGAGGAGGAAGAGGATTGTCACTCAGCATAACAGGATAGTCACTCAGCATCAGCATAGGCAGTCTTGAAGGGATCTCACGTTAAACAAAAAATATTCGGTTACATCAGCATCAGGTGCTTGGTAGCTGGTGTTCCAAGACTGATTCATTTTTATGAAGGTCAGCCGATCGACCAATTCAGTGAACAGGCGCACCCTGTGATCGGTTACAAAGCCTCCAGCTGCACTGAATGTGCGTTCCAAAAGAATGCTGGATGCAGGACAGGCCAGTAGCTCAATTGCATACTGTGCAAGCTCTGGCCTGTGGTCCATCCTCAAGACCCAGTAACCCAGAGGATTTTCGGTGGGAAAGGTGTCCAAGTCTGATCTTGCCCCTAGGTATTCCTGCACCATGTGAATCAGACGCTGGCGATGCTTGCTGGAACCGATCATACCCTGAAAAAATTGACTGAACGCATCGGTCAGACGGCCACCTTCTCCACCGCTCCTTCTGTGACTGACCGAAGCCTCAGCAACATGTTGTCCAGGAGGACCAGGAAATTGTAACCTCCCAGGCTCTGGAAACACGCTCCAACCTTTCTGTAAAGGCCTCCCGAAGATGTTTCATCCTCTTACCCTTGTAACGTGGATCAAGGAGGGTTGCCAGCCAGTAATGTTCCCTCCCCTTGATACCACAAATATGAGGATGCTTCCGCAGGCTTTGCAGGATCAGGGAGGCCATGCAGCGTAGGTTTGCTGAGGCATTCGGTCCAGAGTCATCTGGGTCACTAAGGATGACATGATCCACAGCCACCTCCTCCCAGCCATGTACAAGTCCATGGGTTTCTTCGGACTGTAAATGATCCCTTGAAGACTGCTGCTGATGCTGAGTGCCAGACTCCACCTCCATGCTGACACAATCCTCCTCCTCCTCATCCTCTTCCTGTGTAATTTGGCTGGCACGCAGGAACACTATCGGGATAAAGGGGACCTTGAGAGGTAAGGAAGTCCTCCTCTTCCTCCCTCTGTTCTGCTTCAAGTGCCCTGTCCATTATTCCACACAGCGTGTGCTCCAACAGATGGACAAGAGGGGCAGTGTCACTGATGCATGCACTGACACTGCTCACCATCCTCGTGGCCTCCTCAAATGGTGACAGGACAGTGCATGCATCCCTGATCATGGCCCACTGGCGTGGGGAAAAAAAACAAGCTCCCCTGACCCTGTCCTGGTGCCATAGTCGCATATGTACTCATTGATATCCCTCTGCTGCGTGTGCAGCCGCTGCAGAATGGCCAACGTTGAGTTCCACCTGGTGGGCATATCACAGATTAGGCGGTTCTTGGGTAGGTTAAATTCCTTTTGGAAGTCAGCCAGCCGAGCACTGGCATTATATGACCTGCGGAAATGCACACAGACTTTCCTGGCCTGCCTCAGGACATCCTGCAAGCCTGGGTACCTGCCCAAGAACCGCTGCATCACCAAGTTAAGGACGTTAGCCAAACAGGGCACATGGGTCAGTTGTCCCTGTCGGAGGGCGGAGAGGAGGTTGGTGCCATTGTCGCAAACCACCATACCTGGCTTAAGCTGGCGTGGCGTCAATCACCTCTGAACCTGCCCCTGCAGAGCTGACAGAATCTCTGCCACAGTGTGGCTCCTGTTCCCCAAGCACACTAGCACAAGCACCGCATGACATCTTTTTGCCTGTGTGCTTGTGTAGCCCCTTAAACGTCTACAGAGCACCGCTGGTTCCGAGGACAAATCAGCACAGGAAGAGGCCATGGAGGAAGAGGAGGGGGTGGAGGAGAGAGGTGTGGCAGAATTACCACTAGTAGAATTTTGGAGGCGTGGTGGCGGAACAACCTCCAACACTACTGTACCCTGTCCTGCATTCTTCCCAGCTGCCAGAAGAGTCACCCAGTGCACGGTGAAAGATAGGTAACGTCCCTGTCCATGCCTGCTGGACCATGAGTCAGCAGTAATATGCACCTTACCGCTGACCACCCTGTCCAGGGAGGCCAAGATATTGCCTTCCACATGCCAGTAGAGAGCGGAATCGCCTTCCTTGAGAAAAATTGGCGTTTGGGAACCTGCCACTGAGGAACCGTACATTCCACAAACTCACAGAAGGGGGCAGAGTCTACCAACTGAAAAGGCAGCAGTTGAAGTGCTAGCAATTTAGCCAAGCTAGCATTCAACCACTGGGCATGTGGATGGCTGGGAGCGAACTTCTTTCGGCGGTACAGAAGCTGGGGCAGGGAAATTTGCCTGGTACAATCTGACCTCGGTGTACCGATAGCAGATTGCCCGCAAGTACTTGGCTGTCACACACCTAATTCTACACCTTCATTCCTGTCAGTGCAGGTTTCAGAGAGGACTGAAGGTATAGTGGGGTTGAAGATCCCAGCTGATGAGGAGCAAGGAGAGGTCCGTTTTGTTCTTTGGTGTGGGTCTTTTAGGTACACTTGCCAACGAACTGCATGGCAGGTCGACATATGTCTGGTCAAGCATGTGGTGCCCAAGCAGGTGATGTTTTGGCCACACGAGATACGCTTGAGACATATGTTGTAAATAGCAGCGGTGCGATCTGATGCACTCGTCTCAAAAAAGGCCCACACCAAATAACTTTTGGAATAACACGCAGAGACAGCAGCGCCCTGCACATGCGGAGCTCTGCGGTGTGATGCAGTCGGTGAGCTGCCCTTAAGCTGGCCCCTGGAGGGTATCCTGCCTCGTTGGAGATGTGCCTCCTCCTCCTCCTCTCTCCTATCAGGCACCCACGTGGAGTCAGTGATTTCCTCATCATCCCCTCCCTCCTCATCACTGGAGCAAACCTGGCAGTATGCTGGGGGAACATGACTCTCTATGGGCTCACGTTACTGCATTCATCTACCTGGGTACCATCATCCGAGTCTTCAAAACGCTGGGCATCCTCCTGGAGCATGTACCCAACACTGTGGTCAAACAGTTCAGGGGACTCCTCAGGAGGATATGGTGGGGCTAGGGAAAGAGTGACTGATGATATTGAGCCGAGGAAAGAGGCCGCGTTGGCAGCTGCTTTGCCAAAGTACCCTGAGCCTGGGTGAGAGAGGATGAGGAGGATGAGGATGGCTTGGTCATCCACTCTACCAAGTCTTCGGCATGTTGCGGGTCAACACGGCTAGCTGCCGAAAAAAAGGACAAGCGTGTCCCACAGCCACGTGCTGATGAGGATGCACCATGTCCACGACCAGCACTGTTGCCACTAGACACAGAGCCTGCTTGTCCTCTTTTATTGGCTTGTGACACAGCTACAGCTACACTAACTGTAAATACTGCAGCTGCCTGCCTGTGGTATTAATAGGATCAGAACACCAGCAATTGTCTTCAGGTAGCTTTTAGGTGCACACTGTGCAGAGGACACAGTACACTAACTGTAAATACTGCAGCTGCCTGCCTGTGGTATTAATAGGATCAGAACAACAGCAATTGTCTTCAGGTAGCTTTAGGTGCACACTGTGCAGAGGACACAGTACACTAACTGTAAATACTGCAGCTGCCTACCTGTGGTATTAATAGGATCCAAACACCAGCAATTGTCTTCAGGTAGCTTTAGGTGCACACTGTGCAGAGGACACAGTACACTAACTGTAAATACTGCAGCTGCCTGTCTGTGGTATTAATAGGATCAGAACACCAGGAATTGTCTTCAGGTAGCTTTAGGTGCACACTGTGCAGAGGACACAGTACACTAACTGTAAATACTGTAAAAACACCTGCCTGCCTGTCAGTAGGAAGAGAATAACAGGAACGGATCTAGCTAAACTGAATACAGTGTGTGTGTGTATATATATATATATATATATATATATACACAACACCTGGGATGCGTATATATACACAATACACTGTAAGTGTAGCTAACTGACTCGCCTGCCTACTCTATCTAACTTAAATCAAATGACACTGTCTCTCTCTCTCCGCCGCCGCAACACACTACACAAGGCCGCCATGCAGGCGGCCTTATATAGTGTGGGGCGTGTACTAAACCCCCTGAGCCATAATTGCGAATCTCTGTACAGGCGGTGCTGTGATTGGCCAAGCATGCGGGTCATAGTGCATTCTTGGCCAATCATCAGCCAGCAATGCACTGCGATGCCGCAGTGAATTATGGGCCGTGACGCGCCATTCGAATTTGGCGCGAATGACCCATAACGTTCCCAATTCGACAAACGGTCGAACAGGCGATGTTCGACTTGAACATAGGTTTGACTCGAACTTGAAGCTCATCCCTAGTTCCCAGGCATGTACTGGCCATCGGGACTACAGGGAGTTTCCCGGTGGGCCGATGGCTCAGTGGGCCTGTTTCAGTGACAGCCTGTCAAAGTAATGGCTGCGTGGCTCGCCCTAGATTTCACACAGTGATGTGAGAAGGATGAGAAAAATACAAAGGAGAATACGTGAAATAATAAAAGAGGTTAGTGAGGACTCCCTATGTTGTGCTACTTATGTTTTTTTTTGCACAATTGCGTATAATTTATATACTGTTTTTGTGCTTGTTTGCAAAATTAAAGTGGGCCGGTCTGAATGAAGTCCAGGGCCCAGTCCAGCCCTGCTAGTTCCAGAGTACTTTGGTTATTGGGTTCAGATTTTTGCGTGCTAATATCGGTGCTTGGGAAAGATCTGAATAGAGTATTATTCCTGCGTAAGGGTCAGGGAGGGGAGAGTTATGTAGTGCATATTGCGTTAACTGATCCTTTACTTGAAAAAAAAGTATTTTAGCAATTACATCTCTGGGAATTCTTTCCGGCAAATATGAGGGCTTAGGAAGTCTGTGTGCTCGGTCAATTGCTAATTCCTTTTAAGAATTTCTTCAAGTCTGGAAGTTTTACATTCTCTGGGATGCCTCAGAACTTAACATTGTTCCTTCTAGCTCGATCTTCCAAATCTGTCACTTTCAGTTTAAGATTTTTTAATTCTTCTTCCACATCAAAATGGGCTTCAACCAGATCATTGTGTACGTCAGTGAATTCACACAATTTGTTTTCAACATGGTCTACTCTATCACCAGTTTCCACTATGTCTCTTTTAGATTGTTGCATGAAATTAAACATGTCTTGTTGCAGGGCTCCCCTTAACCACTTGCTTACTGGGCACTTAAACCCCCCTCCTGCCCAGACCAATTTTCAGCTTTCAGCGCTGACGCACTTTGAATGACAATTGCACGGTCATACAGCACTGTACCCAAATGAAATTTTTTTCATTTTTTTCCCACAAATAGAGCTTTTCTTTGGTGGTAATTAATCACAGCTGGGATTTTATTTTTTTTGCTAAACAAACAAAAAAAATAAAAAATTTTGAAAAAAAAAAAAAAATCAAGTTTCATAGTTTGTTATAAAATTTTGCAAACAGGTAATTTTTCTCCTTCATTGATATGCGCTGATGAGGCGGCACTGGTGGGCACAGATAGGCTGCACTGATGGGCACAGATAGGCACAGTTAAGGCGGCACTGATAGGCACAGTTAAGGCGGCACTAATAGGCACAGTTAAGGCGGCACTGATGGGGACAGATAAGGCGGCACTGATGGCCACTGATAGGTACCACTGATGGGGGGCACTGATGGGCGGCACTGATGGGTGGCACTGATGGGCAGTGATGGGCGGCACTGATGGGCACTGGTAGGTGACACTGATGGGCACTGATAGGTGGCACTGATGTGCAGCACTGTTTTGTTGTGGCACTGATTGTGGGCGCTGATGGATGGCACTGTGGACATTGATGGGTGGCACTGTGGGCACTGATGGGTAGCACTGTGGGCACTGATGGGTGACGCTGGTGGGCACTGGTAGGCGGCACTGCTGCCTATTGCTAGGTGTCACTGGCAGGGGGCACAGATGATCGCCGTGATTGGGACTGATGTCCCTCTCACGGCCGCCGGTGATCGGCTTTTTTTTTCCTTCTCACGCTGTCAGCGCGAGGAGAAAAAATAGCCGATTTCCGGCTCTGTTTACATCACATGATCAGCTGTCATTGGCTGACAGCTGATCATGTTGTAAGGGGTCGGGACCGACCCCTTACTCTGATCTGCGATCAGGCGTGTCTCATAGACTCGCTGACTACTGAGCGCGCTGCGCGCGCCCTGCAGGGGGCGCGCAGGCCGCTCGTGCACGGGACGATGTCAATAGACGTAGTCCCGGCAATGTAGGTCTGCGCTGTTGCCATCATGAAATAGGCTGCCCTGTGGTAGGAATGGCATTCAGTTTAGCGTCATAAGGATTTTCACACAAAGTATTATCAGGACCATGTAAATTTCCAGTCAGATTTACCTCAGGTTTGTCCAGTTTTCTTTCCTGTTTAGGTGGGTAATTAGTGTCCTCATGAGATTCTTCATTGTTACCAGAATGTATTTTCATTTGTACTTTTACATTCTCCTCAGCTTGTACTTCTATACTGCTTGCGCCTTGCTGTGAGGAGATTCCAACGCCATCTTCCGTTCTCTGAGTCCCGGCCGAATGCCGGTATTCACTCAATTTGCAGGGCGAGTCTCTTTTCTTTTTTTTCCCCATCATGTCTGTCAGGTTCCCTTTACTATCAGGGTTATTTCGTGTGTCCAGGGCTGCTTTAAATGGTTTCTAGCCACTTCAGGGAGTTCCGTTGTCACAGAGCCGGTTTACTATGCGGCCATCTTCCCTCACAGCCGGCCATGCCCCCTCTCTTCTCAGACTTTCAATGATATTATAGTTTATACATCACTTTTTTCAGCAGTTTAAATGCAGATTATCTTTAAACAATATACCACATATTTAAGAACCATTTAGGCTATCATATCATGCTCTAAAAATTATTTCCATGTGCAATTCCCGTGTTTCTAGCAAGAGTAATGATTTGGACAGTTTCTGTTGTCTGGGAGCTATAGTGAATTCACTTTTGGGAGTATTTTTTCCCGAGCGCTATAGTGAATTCCATTTTTGTGCTAATTAGCACGATTTTGCTATTTTGAGAGAATTTATTTGTGCATTTGCATATTTGCGCTATAGTAAATCAACCCAATACCCTGCGTCCACAGAGTGGCATTGACATGGTGTAAGTGTAAATCTGCGTGACGCTAATGGTCTGCAATTTCCCTGGCTTCCCCTAGGAAGGTAAAACTGACAGGGACATGAACAGCATTAAAGTGATTATAAAATCTCTTTTTTTTCTATTAAAATAACAAACATGTTATACTTACCTGTTCTGTGCAGTGGTTTTGCACACGGCAGCCCAGATCCTCCTATTCTCGGGTCCCCAGCTGGAGGTCCTGGATCCTGTTGAGTGCCCCCACAGCAAGCAACTTGCTATGGGGGCACCCAAGCCGAGCTGCCGCTCCATGTAGCTAATGGCACCGCTGCTGTGTCTCAGCCAATCAGGAGGGAGAGTCCCGGACAGCCGAGGCACTCATGGACATCGCTGGATAGAGATGGGGCTCAGGTAAGTATTAGGTAGGCTGAGGGTGGCTGCTGCACACAGAAGGCTTTTTATCTTAATGCATAGAATGCATTAAGATAAAAAATCGTCTGCCTTTACAATCACTTTAAAAACCAAGCAAAATATATCAACACAAAAAATATTCACAACACAGCTTTAACCACTTCAACCCCGGAAGGTTTTACCTCCTACATGACCAGACCATTTTTTGCGAAACATCACTGTGTTGCTTTAACTGACAATTGCGTGTTCATGCGACATTGTACCCAAACAAAATGTATGTCCTTTTTTTCCGACAAATAGAACTTTCTTTTGGTGGTATTTGATCACCTCTGCGGTTTTTATTTTGTGCGCTATCAACAAAAAAAGACCGACATTTTTGAAAAAAAATAAACAAATTTTTTACATTTGCTATAAAACATACCCAATAAAAAAAATGTAAAAAATCTGCTACATGTTTATTGGTAAAAAAAAATCAAAATACGTGTATATTGATTGGTTTGCGCAAAAGTTATCGTGTCTACAATCTATGGGATATTTTTATGGCATTGTTATTTTTACTAGTAAAAGTAGACAAATTTGACACTAAGTGACACTTTTTGGGACCAGTGACACCAATACAGTGATCATTGCTTAAAAAAAATGCACTGTCACTGGCAGGGAAGGGGTTAACATCAAGGGCGATCAAAGGGTTAAGTGTACTCCTAGGTAGGGATAGGCCAAACACCCCCCGGTTCGGTTCGCGGCAGAACATGCAAAAAAATTGTGCTAACGCCGTCAAAGTCTATGGGACTCAAATGTGAAAAATCTAAAGTGCTAATTTTAAAGGCTAATATGCAAGTTATTGTCATAAAAAGTGTTCAGGGACCCTGCCCCAGGGGACATTTATCAATGCAAAAAAAAGTTTTAAAAACGGCCATTTTTTCAGGAGCGGTGATTTTAATAATGCTTAAAGTGAAACAATAAAAGTGAAATATTCCTTTAAATATCGTGCCTGGGGGGTGACTATAGTATGCCTGTAAAGTGGCACATTTATCCAGTGTTTAGAACAGTCCCTGCACAAGATGACATTTCTAAAGGAATAAAAGTAATTTTGTAATGTAATGTTGCCCCCCCACCAGCCCATTACCAGGCCCTCTGGGTCTGGTATGGATATTAAGGGGAAGCCCGCACCCAAATTAAAAAAAAAAAAGGCGTGGGGCCCCCAGGCCCTATATACTCTGAACAGCAGCAGTATACAGGCGGTCCCTGGGTTACAAACAAGATGGGAACTGTAGGTTTGTTCTTAAGTTGAATCTGTAATTTTGAACAGGTACATTTTGTAAGTGTAGCTCCAGCCAAAAAATCTCTTTGTAAGCTTTTTGGATAACATAGGGAAGGGTTATCATCACCCCTGTAACATTTGTTTTGCTGTCTGTGCCCCTGTTCAGAAGATTTCGCCTCACTTTCTGTCCCAGTGACAATTGGATTTAGAAAATTTGGGGTTATTAGAGAACCAAGGATTGGTGATAAAGCATCAGTGGAGACACCTTTTTCCCATATTAACTCTTACAGGAGAGAATTTCCCTTCCTAGGGGTAGATTTCCTCTAACTTCCTGTTGTCTCCCTCCGTTTCTAAGTAGGAGTCGTTTGTAAGTCGGATGTTTAAAAATAGGTGACCGCCTGTATTTACTATACGGCCTGCTCTATACACTCTGCGGAAAATTGGGCCTTAGGTGTTGGTGGTACCAGAACACTGTAAGCCCACACAGTTACTCTTGGTGGGCGCTGGAACGGGCCCTGCTGTGAAGTATTAGTTTAAAAATTGTAATTACGCCCCCTGTTAAACAGGGGCATAAAAATTGGGCCTTAGGCAGTGGTGGTGGTGGTGGTGGCACAACACTGTAAAGCTTCACAGATACTTTTGTTGAGCACAGGAACAGGTCCTGCTGTGAAATATTAGATCAAAAATTGTAATTACGCACCCCTGTTCAACAGGGGCATAAAAATTGGGTCTTAGGCAGTGGTGGTGGTGGCACAGCAGCACTGAATGTGCATTCTGAAAGAACGCTGGATGCAGGACAGGCCAGTAGCTCAATTGCATATTGAGCAAGCTCTGGCCAGTGGTCCACCCTCAAGACCCAGTAACCCAGTGGATGTTCTGGTGGAAAGGTCTCCAAGTCTGATCTTGCCCCTAGATATTCCTGCACCATGTAATTCAGACGCTGGCGATGGTTGCTGGAACCGATCAGACCTGGGCACTGAGGACTGAAGAATTGTCTGAAGGCATCGGTCAGCCGGTCATCTTCTCCACCGCCCTTTCTGTGACTGAACAAAGCCTCAGCAACACGTTGTCCAGCACCAGGAAATTGTAACCTCCCAGGCTCTGGAAATGCATTGCACAAACCTTTCTGCAAGGCCTCCCGAAGATGTTTCATCCTCTGCTCCCTCCGCGAAGGCTGGATAAGTTCTGCAACCTTACCCTTGTAACGTGGATCAAGAAAGGTTGCCAGCCAGTAATGATCCCTTTCCTTGATACCACGAATCCTGGGGACCTTTCGCAGGATTTGCAGGATCAGGGAGGCCATGCAGCGTAAGTTTGCAGAGGCATTCCATCCTGAGTCCTCTGGGTCACTAAGGATCACATGATCCTCAACCACCTCCTTCCAGCCACGTACAACTCCATGGGTTTCTGGGGACTGCAAAAGATCCCTTGAATACTGCTGCTGATGCTGAGTGTTATCCTCCACCTCCATGCTGACACAATCCTCCTCCTCCTTTTCTTCTTCCTGTGTGATCAGCGGGCCTGCAGGAATACTAGTATCTGGATAAAGGGGACCTTGAGAGGTAAGGAAGTCCTCCTCTTCCTCCCGCTGTTCTGCCTCCATGAAGCGTGTGCTCCAACAGGAAGACAAGAGGGACAGTATCACTGATGCATGCACTGTCACTGCTCACCATCTTCGTTGCCTCCTCAAATGGTGACAGAACAGTGCATGCATCCTTGATCAGTAGCCACTGGCATGGCCAAAAAAAGCCAAGCTCCCCTGACCCTGTCCTAGTGCCATACTCACACAGGTACCCATTGATGGCCCTCTGCTGCATGTGCAGCCGCTGCAGCATTGCCAACGTTGAGTTCCACTTGGTGGGCATGTCACAAATGAGGCGGTTCTTGGGCAGGTTGCATTCTCTTTGAATGTCAGCCAGCCAAGCACTGGCATTATATGACCAGCGGAAATGACCACACACTTTCCTGGCCTGCCTCAGGAGATCCTGTAAGCCAGGGTACCTGCTTAAGAACCGCTGCACCACCAAATTCAGGACGTAAGCCAAACAGGGAACATGGGTCAAGTGTCCCTGTCGGAGAGGAGGTTGGTGCCATTGTCGCATACAACCATTCCTGGCTGAAGCTGGCGTGGCGTCAACCACCTCTGAGCCTGCCCCTGCAGAGCTGACAGAATCTCTGCCCTAGGGTGGCTCCTATCCCCTAAGCAGACCAACTCAAGCACCGCATGGCATCTTTTTGCTTGCGTAGCCCCTTGAACTCCTACAGAGCACCGCTGGTTCAGAGGAGAAATCTGCAGAGGAAGAGGTCATAGAGAAAGAATAAGAGGAGGGGGTGGAGGAGAGAGCTGTGGCCGAATCACCACTAACATTTTGGAGGCGTGGTGGCAGAACAAGCTCCAACAATACTGAACCCTGTCCTGCATCCTGCCCAGCTGCCAGCAGAGTTACCCAGTGCACCGTGAAAGAAAGGTAACATCCCTGTCCATGCCTACTGGACCATGAGTCAGCAGTAATACGCACCTTACTGCTGACCTCCCTGTCCAATGAGGCCAAGACATTGCCTTCCACATGCTGGTAAAGATCCGGAATGGCCTTCCGTGAAAAGAAATGGCATTTGGGAATCTGCCACTGAGGTACCGCACATTCCACAAATTCACGAAAGGGGGCAGAGTCTACCAGCTGAAAAGGCAGCAGTTGCAGTGCTAGCAATTTGGCCAAGCTAGCATTCAGATACTGAGCATGTGGATGGGGAGGGAAATTTTCCTGCTAAAATCCGATGTTGGTGTACCACTAGCAGATTGGCCGCAAGTACTTGGGACACCTATTTCTATACCTTCATTCCTCTCAGTGCAGGTTTCTGAGAGGACTGGAGGTATAGTGGGGCTGGAGATCCCAGCTGATGAGGAGCAAGGAGAGGTCCACCTTGTTCTTTGATGTGGGTCTTTTAAGTGCTGTTGCCAACGAACTGCATGGGAGGTTGTCATATCTCTGGTCAAGCATGTGGTGCCCAAGCGGCTGCTGTTTAGGCCACGCTTGATATGCTTCAGACATTTGTTGCAAACAGCAATGGTGCGATCTGCTGCACACGTGTCAAAAAAGGCCCAGAACTTTTCAAAATATGTGGGGAGTCAGCAGCGCCCTGCACCTGCTCTGCGGTGTGATGCAATAGGGTGACTCCCCTTAAGCTGCCCCCTGGAGGGCATCCTCATTGGAGATGTGCCTCCTCCTCCTCCTCACTTCTATCAGGCACCTAAGTAGAGTCAGTGACCTCATCATCCCCTCCCTCCTCGTCACTGGAGCAAACTTGGCAGCATGCTGCAGCTCGGGGAACATGACTGCCAGTTTCTTGACCTACTTGGGCACCCCCTCTCTCTAGGCTCACGTTAATCCCTTCCTTAACCTGGGTACCAGCATTGGAGCCTTCAAATTGCTGCGCATCCTCCTGCACCTTATACCCGACACTGTGGTCGAATAGTTCGGGGGTGTGACGGGAGGGCCCGTGGAACTTAGAATACATCTTATATCTAAGTCACCCTGTGCCATCCTGGCACAGGGTGAGTGAGAAAATATATCTTGGACTACTTAAAATGGGACAGTAATATTTGTCCACAATATCTCCCAGGATGTATGTAGAGACTATTATTGGTTTGGTTGATTCTGAACTCAACCTGTTAATTGAATGAGCTGATCACATTAGCCACCAGCACTGGCTAGGAGAGGAATGGTCTAGGCTGAGGAGGGGGGAGATTGTTGTTTGTATTGTTAATTGTAATTAGCTCCAGCTATTGTGTTTATACTACTGTGTGAAGCTTGGTGCCCACAAGTCTGTCATCTGGTCTGGGTACATTTTTTTAGTAAATTAGCTCATGTTAATTAGGTTAGCTTTGAGTCATCCCTGCTGTATAAATGTGTGTGAGATCTCAAATAAAGAGTTAGTTCTGATGTACTCCAAGACTGGTGTTGTCTAGTTCTTGGGGGTTCCTATAGCCAGATCCATTGGGCTCGTGTTCCAGAACTTAGGAAGCGGTATACTGACGGAAGCACTCAAGCGGAGTGAGGGACGTTCCGTGACATTGGTGGCAAGCAGCGGGAAAGCTTCCTGCAGTCTGGGAAATCTAAACCTCCACCTGGAACCAAGATCAGGATAGCAGACTTCAGTCACCCCAGCGGAGATATGGACCTGGCATCAGAGTTCCCGGGGCTGCTGGGGATCATCCTTTCAACATACACCAGGACTGTGTCTGAGGATGAATACCTGGAGCTTAGGCAGCAAATTCGGGTGGAGCTCTGGACTGGAGCCCTCCAGCTCACTGGTATAAAACAGGGCAAGTGCTTTCCAACCCAAGAGCAACGGGCCAGTGACCAACGGGCATTGCGGATGGCATTCCTGGGAGAGCGGCCCCAGGAGCAATGGGTGACTGAGTTGGACAGGCTGGTCCAGCAGGAGATAGAGCTGGACAATCATTATCGGGCTCTGCAATGGCACGCAGAGGAGGGATATTTAGGGGAGACAACAGAATGCTCTCGGGAGGGATATGACTTTGGAGGCCCTGGATTGCTGTGGGAGAGCCTTACAGATTGTTTTATGTTTGGCGATGAAGGGGAGCCTGACCTTGAGGACCTGCGAGAATATAGAGAGGCTATGCTCGGTCTTGCAGGGGTCTCAGAGCTCAAACCTGATCTGGACCATTTGCTAAGGAAGGAACAGCATCTGGAAAGGGCATACAGGAAACTGCTAGAACAAGTTCAGCAACATGCCAGAGAATCGGCAGTGGAAAATCTGAAGATTGCCGTCCCCAAACCTGAAGTGCTGACAACAGGGCAGAGCTCTGCTAACCTCTGTCCAGCACTGATAACATCTTCTGGGTTCCATGGACAGGAGATGGTGAACCTCTATGCCCAGACACCAGTTATAGAGATAGGGGATTTAATAGACTTTTCTGCTGAGGAAGAACAACCTGATGAGCCTCCAGCAGAAGAGCTGGTATTAGGGCCAAACTTCACTGTGCTCTGCCCAGCACCAACAGCAGTATCTGTGGAGTTACAACAAACTTCTCCAGCTGAAGATCTGGCAACCGGACAGAGGGTCCAAGACCTCTGCCCCACACCTGTGGCCATTTCGGAGGCCCAGGGTGAGAAGGTGGCAATCACTTCCCAGCAGCAGATACAGGGGGAGAAGGGAGAGGTGGTGTGTGTTGTCCCTCCCCAACAGTTGGCCAGGGGAGAGGAAGCGGCCTTCCCTCCCCAGCAAAGATCAGTGCACCTGGGAGACAGTAACAGAGACATGTCATCCAAGCAACCAGATGAGGTAATGGAAAAGGAAGCAGCCGGCTCACCTCCCCAATGGCAGCTACACAGTTTGGGAGTGGAGGAAGCCAGCCTCCTGCCTGAACGGTTAGCCGGAGCAGAGGATGCGGAGTCCACAGCAGAAGTGCTGGCAACAGGGCAGAGTGTTACCAACCTCTGCCCAGCGCCGGCAACAACTACAGAGTTCCAGGGAGGCGGGGCAGTCGGCCTCCCTCCCCAACAGTTAGCTGGAACAGATGGTGTGGGGTTTCCAGCAGAAGGGCTGGCAACAAGGCCGAGGGCTGCTGGACTCTGCCCTCAACTAACAGAGGATGGATTTCCTGTGAAGGTGGATGGGACTTCAGTCTCCACCTGTATACCCCAGGGATGCTGGGCAGTTGGCTCAGATCCCCAACAGCATGACAGAGTGAGCCCAGTCACCCTGTCTTCTCTCCAACGGCAGAAAGGACTCCAGGGAGAAGGGCCAGTCCGGGCCTCTCCCCAGCGGCAGATATGGTCTCTGAGAGAGGCAGAGGTTGGCTGGGTGAGTAATGCTTTGTTTGGAACAATTTATTTGGGGTACTGTGTGGGTACAGGCATTAGAGGACTGGAACTACTTACTAACTTCGGAGTCAACCCGTCTGGGGTCTCCTCCTATGTTAGTCTTCTGCCGAAAGGGGAGAGATGTGACGGGAGGGCCCGTGGAACTCAGAATACATCTTATGTCTAAGTCACCCTGTGCCATCCTGGCACAGGGTGAGTGAGAAAATATATCTTGGACTACTTAAAATGGGACAGTAATATTTGTCCACAATATCTCCCAGGATGTATGTAGAGACTATTATTGGTTTGGTTGATTCTGAACTCAACCTGTTAATTGAATGAGCTGATCACATTAGCCACCAGCACTGGCTAGGAGACAAATGGTCTAGGCTGAGGAGGGGGGAGATTGTTGTTTGTATTGTTAATTGTAATTATCTCCAGCTATTGTGTTTATACTACTGTGTGAAGCTCAGTGCCCACAAGTCTGTCATCTGGTCTGGGTACATTTTTTAGTAAATTAGCTCATGTTAATTAGGTTAGCTTTGAGTCATCCCTGCTGTATAAATGTGTGTGAGATCTCAAATAAAGAGTTAGTTCTGATGTACTCCAAGACTGGTGTTGTCTAGTTCTTGGGGGTTTCTATAGCCAGATCCATTGGGCTCGTGTTCCATAACTTAGGAAGCGGTATACTGACGGAAGCACTCAAGCGGAGTGAGGGACGTTCCGTGACAGGGGGACTCCTACATGCATGATGGTGGGGCTAGGGAAGGAGTGACTATTGACATAGAGCCGATAGAATAGGCCACTTTGGTAGCTGCATTGGCAGGCAAACTACTCTGAGCCTGGGTGACAGAGGATGAGGAGGGCTTTGTTATCCATTCCACCAACTCTTCTGCATGTTGTGGCTCAATAACACGGCCAGATGCAGAAAAAAAGGACAAGTCCACGACCAGCAGTGTTGGCTTTTAGTGGCCTGTGAGCTTCTGCCTCTCCTTGGTGGTCTTCCGGACATGCTGTAAATTTTGTTTAGCAAAACCACACTACACTGTATTGTGTACTGTGTACACCACCAGAAAAGAAGTAGCAACTGCATTAGGGGTGCACGGTACTGTGTACACCAACAGAAGTGTAATAACAAATTATGGGTGTACTGTATTGTGTACACCACCAGAAAAGTAGTAGCAAATGCACTAGGGGTGCACGGTACTGTGTACAGCAACAGAAGTGTAATAACAACTATGGGTGCACTGTATGTATTGTGTACACCACCAGAAAAGTAGTAGCAACTGCACTAGGGGTGCATGGCACTGTGTACTCCAACAGAAGTGTAATAACTATTGGTGCACTGTATGTATTGTGTACACCACCAGAAAAGTAGTAGCAACTGCACTAGGGGTGCACGGTACTGTGTACACCAACAGAAGTTTAATAACAACTATGGGTGCACTGTATGTATTGTGTACTGTGTACGCCACCAGACAATTAGTAGCAAGTGCACTAGGGGTGCACGGTACTGTGTACACCAACAGAAGTTTAATAACAACTATGGGTGTACTGTATGTATTGTGTACTGTGTACACCACCAGAAAAGTAGTAGCAAGTGCACTAGGGGTGCACGGTACTGTGTACACCAACAGAAGTGTAATAACAACTATGGGTGTACTGTATTGTGTACACCACCAAAAAAGTAGTAGCAACTGCACTATGGGTGCACGGTACTGTGTACACCAACAGAAGTCTAATAACAACTATGGGTGTACTGTGTACACCACCAGAAAAGTAGTAGCAACTGCACTATGGGTGCACAGTACTGTGTACCATGTACACCGCCTGAAGTATATTAGAAAAAGTACACCAGGAACGGCCTGCAGTCAGATATAGCTAAACTGGATACAGTGTATATATATATATATATATATATATATATATATATATATATATATATATATATATATATATATATATACACATACAAGACTGTCTGTGTATATATATATTAAATACACTGCAGCTAACTGAATAGCCTGCCTGCCTGAAGTATATTAGAAAAAGTACACCAGGAACGGCTTGCAAACAGATATAGCTAACATGTATGCAGTGGATATATATACAAGACTGTCTGTGTGTGTATATATATATATATATATATATATATATATATAAATATACTGCAGCTAACTGAATAACCTGCCTGCCTGAAGTATATTAGAAAAAGTACACCAGGAATAGCCTGCAGTAAGATATAGCTAAACTGGATATATATATATATATATATATATATATATATACCGCCGTATTTATCGATGTATAACACGCGTCGGCGTATAACACGCACCCCAAGTTTAGGAGGGAATTATAAGGAAAAAAATGTTTTAAGGAAAAAAACTTAAATTTAAATGCCCATCAATACAGTCTTGCACAGCGTCCATCTGCATGCTTGTCCAGTATCATTTGCAGCCTTGCAGTCAGCAGCCTTGGTGTCATTTGCAGCCTTGCAGTCATTTGCAGCCTTGCAGTCAGCAGCCTTGGTGTCATTTGCAGCCTTGTAGTCAGCAGCCTTGGTGTCATTTGCAGCCTTATCAGTGTCCATTTGCAGCCTTGCAGCTTTGCCAGTGCCGATCTGAAGCTTTTCTGTGTCCTTTTGCAGCCTTGCCCAGGCTGCAGTTAAACTGCAGTGACATGTCAGTGTCACTACAGTTTGAAAATGGCGCCGAAATACACAGAGCCGGTCCTCGGCTCTTCTCGGCGGCTCTCGTTCACTTTCGGCCACTTTCGGCTCCACTCGTAGTCCCGCCCGGGATGGGCGTGACTGTGAGCGGAGGTAGCCGAACCTAGCCGAGTACACTCGGCTAGGTTCGGGCGGCGCTCGAGTGAAGCCGAAAGTGGCCGAGAATCGGCTCTGTGTATTTCGGCGCCAGTGGCGCCATTTTCAAATCGTGGTCGGCGATCGCTCCGCTCAGTCAGCGGGGGATCGCTGGGGATCGGCGTATAACACGCACCCGCGATTTTTCCCTGATTTTAAGGGGAAAAAAGTGCGTGTTATACGCCGATAAATACGGTATATACAAGACTGTATATATATATATATATATATATATATATATATATATATATTTATATATTAAATACACTGCAGCTAACTGAATAACCTGCCTGCATGAAGTATATTAGAAAAAGCACACCAGGAATGGCCTGCAGTAAGATATAGCTCAACTGGATACAGTGGATATATATATATACATATATATATATATACAAGACTGTCTGTATATATATATATATATATATATATATATATATATATATATATATTAAATACACTGCAGCTAACTGATAAAACCTGCCTGCCTGAAGTATATATATTAAATACACTGCATCTAACTGAATAACCTGCCTGCCTGCTCAATCTAAATGACACTCTCTCTCCGTCCACAGCAACAACACACTATACGGGGCCGACATGCAGGCAGCCTTATATAGTGTGGGGAGTGGAATAAATCCCCCTGAGCCATGATTGGCCAAAGGCACCCTGCCTTTGGCCAATTATGGCTCTCTTAGCTGAGGGCGCTGGGATTGGCCAAAGCATGCAGGTCATGGTGCATGCTTTGGCCAATCATCAGACAGTAATGCACTGCGCTCCTGCAGTGCATTATGGGCCGTTACGCGCCGCTCAAATTTGGCACGAACGGCCCATAATGTTCGGTTTTTGACGAACGGGCGAACAGCCAATGTTCGAGTTGAACTCATGTTCGACCCGAACAGAAAGCTCATGCCTACTCATAGGGAGTGCTTTCTAACTGTGGGGGGAATGCTGACACCAGTGGAAAAGAGAGATCTGTGTTTCTGATTAGGCGGAACACAAGATCTCTCTCTTCCTCTCTGACAGAACGGAGGTCTGCCTTGTTTACATAGCAGACCGCTGTTTTGCCTCTCCGGCGAACGGTCACGGCCGCCGGACCGGCTGATTGGCTCCCGCTGTGATTGGACAGACCCGCATCCCAGACCCGGAAGAAGAGAACATCGTACAGGTACGTTGTTTCGCACAGCCGGGCCACCTTGCTGCAGTATATGTGCTGTGGCCGGTCCGGAAGTAGTTAAAGCGTATAAGTCCCTATGCCATGGACATTACATTGTTTATACTTCTCTAGTTGTTTGTAAAGTGATTGTAAAGTGAAGTAATTTAATATTAAAGATCTTTAAAGTCATTGTAAAGTCTCGTTTTTTTTCTATAAAAATAACAAACATGTCATACTTACCTGCTCTGTTGGAGTGGATTTGCACAGAGCAGCCCAGATCCTCCTCTTCTTGGGTGCCTCTTCTGTGCTCCTGGCCCTTCCCTCCTGTTGAGTGCCCCCACAGCAAGCAGCTTGCTATGGGGGCACCCAAGCCGAGTTACAGCTCCCTGTGTCCATTCAGACACGGAGCTGCGGTTTGGCCTCCATCCCCTCTCTCTCGATTGGCTAACTGACTTTCACTGACAGCAGCGGGAGCCAATGGCGCCGCTGCTGTTTCTTAATCAGAAGAGAGAGTCCCGGACGGCCAAACCACTCATGGACATCTATGGACAGAGATGGGGCTCGGGTAAGTATTAGGTTGGGCGAGCGGGACTGCTGCACACAGAATGCTTTTTATCTTAATGCATAGAAGGATTACAGGGGTGCAGATACAAGACCAGTCACCCTGCACAAGGAAAGAGTACAGCAGTTACCGATCTTTATTACAGGAAACTCCTGCACACAGTTGCAGGAGTAGTTAAATGATTGATTGCTGCAAAAATTGGGAAGGAATTGTCAGAAACCATGAACCAGACTGAGACAGAAGTACAGTAAAATCACACTTGTTTATTAATAAAAATAAAAAGGTAAATAGAGTAAGCGTAGTCAAAGCATAGCCAGAGTCCAGTAACCGGATCGGGTAGTCAGCCAAGCCAAAGTTCAGTAACCAGATCGGGTAATCAGCCAAGCCAGATTTCAGTAACCAGATCAGGTAATAAGCCAGGCCAGAAGTCAGGGATCCAAGTAGAGGAACAGCAAGCAGGATAAGGAGCCAGAAGGGATGTCAGCAAAACCAGTCCAGACCCTGTCCCCAACCTGGTATGAAGGCGCAGGCAGGCGTCTGCGGTCAGCATGAAGTCTGTACCTATCATTACCATGACGCAAAGCCTCCTGGACTTGTGCCCAAGTGTAACGAAGACCACAGAGATGCTCCTCTAGCACAGGAATACTCTGTGGAACAAACATGGAAGTCAGGCAACATGGAAGGTTGGAAACCATAATTCGCCATAAACGGAGACAATCGGGAAGCAGAATTCAAGGCACTGTTGTGAGCAAACTCTGCCCATGGTAATAGGTCTGACCAGTTGTTTTGATGGTCAGAAATATAGCAACGTAGGAATTGCTCCAAGGACTGATTGGCTCGTTCTGCTGCCCCATTAGACTGCGGGTGATACGCAGAGGAGAAAGCAAGCTGAATTCCCAGCCCTGCACAAAAGGCTCACCAGAACCGGGACACAAACTGACTACCCCTGTCCGAGACAATCACCTTGGGTAGCTCATGTAAGCGAAAGATCTCCCGAGCAAAAATGGAAGCCAGTTCCTTAGAAGTGGACAATTTTTTAAATGGAATACAATGACACATCTTTGAGAACTGGTCAACCACTATAAGCATAACCGTGTTGCCTTGGGAGTTGGGCAACTCCACATTGAAATCCATAGACAGGTGGGTCCAGGGCCTCTCTCCATTGGGTATAGGTTGTAGGAGGCCCACTGAAAGGTGTCATGGAGTCTTACTCTGAGCACACATGGAACAGGCAGCTACGAAGGCAGTTACATCAGCACGTAGACTAGGCCACCAGAATTGTTGGGAAATGGCCCAAATGAGTTGATTCTTCCCTGAGTGGCCAGCTGCCTTGGGAGAATGGTATGTTTGGAGCACAGCAGTACGGAGACACTCTGGGACAAAGCAGCGGTCACAAGGTTTCTCAGGAGGAGCATCGACCTGAGCAACAAGAATTTTGTCACCCAAAGGAGAAGTAAGACTGGTGCGAACCGTAGCCAGAATACGATCAGGAGGAATCATAGGAACCAGAACCAACTCCAACTTGGAAGTGGAGGAAAATTGTCGTGACAAGGCGTCAGCCCTTACATTTTTAGTACCGGGTAAAAATGAGACAATGTAATTGAAACTTGACAAGAAAAGAGCCCATCGCGTTTAGCCTCAGACAAGAATGTGAGATTCTTATGGTCAGTAGGAATGAGAACCGGCACAGTGGTACCTTCGAGGAGATGTCTCCATTCTTTCAGGGCTAAAATGATCGCCATCAGCTCTCGTAATTGCACTCCGCAGGTGACAATTTCTTGGAAAAGTAGCCACAAGGATGCATAGCACTCTCAGAGGTAGGACGTTGAGACAGAAGGGCGCCAACACCAAGCATCAACCTCAAGGATAAAAGGTAATGTAGGATCAGGATGTGCCAACACAGGAGCAGAAACAAAGGCAGCCTTGAGACTTTCAAAGACCTTAATAGACTCCAGAGACCAACTCTGTGGGTTACCTTTCTTTGGAAATGACATAGCCCAGGAATTTAACCTGTTCCGGATGGAACTTACACTTCTCCAGTTTACAATAGAGATTGTTCTCTCTTAATTTCTGAAGCACATGACAGACATCTGTGTGGTAACTGCAACAAATCTCGGAGGACATTGTTAATAAATTCCTGGAAAACTGCCAGGGCATTACAAAGGCCAAAAGGCATTACGAGGTACTCATAATGGCCTGTTCTGGTATTAAACGCAGTTTTCCACTCATCGCCCACCTTAATCCTCACGAGATTGTAAGCCCCTCTCAGATCAAGCTTAGTGAAAACCGTTGCTCCCTTGAGGCGGTCAAATAACTCTGTAATCAACGGGGTCGGGTAGGCATTAATGAACAGACCTGCAGCCCCAGAGTCGATTAGAGCCTGTATCTCGATAGACGACTTAGCCCAAGAAAGGGTGACCGAGACCAGGGGCTTATCCTTCTGGATAACTGGGGACGACACAACACCACCTAAGGTCTGTCCATGACAGGACCTCAAGGTTCGGGTGTTCCCAGGATGGGTAGGACAAGACTTCAAAAAGTGACCTGCCTGGCCACAATAAAGGCGCAATCTCTCCCTCCTCCTAAAGGCTCTCTCATCCGCAGAGAGACGCGTGAAGCCCAAGTGCATGGGTTCATCTTCACTGACCGACTCGGTACCAGGAGGCATGGGAGGTGAGGGAGGCACGGGTGGGGCTGCAAAGCTCGGAGGCAAACGTACAGGAGGCTTCCGCTGGATATAATGCTATACAAATCCAGCAGCCAGTAGTTAAGATAGCGCCGCGGGATTATATAAATGATATGCGTGTTCACATGGTCACGGAGAGCTGGTAAGCAGGCTACTTACTCTCACTTGGGTGTGGAGCTGGATGCATATAATGTGAAGAAGTGTCACGTTTTCCTCACCTACAGCTTATCATCTATACAAAGCACGGATGTTTGTTTCACTTTCATCTATGGCAGGGATCCTCAAACTACGGCCCTCCAGCTGTTGTAGAACTACACTTCCCATGAGGCATTGTAAAACTCTGACATCAACATACATGACTAGGCATGATGGGAATTGAAGTTCCTGAACAACTGGAGGGCTGTAGTTTGAAGACCCCTGATCTATGGACTGAAATTTTGGGACTCTGCTTTAGTCTTTTATTCTAATGCCCCGTACACACGGTTGGATTTTCCGATGGAAAATGTGTGATAGGACCTTGTTGTCGGAAATTCTGACCATGTGTAAGCTCCATCACACATTTTCCATCGGAATTTCCGACACACAAAGTTCGAGAGCTTGCTATAAAATTTTCCGACAACAAAATCCGTTGTTGGAAATTCCGATCGTGTGTACACAAATCCGTCCGGACAAAGTGCACGCATGCTCCGAATAAATTAGGAGACGAAAGCTATTGGCTACTGCCCCGTTTATAGTCCCGACGTACGTGTTTTACGTCACAATGTTCAGAATGATCGGATTTTCCGACAACTTTGTGTGACTGTGTGTATGAAAGACAAGTTTGAGCCAACATCCGTCTGAAAAAATCCATGGATTTTTTTGTCGGAATGTCCGATCAATGTCCGACTGTGTGTATGGAAGACAAGTTTGAGCCAACATCCGTCGGAAAAAATCCATGGATTTTGTTGTCGGAATGTCCGATCAATGTCCAACCATGTGTACAGGGCATAAGTCTTTTTTCACTTGTAAATTTTCAATATCACTAGCCCTGCATCTATTTTGTATGTATATCTGTTTGAGTTTGTATTAGACTTTGGGTGCTAGCAGCTGTATTTTTACCTTCGTTTTTTTCCTAGCGCAGCGTTAGCCTTTGGGCTGTTATTTGCATTTATTACTTTGAAGGCTATGAAATGTTGCAGTGAAAAGTAATAGGAAAAAACTGCAACACTTTCACATGCAAAACAGATACAAACAAATCTGCTGCCACAAGGTAAAACACGCCAAGTTGCTTCTCGTTATAGCAGTATTTATGATATGTTAAGGTAACTCTGAGCTTGAATATGCTGTGTGTGGTCAGTTTCTTTTGGACGTTTGTGTGCAATGCAATTCAGTTTTTAATAATTCACAGTATTGCTACAGAAGGAGCCCAAAATGATATCCAAATGGAACTAATTGTAGTCCATAAATCATTTCCACGTCCCTGTGTTAATAATATCTAGGGCAGCACGGTGGTGTAGTGGTTAGCACTTTCACCTAGCAGCAATGGGGTTGCTGCTTCATAATCCCGACCATGACACCATCTGCCTGGAGTTTGCATGTTCTCCCTGTGCCTGTGTGGGTTTCCTCCCACATTCCAAAGACATGCCGATAGGTTAATTAGATCCTGTTGAAAAAATTGGCTAAATATGTGTATGTGTTTGTAAGCGCGTCGGGACCCCATGGGGTAAAGGACTGTGCTATACCGCAGATGGACACCGGCGGCAAAGCGCCCTTAGGCGATTCAGTTTGCATAGGTAACGCTATACAAGTCATTCATTCATCAATAAATACAATAAAACTTTCATAAACATGTTCAAACTTTCAACAATTAACTATGCAAAGCTTCACTTATAAGGAAATTAATGAATACTTGTAAGTTTTAAAGTCGGATTTTAAAACCTTTGTTCAAACTTTTTTGCACTTTGATGGTTTCCTTCTTTTAAGTTACTGTATTTAATGTATTGTTGGAGCCTATCATGTTAACCCTGGGAGGGGAGTGATGTTGGGATTGAGCAATGATTTACAACGCTCTTATGAGCTACTTATTTGTTTAAATGGTCACTGCTGCACTGATCTACATCTTTACAATCGTGAAAACCATTTAATGCAATATAGAGACTGACCTTTATTTGGATTCTTTTGGAATTTATTTCACATGCATTTTACAGTGGGGAAGTTTCATCTCGATGGTCATATATTTACATTATTGCAACAGTATGAGTGGATTTACTTGTTTATTCATTATTTATTTAGTATTAGCACTATTAGTACAGGAGATGTAGCACTGAGTGAGTGGAGGAGATAATCTGCACGTTTTATTTAAATTAGGGCTGTTACTAAATAAAATTTTCGTGTTCGATTAATCAATTTTTTTAAATCAATTAATCGAATCATTTCCATTAATTATAACGCACATACAGATCCAACTACTTTTATCTGATTTAGCACCGTTGTTATGGCAACGGCCAAAGGCGGACATAGCGGGGCATGGCTAGGACGTCATACGTCATAAACTCAGCCTCACCATTCCCATAATCTCAGTGTTACCGTGCCCATAATCGCAGCCTCACCGTGCCCATAATCGCAGCCTTACCGTGCCCATAATGCAGTCTCACCGTGCCCATAATCTCAGACTTACCGTGTCCATAATCGCAGCCTCACCGTTCCCATAATGCAGTCTCACGTGCCCATAATCGCAGCCTCACCGTGCCCATAATGCTGTCTCACCGTGCCAATAATCGCAGCCCCACTGTGCCTATAATCGCAGCCTCACCGTGCCCATAATGCTGTCTCACCGTGCCCATAATTGCAGCCTCACCATGCCTATAATGGCAGCCTCACTGTGCCCATAATGCAGTCTCACCGTGCCCATAATCGCAGCCCCGCCGTGCCTATAATCACAGCCTCGCCGTGCCTATAATCGCAGCTTCACCGTGCCCATAATGCTGTCTCACTGTGCCCATAATGCTGTCTCACCGTGCCCATAATTGCAGCTTAGCCATGCCTATAATGGCAGCCTCACCATGCCCATAATGCAGTCTCACCGTGCCCATAATCGCAGCCTCACTGTAGTCAGTGCCTGGATTACACAGTCTGCGGGCATCTCCTGCTGTGTGTCTCGGAGATGAGTGTGAAAACTTTGGCTGCGCTGTGAGAAAAGTCCCGCCCTCCTCCTAGATCTGCTCGTGTGATAGACTTTGGCTGCACTGTGAGAAAAGTCCCGCCCTCCTCCTAGATCAGCTCGTGTGATAGACAGAACACTGCGTCTATCACACGAGCTGATCTAGGAGGAGGGCGGGACTTTTCTCACAGCGCAGCCAAAGTTTTCACACTCAGCTCGGAGACACACAGCGGGAGATGCCCGCAGACTGTGTATGACATATAGTGGAGGAGGAGGGAGTGGAGCGCTGCGCTGCAGCCACAGCTTGGTCCAAAGCGGCCCCAGGGCAGGCATCAAAATTTTGATCGATCAAAAAAATTAACCATTAATCGAGGAATTAATCGTTAATTTCCGCAGCCCTAATTTAAATATAGTTTTATTCACATACCTATAATAATTGCGGGTATTTATTAATTTCCTTATTAATAAAGCAAAAGCACATGCTTCTGTTCACTTTACATTGTTCATTTTGGCTACTTTAAATAGATCCATAATTTATTCTTCCACTGTTAGTGCTGTATCATATTGTAGTAGCATTAGCTACATACAGTATTGCAGTGCTGTGTTCTGGCAGCATCATGGGTGACTTCCCATCTCCTGCTGGAACAAAATCAAGCCAGGCTAAGTGCTTCTCAACCATTCAGAGGAAGCCTTGTATTTTTATCAATAAATACAAGGCTTCCTCAGATTGGCTTAGATAGGCAAGCGGATGATTTTGAGATTTCACCCTTGGACAGTCAGAGGAAGCCAAATATGCATTGATAAAAATTGAAAGCTTCCTCTGATTGGCTGAGAAGCACTCAGTCTAAATTCATTTTCTTCTAGCAGCAGACAGTAAGTTGCCTGTGATGCTGCCTGAACACAGCGCTGCATACTGTATGTACTGTAGCTAATGCTACTACAGTATAATACAGAGGTAACAGCAGTGGAGTAACATAATTAAGGAAATAGTTCAGCTAGGCCCAAACAAACCATTTAAAATGAAAGGAAGCATGGACTTCAGCTTTAAACTTTGCACAGTTATTAGTTATATTTTTTTGCTCTGCATATTATATCAGCATTAAATACAACAATATAAGAAAACATATAATACCCTAATTACTAAAACAAATTTTAAAAATCATGGGAATTTAATTGTTTGTAGGGGTTGAGGTGTTCAGTATTTTCTCATATGGTTGTTTTTAAGAAACTATATATGTTTAATATAAGCATTGAGGCTTTGTATGTTTTTTCTCCACTGCGGGTGGAGCTCTTCCGCAGCTGCACTGTTGGTGGAGAGGAAGTCAAGAGGAATATTTTTCCTCTATAGTTTCCTGAGTCACTGGGGAAGCTATTCTATTGGATGCTACTGCTCCATGTGACTCGAGCAGCCATCTAGGTCAGGCAGAGCCTATTTAAGGCCCTGGTTCCCACGATTGGCACGCATTTTGCTAGTCGGCAGAGTAGGGACAGGTATTCCATCTGTTAGGAACAGTTCTAGTGGCAGAGAAAGGTTCCTGATGAGGAGAGAAAGCATAGGGTCACTGCACTTCTGGACACCTTCGCGATTGGGCATGAGATGGCCAGGCCGCATTCTACCCCTCTCTACAGACGCTGTCAGCCTGGCTGGAACCCCCTCTGTTCATGTTGCTGTTAACTGTGAGTGCATCCAACTGGGCAGGAACCTGTTCTGTTCAGGTTGCTGGAAACTGTAAGTCCCCCCGGCTGGACAGTCTTTTCACTGGGTTTGTTGTGAACTGTTGCTGCATTACTTTAATACAAGTTTTATACCGCGCCTGACTGGCTGAATTATTACTGCTCCACCCCACCTACAAGCTTGTCTCTTATACATACAGTATCTCACAAAAGTGAGTACAACCCTCACATTTTTGTAAATATTTTTTTATATCTTTTCATGTGACAACACTAAAGAAATCACACTTTGCTACAATGTAAAGTAGTGAGTGTACAGCTTGTATAACAGTGTAAATTTGCTGCCCCCTCAAAATAATTCAACACACAACCATTAATGTCTAAACTACTGGCAACAAAAGTGAGTACACCCCTAAGTGAAAATGTCCAAAGTGGGCCCAAAGTGTCAATATTTTGTGTGGCCACCATTATTTTCCAGTACTGCCTTAACCCTCTTGGGCATGGAGTTCATCAGAGCTTCACAGGTTGCCACTGGAGTCCTCTTTCACTCCTCCATGACATCACGGAGCTAGAGACCTTGCGCTCCTTCACCTTCCGATTGAGGGTGCCCCACAGATGCTCAATAGGGTTTAGGTCTGGAGACATGCTTGGTCAGTCCATCACCTTTTACTCTCAGCTTCTTTAGCAAGGCAGTGGTTGTCTTAGAGGTGTGTTTGGGGTCGTTATCATGATGGAATACTGCCCTGCAGCCCAGTCTCTGAAGGGAGGGACTCATGCTCTGCTTCAGTATCTCACAGTACATGTTGGCATTTATGGTTCCCTCAGGGAACTGTTGCTCCCCAGTTCTGGCAGCACTCATGCAGCTCCAGACTATGACACTCCCACCACCATGCTTGACTGTAGGCAAGACACACTTGTCTTTGTACTCCTCACCAGGTTTTTGCCACACACGCTTCAAACCATCTGAATTAAATAAGTTTATCTTGGTCTCATCAGACCACAGGACCTGGTTCCAGTAATCCATGTGCTTAGTCTGCTTGTCTTCAGCAAACTGTCTGCGGGCTTTTTGGGCATCATCTTTAGAAGAGGCTTCCTTTTGGGACGACATCCATGCAGACTAATTTGATGCAGTGTGCAGCGTAAGGTCTGAGCACTGACAGGCTGACCCCCCACCCCTTCAACCTCGGCAGCAATGCTGACAGCACTCATACGTCTTTTTCCCAAAGACAACCTCTGCATATGACGCTGAGCATGTGCATTCAACTTCTTTGGTCGACCATGGCAAGGCCTGTTCTGAGTGTCCTGTTAAACCGCTGTATGGTCTTAGCCACTGTGCTGCAGCCCAGTTTCAGGGTCCTGGCAATTTTTTAATAGCCTAGGCCATCTTTATGTAGAGCAACAAATCTTTTTTTCAGATCCTCAGAGAGTTCTTTGCCATGAGGTGCCATGTTGAACTTCCAGTGACCAGTAGAAAAGAGTGAGAGCGATAACACCAAATTTAACACACCTGCTCTCCATTCACACCTGAGACCTTGTAACACTAACAAGTCACATGACACTGGAGAGGGAAAATGGCTAATTCGGCATAATTTGGACATTTTCACTTGGGGGTGCACTCACTTTTGTTGCCAGCGGTTTAAACAATAATGTCTGTGTGTTGAGTTATGTTGAGGGGGCAGCAAATTTACACTGTTATACAAACTATACACTCACTACTTTACATTGCAGCAAAGTGTAATTTCTTCAGTGTTGTCACATAAAAACATATACCGTATATACTCGAGTATAAGTCGAGGCCCTAATTTACCACAAAAAAAATGGGAAAAACTTATTGACCCGAGTATAAGACGAGGGTGAGAAATGCGCAGCTACTGTAAGTGGAAAAGAGGGTCAACAATGCCCATTTGCAGCATCACTGTGCCCATTTGCATGCCTCACTGTGCCCATTTGCAGCCATAGGTCCCCTGAACTTCAAACTCGGTAGTTAAGGGTTCCTAGATGCCCCCTAGCTGCAGCCAAAATTTGGGGTCTCTGAACCCAAAGTGTCCCGAAATGACATTGCTGCAGATGGACACAGTTGACTGAATTTGGGGCCCCGTATCTTGGGGCCACTTAGTGCTAAGAACCCCAAATTTGGTGTGCAAACCCAGTGGAACTAGCACCATAAAATTTCCAAAGCTGGGGTTTCTAGCACCAAGTGGCCCCGAGATACAGGGCCCCAAAAATCAGTTCAGAAAATGTCAAGCACTTTTCTGCAGCAGAGAATGACATTTTCCGAACCGGGTATGGGGCCCCATATCTCAGGGCTACTTGGTGCTAGGAACCCCAGCTTTGGATATGTTATGGTACCAGTTCCACTGGGTTTGTACACTAAATTTGGGGTTCCTAGTACCAAGTGGCCCTGAGATATGGGGCCCCAAAGTCGGTTCAGAAAATGTCAAGCACTTTTCTGCAGCAGAGAATGACATTTTCCGAACCGATTTTGGGGCCCCGTATATCGGGGCCACTTAGTGCTAGGAACTTCAGAGTGCTTGACTCGAGTATAAGTCAAGGGGGGCACTTTCAGCACAAAAAAATGTGCTGAAAAATTCGACTTATACTCGAGTATATCCGGTAATAAAATATTTACAAAAATGTGAGGGGTGTACTCACATTTGTACTCATTTAGGAAGCACAGAATAGGCATTTTTTGGTTTGTTTTATTGTTTTTTTATATACAGCCAGGTCCATAAATATTGGGACATTGGCACAATTCTAATCTTTGTGACTCTATTCACCACCACAATGGATTTGAAATGAAATGAACAATATGTGCATTAACTGCAGACTTTTAGCTTTAATTTGAGGGTATTTACAAATCAGGTGAACGGTGTAGGAAATACAACAGTTTGTATATGTGCCTCCCACTTTTTAAGGGATCAAAAGTAATGGGACAGATTAACAATCATCCATCAAACTTTCACTTTTTAATACTTGGTTGCAAATCCTTTGCAGTCAATTACAGCCTGAAGTCTGGAAAGCATAGACATCACCAGACGCTGGGTTTCATCCCTGGTAATGCTCTGCCAGGCGTCTACTGCAACTGTCTTCAGTTCCTGCTTGTTCTTGGGGCATTTTCCCTTCAGTTTTGTCTTCAGCAAGTGAAATGCATGCTCAATCGGATTCAGGTCAGGTGATTGACTTGGCCATTGCATAACATTCCACTTCTTTCCCTTAAAAAACTCTTTGGTTGCTTTCGCAGTATGCTTCGGGTCATTGTCCATCTGCACTGTGAAGCGCCGTCCAATGAGTTCTGAAGCATTTTGCTGAATATGAGCAGATAATATTGCCCGAAATACTTCAGAATTCATCCTGCTGCTTTTGTCAGCAGTCACATCATCAATAAATACAAGAGAACCAGTTCCATTGGTAGCCATACATGCCCACGCCATGACACTACCACCACCATGCTTCACTGATGAGGTGGAATGCTTTGGATCATGAGCAGTTCCTTTCCTTCTCCATACTCTTCTCTTCTCATCACTCTGGTACAAGTTGATCTTGGTCTCATCTGTCCATAGGATGTTGTTCCAGAACTGTGAAGGCTTTTTCAGATGTTGTTTGGCAAACTCTAATCTGGCCTTCCTGTTTTTGAGGCTCACCAATGGTTTACATCTTGTGGTGAACCCTCTGTATTCACTTTGGTGAAGTCTTCTCTTGATTGTTGACTTTGACACACATACACCTACCTCTTGGAGAGTGTTCTTGATCTGGCCAACTGTTGTGAAGGGTGTTTTCTTCACCAGGGAAAGAATTCTTCGGTCATCCACCACAGTTGTTTTCCATGGTCTTCCGGGTCTTTTGGCGTTTCTGGCAGAGCATCACCAGGGATGAAACCCAGCGTCTGGTGATGTCTATGCTTTCCAAACTTCAGGCTGTAATTGACTGCAAAGGATTTGTAACCAAGTATTAAAAAGTGAAAATTTGATGGATGATTGTTAATCTGTCCCATTACTTTTGGCCCCTTAAAAAGTGGGAGGCACATATACAAACTGTTGTAAATTCCTACACTGTTCACCTGATTTGGATGTAAATACCCTCAAATTAAAGCTAAAAGTCTGCAGTTAAAGCACATCTTGTTCGTTTCATTTCAAATCCATTGTGGTGGTGTATAGAGCCAAAAAGATTAGAATTGTTTCGATGTCCCAATATTTATGGGCCTGACTGTATATTACTATAAATGTAGTGAAATAAAATAAAAAATTAGACCCAATTGGAATTTAAGGATTGTCTTCCAAAAAGCAAAACAAAAAGCACTTACCTTTAAGTGGCTGGAATGTCATGTGGAGTGTTTCTTAATGTCACATACCCTAAGGATCACAGTTCTTATCATGCATATTTGGCAAAAATTGGCTTACTTATGCTTCAGCGTGGATCCATGTGCATGGCATCTGAGAACGCTTATACTACACTGTTTCTATCATTAGGATTTGCTTTGTGTTTGAAGTAGAACTAAAGGCAAAGGTTTTTTTTTTTCATTTTAGATAGAGTAAGGGAGGGTTATAGCCTCTGTCTGTTTTTTATACCTAAGTGTCAAATTGGGGAGATTTCCCTCCACTTTCCGTACCATAGCCAAAGCAAGAAGGGAGAGGAAATCCCTCTAAAGTGGGGGAATCATGGGGTGTCACCAGAACTAGTGTCCCCATTGGAAAACATCCTCCTTATCCTTTTTCAGGTGACAACCCAAATTTGGGGACTTTCTTTCAATTTCACTCTAGGTGAAATATGGTAAACATGACAAATAGAGAGGGATGATCTCAATAACAGGGACACAGACAGCAATAAAAATTTGACAGGTTGTATAATCCCTCTCCATTCTGTACAAAACCAAAAAAAAGTGAGCTGAGACCCTATTTTGTATATTTACATTTTGGGTGTTCTCACCCACCTTTTCTATTGCTTTCCCCAAAATATAAGCTAAAATAAATACCTGGGTAGGCTGAATGGGAATCTTGCAGATTCAAAAGTAATATTTTACTTATATGTGAAATCAGTAAGGGGGATAAATATGTAAAACAAACCCACATTGCACAGATACTATATAAAAACCACAGTGTTTCAAATGCAGCTGGGAAACCCAGAGGAAGCCAGCGATGTAGATATTAGGAAAAGAAAATGAAAGACAAATGAAGGAACTGATTCATTCTAAATGCAAACAATAAAGACTATTGTGGAGGACAGTAAACACTGGGGCAGAAATCAAGTGTTAAAGGCAGTAAAGAGGACCACAGAGTAAATTACAACTGCAACCACCAAGTCTGGAAATACCCTAGGTCCTAACTGGCTCGTGCCCACATACTATAAAATCTTCCAAGAGGAAATTTCTAAGCTATTTCTGGAAGCATTGTATTCCCTAGCATAAAACCATGCCATACCCCCAGACTTGTTTAATATCAACACCATGAAGCTGACCTCATGCTGACATAAAAGTTGTTACAAAAATTGTAGCTGCTAGACTAGCTTTCTGCATTGGTAATATATTACGTTTTAATCAGACAGGGTTCATATTGTCCGGAGAGGCTTATTATAATAACTTAAGGGCACTGAATGTTGGCACAGTCAAGAACCCAGTGTTTACTTAGCATGCGTGGCTGTGAAATACCTTGATCTCCCATCACCTAACAAAGTATCTTTGTCTGCCCTTTGTTCACAGTAAAGGTGGACAGAACATTCTTCTTTTTCTTTTTTTCTTTCTTTTGGTATCACAAATTTTTTCACCATTGATATGGATATTTACAAGAAAAATGTTTTTTTCTTGTACAAATTCAGACATCCCTCTGAATAGCCTGATGCAGAAATGTAAGGTTGTTCTATCAAACCTTGAAAAATCAGAAAAGTCACTCACCTGCAGAGGTTGTAATGCAAAAATTAAGGGCTACCTTTGTCTTCAAATGGGCTAGCATTGCAATAAAAAGCTTAGGCCCCCCATTTCAGTGAGCTTAAAATGCAATACACTGTATTCATTTTCTCCCCTTGCTTAGATGTATTTAAACTACTAATTTGGAAAAAAGGACATTTTTATTTCCCTAAGGCTCTGCAAGTATGCATAGCCTCATTTTTTCCAGCAACGGTTTCAATGTCCATTTGATCCTCAATACCTGCTAGTGTCAGTCAGACCTTACTTTGAATTTCCAAACCTAAAGAGGCATTGTTATGGTATAGCAAGGTCTAAGAAAATACAGCATAACAAATAACAGTTATAATACTTTCTATTTTCTATTGACTCCAGTCTTTGATCTCTTGCAGAGCCTGAACCCTCACAGCCAACACTAGTCACACAGTGGCAAGGAAGGGGTCAAGCCACAGCAAGTAGCGGGGAAACACAGGCATGCAGCATGTCTGAAAGTGTCAGGTGATGGGGATTCTAGCAGTGGCAGTGACTCTAGTTTTTTGGTCTTATTACAATAATCAAAATGTCATTTTTGGGACAGTCTGTCATACTGCCCCCCTCCCAGATCAAGCTGAGTACTATAACGTTTCTTCTTTAAACGCCTCCATTTTGTTACTGCCTTTGAAGCCCAAGTTTAAACAAAATATTTTCTTTAACTTTTGAATAGTGGGGAAAAAGTTAGCCCAATGTCAGGTTTTAAATGTGAACCTCATTAAGTCCTTCACTGGAAGTGAATTTTTCCAAGGGGAATATATTGATTAAAGGTGTTACAAATGTACCCACTTACCGACGCTTGTGTGGAGCCAGGAGATTGCTAGAAAGGCTTCCTATGACCAAAGCTGCCTGTCATATCACCTCCCTTGCCTTCCCCTTCATTCTTTCCCCCACCTTTTTTTCCCCTCACGCCCCATTCTATCTTTCCCTTTTCTATTTTTTGGGTTTCTCCCCATCCCTTCCCCACCCCCATCTCCCTTTCTCCTTCCCCTCTTCCATGTGATTTTATAACCAATCTTTCCTCTGAATTTATATTGTGATCACCTTTCCTTTTTAGATCCAAAGAATTGTATACATACTGTATGCATCAACATAATTTTATACAACCCCTGGCAAAAATTATGGAATCACCAGTTCCTGAGGATGTTCCTTCAGTTGTTTATTGTTGTAGAAAAAAAGCAGATCACAGACATGGCCAAAAACTAAAGGCATTTCAAATGGCAACTTTCTGGCTTTAAGAAACACTAAAAGAAATCAAGAAAAATAATTGTGGTGGCCAGTAACAGTTAGATTTATAGAACAAGCACAGAGAATAAATTATGGAATCACTCAATTCTGAGGAAAAAATTATGGAATCATGAAAAACAAACAAAATAACACTCCAACACATCACTAGTACTTTGTTGCACCACCTCTGGCTTTTATAACTGCTTGCAGTCTCTGAGGCATTGACTTAATGAGTGGTAAACAGTACTCTTCATCAATCTGGCTCCAGCCTTCTCTGATTGCTGTTGCCAAATCATCTTTGCAGGTTGGAGCCTTGTCATGGACCATTCCTTTAACTTCCACCACAGATTTTCAATTGGATTGAGATCCGGACTGTTTGCAGGCCATGAAATTGACCTTATGTGTCTTTCTTCAAGGAATTTTTTCACAGTTTTTGCTCTATGGCAAGATGCATTATCATCTTGATAAATGATTTCATCATCCCCAAACATCCTTTCAATAGATGGGATAAGGAAAGTGTCCAAAATTTCAATGTAAACCTGTGCATTTATTGAAGATTTAATGCCAGCCATCTCTCCAGTGCCTTTACCTGACATGCAGCCCCATATCACAATTGACTGTGGAAATTTGCATGTTTTCTTCAGACAGTCGTCTGCATAAATCTCATTGGAACGGCACCAAACAAAAGTTCCAGCATCATCACCTTGCCCAATGCAGATTCGAGATTCATCACTGAATATGACTTTCATCCAATCATCCACAGTCCACGATTACCTTTTCTTAGCCCATTGTAACCTTGTTTTTTTGTGTTTAGGTGTTAGAGATGGCTTTCTTTTAGCTTTTCTGTATGTAAATCCCATTTCCTTTAGGCGGTTTCTTACAGTTCGGTCACAGATGTTGACTCCAGTTTCCTCCCATTTGTTCCTCATTTGTTTTGTTGTACATTTTCTGTTTTCAAGGCATATTGCTTTAAGTTTTCTGTCTTGACGCTTTGATGTCTTCCTTGGTCTACCAGTATGTTTGCCTTTAACCACCTTCCCATGTTGTTTGTATTTGATCCATGTTTTAGACACAGCCGACTGTGAACAATCAACATCTTGTGCAACACTGCGTGATGATTTACCCTCTTTACCTACATACTAACAAGCCGATTTAATCTGATTCAGGTGTTAGTGTTTGTAATGAAAATTTACAAACAAGCAAATTTAATCTGATGCAGGTGTTAGTGTTTGTAGTGAAAATTTACAGGGTGATTCCATAATTTTTTCCTCAGAATTGAGTGATTCCATAATTTATTCCCTGTGCTTGTTCTATAAATCTAACTGTTACTGGCCACCACAATTATTTTTCTTGATTTCTTTTAGTGTTTCTTAAAGCCAGAAAGTTGCCATTTGAAATGCCTTTAGTTTTTGGCCATGTCTGTGATCTGCCTTTTTTCTACAACAATAAACAACTGAAGGAACATCCTCAGGGACTGGTGATTCCATAATTTTTGCCAGGGGTTGTATAAACAATATTGATTACTGTTTAATGGGATGGTTGGCTCGGAGTGATATACAAACTGTAAATGCACTGGCTTCAATACTTAAGTCACTAACCTGGAACATTATGCTGCCAGTGAGGTTCTGATCTGCATACCTAATCCTGGTCAAAGCTTCATGAAATAGAGAAGCCAGAGGATGGACACCACAAGCAGATGACTAGGTTTGCAATTGCAGCACTTATATGTTTGTCATGACAGGCTCATTTTGGGATGGTCAGTGTTTCCCACATTAAAAAAGCATGCTTTCCACTCTTTATCAGAAATTCAAGTTTATTAAATAATTATTTTTTAACAGAGCTGTTTTATTTTCTGATTTGATTTTGTTAAGAGATCTAGAAAACGTGACCTGTTTGTGGTCCAAGAGGGACAGCCTGGGAAGTACTTAAGTAGAGCATCACAATAACAACATAAGAAGTTGTATGCGTGCAAGTAGATACAATTGGGCCAGACAGATCATTTCACAATTTCCCTTTCAGAGTGTGTTGTTTTTTCTTTTTTTTTTTGAGTTAACACACGTTGACCCTAGCTTAAAGTAAGGATAAAGGAAATGTAGAAAGAAGTGGTGTCTTTCCCAGTGTCTGGAAGAACACTGACACAAGTCAGAGCTTCTACTACGCAGATCTAGATAAACGTCTGGGACTTGTCTGAGTCAGCTCACGTAACTATTCGGAAGAAAGTGTATTTGTGCCAAGAATACATTCCACCCTCTAGGCTTTTACAGCATGGATCTATGTTTTACAGTTTAGAATATGAGGATTTCTGCAAACTCAGAAGTTGCAAGATAACTATATAGTTGCCAACATTTTGAAATAATTAGAATGAACACCTTGAAGGATCTGAGAATAAAAATGGTCATGCAGATAAAGTTGTGGACAAATGTAAGGGTGGCCAATGAGGTGGCTGTGGTTTCATGGCATATGGCTTGTAGTGTCAAACCTTTCCTACTCTGCTTTGTTATGTTGTAGGCAAAATAGGGCTTAGAGTACACTAAAGATAAAGTGAAAGAAAAATAAGCCACATCTTTGGCGTCAGCGGGATAAAATAAGCCCTATATTCTGTGTCAGCGGGAGACATTATGTCCTATTATTGGTGTCAGTGGAAAAAAAAATTAACCGCAACTATGAAGCTTATTTTATCCCATTGACAACATGATGGGGCTTTTTTTTTCTTGTACTGACAGAAATGATGGGGTTTATGATCATCTCATTATTAGTGACAGTGGGATTAAAATAATCTCTATTGTTGATGTCCGTAGGTTAAGTCCCATTGCTAGTGTCAATGAAGATAAAATAGACCCAAAGCATTGTCAGTGGGGGAAGGGAAAATAAGTCCCATCACTGATATCAGCATGAGCAAAAATAAGCAGTGGTTGTTTACCTAGGGCTCACTTCCGCACTGCCATTTTGCCTTTTTTCTGTAGCTGGAACTTTACTTTTACTATTGGGTAGGAGATCACTTTACCCAGTCCTGCATGGGTGGAGAAGCTACCTCAGTTACATTTGTATACTATGGTCGCTGATAGCCACAGGGAGCAGAACACTTTTGATCAATATGAGCTTTTCTGGGGTGTTTGTTGTCCTGGATCCTGCATAGCCTGTGTGATGCAGATAATATGGGGACAGTGTCTTTAATCTTGGGAATGTGTTGTAGGATCTGGAACACTTGGCAACTAAGAAACTACAGGAAGAAAAAAACTTTTTGAATATTAACATGTTTGTTGGATATATCAATATTAATGACTATTCAAACATACAGGGCCTTAAGATGAATAGGCGCAACAATAGATGCCACAATTCAAAAATCAAGACAAAAGAAAACAATGCCATCATTGCACAAAATAAAACAGGATTTGGTGCAGGCTGCATTTAGGTAAAGAAAATAGGTGATGCCTCTAACCACTGTGAGAAAAAGCTTCAGTGTAGAGCATTAAGGATACAGCCACTCGCTTAAATCTTCTTTTTAAGGCCCTTTCTTGCCAACCTTTATTAAAAGAAAGTTCAAAACATCACATCAGCATTTCTCTTAACAAAACAACTGTTCATCAGCCTCCTGGTCTCCACTGCTGCAGTGGCCTTAAGCCTCAGGACCTGGTCTGCCTCCTCCAGACAGTCTTTTGCTACAAAAACTATAAGTGCATCCAGCAGCTCCTTGCTGCACTGGCTTCCACCTGGATGAGAACCTTGGGTAACACAAAACTCTTTTCACACTATCACACCACTAAGAAAAGCTAAGGAGGAGAACCTCATTAAAATAATATTTCCTTATATTGTAGAATGCAACTTTCCATACTATATTGCACTGGAATCCCCTAGTGATGGGTGAGTAGGCAGCCCAAGCAAAGCAGCACCCTACATGTATTGTTGGGCTACTATTATAAAGTCAAGAGCCACCCTGATCATAATATTATTTCTCACACATCAGCTATACATTAGTATGTCTGTATTAGTGAGTGATTCTATTGTGTTAGAGAGACTTATATCAAAGGATAGCTGCTAGATAAAAAATTATAGTTCCCAGATATGTAATTGTACCATCCTTACAGATGCCACATTTGGTTTTAAAGTAACCAACAGTAACATATGCTTACATTGCCAGCACTCCTGCTACAAGCACCATGTAGAATGATCTACTGCACCTCTAAACTTGTAGAACATACTTAATTTGGATATCAGCATATCAAAGTGTAGATTGAAGGACATACAGTAGGGACGGAAAGTATTCAGACCCCCTTAAATTTTTTACTCTTTGTTATATTGCAGCCATTTGCTAAAACCATTGCTAAGTTATTTTTTTCCTCATTAATGTACACACAGCACCTCATATTGACAGAAAAACACAGAATTGTTGACATTTTTGCAGATTTATTAAAAAAGAAAAACTGAAATATCACATGGTCCTAAGTATTGAGACCCTTTGCTCAGTATTTAGTAGAAGTACCCTTTTGATCTAATACAGCCATGAGTCTTTTTGGGAAAGATGCAACAAGTTTTTCACATCTGAATTTGGGGATCCTCTGCCATTCCTCCTTGCAGATCCTCTCCAGTTCTGTCAGGTTGGATGGTAAACGTTGGTGGACAGTATGTTTAGGTCTCTCCCGAAATGCTCAATTGGGTTTAAGTCAGGGCTCTGGCTGGGCCATTCAAGAACAGTCACGGAGTTGTTGTGAAGCCACTCCTTCGTTATTTTAGCTGTGTACTTAGGGTCATTGTTTGTCGGAAGGTAAACCTTTGGCCCAGTCTGAGGTCCTGAGCACTCTGGAGAAGGTTTTCGTCCAGGATATCCCTGTACTTGGCCGCATTCATCTTTCCCTTGATTGCAACCAGTCGTCTTGTCCCTGCAGCTGAAAAACACCCCCACAGCATGATGCTGCCACCACCATGCTTCACTGTTGGGACTGTATTGGACAGGTGATGAGCAGTGCATGATTTTCTCCACACATACCGCTTAGAATTAAGGCTAAAACGTTCTATCTTGGTCTCATCAGACCAAATAATCTTATTTCTCACCATCTTGGAGTCCTTCAGGTGTTTTTTTAGCAAACTTCATGCAGGCTTTCATGTGTCTTGCACTGAGGAGAGGCTTCCGTCGGGCCACTCTGCCATAAAGCCCCAACTGGTGGAGGGCTGCAGTGATGGTTGACTTTCTACAACTTTCTCCCATCTCCCAACTGCATCTCTGGAGCTCAGCCACAGTGATCTTTGGGTTCTTCTTTACCTCTCTCACCAAGGCTCACCGATAGCTCAGTTTGGCCGGACGGCCAGCTCTAGGAAGGGTTCTGGTCATCCCAAACATCTTCCATTTAAGGATTATGGAGGCCACTGTGCTCTTAGGAACTTTAAGCGCAGCAGAATTTTTTCTGTAACCTTGGCCAGATCTGTGCCTTGCCACAATTCTGTCTCTGAGCTCTTCAGGCAGTTCCTTTGACCTCATGATTCTCATTTGCTCTGACATGCACTGTGAGCTGTAAGGTCTTATATAGACAGGTGTGTGAATGAAGGTGTAGAACCATCTCAAGGATGATCAGAAGAAATAGACAGCACCTGAGTTAAATATATGACTGTCACAGCAAAGGGTCTGAATACTTAGGACCATGTGATATTTCAGTTTTTCTTTTTTAATAAATCTGCAAAAATGTCAACAATTCTGTGTTTTTCTGTCAATATGGGGTGCTGTGTGTACATGAATGAGGAAAAAAAATGAACTTAAATGATTTTAGCAAATGGCTGCAATATAACAGAGTGAAAAATTTAAGGGGGTCTGAAAACTTTCCGTCCCCACTGTATAGCATGCAGCATACAGTACATATGATGAACACCTTCAGGACTGTTAATAATAGCAGTTAACATTTATTCTTCTTTTATAACTTCCAGAATTTAGAAGAAACGCTATTTTAATCAGTTTTGTGCTGCACAGGCTCTTCATCAGGGATAGAATTATATTTGTAATGAATCCCTCTAAGTGAAATTAACCAGTTTTTAAATAATTCTTTAAAAAAAGAGGCAGAAGTTAAAAGATATCCACGGATTACACTTTGATTTAAAAAAATGTTTAATAAGCTAGTCAAGTTTGTGTCAATTTGTAAAAATGCTTTTAGTCAGCACTACAGAGGAAAAAGATTTGTGGTACTTCAGATCATTGTAAAATGAGCAAACAGCATGACCAGGCAGTGGGAAAAATGAATAGAATTCTAAGATGCATTGCTAGAGGGATCATCAGCAGGAGAAAGGAGGTCCTGATTCCCCAATATAGATATTTAGTTAGACCTCATTTAGAATACTGTGTCCAGTTCTGGAGACCTCACTGGAAGAAAGAAGGAAAGGGGAGGCATGATTAAAACCTTTAAATACATCAAGGGTGTGAATAAGGTTCAAGAGGGTGGATTTTCAGGCTCCATGCACACTGGACTTAAAAAACATTGATTATACAGGCGTTTGACATTTTTTTCTCCTGCCTCTAGAAGCACTTCTATTGTATTCCATGTGTCTTTGCACATTATGACTACTACAGGCGTTTTCTGTCAGGGACGTTCAGAGGCAGGAAAAAAAACCCTTCTCTATCGCGTTTTCTGGAGAAGTTTAGGAGCTATAAAAAAACGTCAGTCTCTCCTAAACTCCTCTTATCTCTTCTGAACGTCAAGTTTCAACGTTTTTTAGAAAATGCAATGCAGTGTGAAATGCATTCTGGTTATTTTGGGAGTAAAACTTTTGCAGAGGGGTGTGTAGTGCAAAAAAGGCCTATAAACTAAAATTCTTAAACTCTCATAGACTCACCTAAACTTTGTACAATATGCTTTCTATTTGTGTCTTTTATGCCACGTTTTTTAAGCAAAAAACGTTGACGTTTTTTCTGCTCTTAGTGTGCATGGAGCCTCAATATGAAACCAAAATCAAGAACACAAGGATATGACCTTAAACAGGAGGAAAGTTCAAAACGAATCTTAGAAAGTATCATTTTACTGAAAGTGTAGTTCTTTGGAACAGACTTCCAGCAGAGGTTGTGAGTTGGTCAACAGTAATGACTCCAAACATGCTTGGGCCAAACATAGATAGATCTATACTAAGACATAAAAGTTCAAAAACATGTATAAAAAAAATGAGCGGACTCAATGGACCACCCAGTCTTTTTCTGTTGTCACTTTTCTACGTTTCTATGTTTCTAAGCTGTTGGAGGTGAAATCATTATGTTGTCATTTAAGGATAAAGTGCAAGTGGACCCTGTAATCCACACGTTTTCTTGTTGTTTTGTCATATTCTACCACCAGTCACAGGGTATAAACAACAAATAGTCTGTGAATGTGACTAACTACTTTTAACTATACCATGACCAGATATGTGAAAACCTTTACAGACTGTAAAATGTATACACACATTCTGCAATAATATAACCATTGTTGTCATCTGTATTTTGGATAAAGTTCAAATGCCCAGAAAAAATATATTTTTTTAAACACAGCTGACTTCATGTTATGACGTTGCAACCAGCATTTCCTCATCCTTAAATATCAGTTAACTACGTAACAAAAGATTGAACTCTGCATTCATAGTTGCTTGCTACCTATATGGCTGCGTTTCTTGTTTAGGAATGCTACACAGAGTTTAAACTTTACAGCTCCATTTTTTTCTCACTGCAAGCCTATTGGTCTGAGAACAGATACTGTATATGGTAATTAAATTTATTTTAGCAGAGGTTCAGCAGGGGCGCTACTGAAGCTCCCTGACACAGGGAAGCCCAAAAAGTCTGTGTATGAAACATAATCACTAAAACATAGAGCAGTAAGCATGTGTAATGTCACATCATAATTACTCCTCGTTTCCTTTAGAATAATACAAAGTAAAATCTCTGAAGGTAGATTGTGGTTTCCTGTTAAACAAACGTGTGGGTGCAAGGGGAAACAGCTTAATAACACTGTCTAACGTGTAAAGTAGCTTTACTCTTTCTTGGTAGGTATAACTAATAAAGGTGGTCAGCAACTGGCACTGTTTTTAAACAAAGGCACCTGCTCATAAGTAACTGTTTCTTGAGAAAGGTGGGAGATTTGAGATATAAGGTAAAGAGTGTCCAAACCAAAAATGTTATATTTTGCAGCTTACCAATCTGTAAATGTGGTAGCTGCATTAGTTTTCTATTTAAAGTGGTTGTAAAGCCTCAAGGTTTTTTACCTTCATGCATTCTATGCATGAAGGTAAAAAACCTTCTGTGTGCAGCAGCTCCCCAAATACTTATCTGAGCTCCATCTCGATCCAGTGATGTGCACAAGAACAGCAACTCTCCCAGGTCTCTTCCTTTTCATTGGCTGAGACAGTTGGCTCCTGCTACTGTCAATTACAGCCAGTGAGTCAATGAGGAGAGAGCAGGGGTGGGGCAGGGTTAAGCCACACTCCATGTGTGAATGGACACACATAGCATTGTTTCGGAAGCAAGCCTGCTCAAGTGACCCCATAGTAAGCTGCTTGCTATGAGGGCATTTGGCAGGAGTGCCGGCAGGGAACTGGAGAAGAAGAGGATCAGGGCTGCTCTATGCAAAACCACTGCACAGTTCAGGTAAGTATGACAGGTTTTCTTTTTTAATCTCCTTTTAATATCACTTTAAGATTTGCTTTTCTTATTTTCACCTGGTGGTCTGGCCAGTAACACACTTCCTATCTTAAGGTGGCTCCACTCTATGGAAGAGCAACTCAGCCAACCTTGGACAGCAGGATTGTAAAACTGTGGAGGGAGAGGGTTAGTGTTAGATGCACAAGTAAATTTAGATTGACTTGACTAGGAAATTTAATCTGAACTCCAGCTAACACTTTTTTTTAACTTGAAGCAGTTACAGCAACAGCTTTTTTACCTTTTGGGATAAAGGTTTTACTTATAATACCGCGTACACACGGTCGGATTTTCCGACGGGGAATGTTCGATGGGAGCCCATTGTTGGAAATTCCAACCGTGTGTAGGCTCCATCGGACATTTTCGTCAGAATTTCCGACAAACACAATTTGAGATCTGGATCTCAAATTTTTCGACAACAAAATCCATTATCGGAAATTCCGATCGCGTGTACACAATTCCAAGGCACAAAATTCCACGCATGCTCGGAATCAAGCAGAAGAGCCGCACTGGCTATTGAGCTTCATTTTTCTCGGCTCGTCATACATGTACGTCACCGCGTTCTTGACATTCAGAATTTCCGACAAGATTTGTGTGACCGTGTGTATGCAAGACAAATTTGAGCCAATATCCGTCGGAAAAAAAACATGGATTTTGTTGTCAGAATGTGCAATCGTGTGTACGTGGCATAAGAGTAAACAGTTTGCAAGTGCACTTTCATCTCTTATCTCTCTTCCTCAACCTGCTTCTCCCCTCTCTTCACCCTCCAACATGCTCTCACTACCCTTCTTTTTTACAATAAAGCCTCAAACTCTGACTTCTTTACTAATCCTCTCCACCCAACAGCTTATACATATCACCCTCACTTCTGCCCTCTCAATATTACTGCACCTATCATCTCCTGCTCCCTCTGAGCTCACATCATCATTAATCAGCTTAAGCCAGGTGGTTAGTGTAGGGAGAGATAACTCTTTCCAGGACAACAAAATAACGGAAAATTTTATACTCACCTTTCCGTAATTTTCCTTTCCTGTCGCATCTTCATGGCAGCATACACTTTGGGTTGTGATAGGACCACATAGCTATAAATTGTAGAGAGGGCCCCCCGCCCCAGTATTCTCCGTATATATCACCTCAGAAGGGTGGGAGATTGTATGCTGCCATGAAGATGCGACAGGAAAGGAAAATTACGGAAAGGTGAGTATACAATTTTCCGTTTTCCTGTCGTATCATGGCAGCATACACTTTGGGGAATTAACTCACAAAATTGGGTGGGAATGCAAACTAAGTTTATTAACAAAGAATAGAAGAATTGGCTTGGATAACAGATCTTCCGAAATCCACTGTGGATAAGCGAGCGTAATCCACCTTATAATGAGACATAAAGGTGTTCCTGGAAGACCAGGTAGCCGCTCTGCGGCTGAGGAGAGAGCAGGGGTGGGGCAGGGTTAAGCCACACTCCATGTGTGAATGGACACACATAGCATTGTTTCGGAAGCAAGCCTGCTCAAGTGACCCCATAGTAAGCTGCTTGCTATGAGGGCATTTGGCAGGAGTGCCGGCAGGGAACTGGAGAAGAAGAGGATCAGGGCTGCTCTATGCAAAACCACTGCACAGTTCAGGTAAGTATGACAGGTTTTCTTTTTTAATCTCCTTTTAATATCACTTTAAGATTTGCTTTTCTTATTTTCACCTGGTGGTCTGGCCAGTAACACACTTCCTATCTTAAGGTGGCTCCACTCTATGGAAGAGCAACTCAGCCAACCTTGGACAGCAGGATTGTAAAACTGTGGAGGGAGAGGGTTAGTGTTAGATGCACAAGTAAATTTAGATTGACTTGACTAGGAAATTTAATCTGAACTCCAGCTAACACTTTTTTTTAACTTGAAGCAGTTACAGCAACAGCTTTTTTACCTTTTGGGATAAAGGTTTTACTTATAATACCGCGTACACACGGTCGGATTTTCCGACGGGGAATGTTCGATGGGAGCCCATTGTTGGAAATTCCAACCGTGTGTAGGCTCCATCGGACATTTTCGTCAGAATTTCCGACAAACACAATTTGAAATCTGGATCTCAAATTTTTCGACAACAAAATCCATTATCGGAAATTCCGATCGCGTGTACACAATTCCAAGGCACAAAATTCCACGCATGCTCGGAATCAAGCAGAAGAGCCGCACTGGCTATTGAGCTTCATTTTTCTCGGCTCGTCATACATGTACGTCACCGCGTTCTTGACATTCAGAATTTCCGACAAGATTTGTGTGACCGTGTGTATGCAAGACAAATTTGAGCCAATATCCGTCGGAAAAAAAACATGGATTTTGTTGTCAGAATGTGCAATCGTGTGTACGTGGCATAAGAGTAAACAGTTTGCAAGTGCACTTTCATCTCTTATCTCTCTTCCTCAACCTGCTTCTCCCCTCTCTTCACCCTCCAACATGCTCTCACTACCCTTCTTTTTTACAATAAAGCCTCAAACTCTGACTTCTTTACTAATCCTCTCCACCCAACAGCTTATACATATCACCCTCACTTCTGCCCTCTCAATATTACTGCACCTATCATCTCCTGCTCCCTCTGAGCTCACATCATCATTAATCAGCTTAAGCCAGGTGGTTAGTGTAGGGAGAGATAACTCTTTCCAGGACAACAAAATAACGGAAAATTTTATACTCACCTTTCCGTAATTTTCCTTTCCTGTCGCATCTTCATGGCAGCATACACTTTGGGTTGTGATAGGACCACATAGCTATAAATTGTAGAGAGGGCCCCCCGCCCCAGTATTCTCCGTATATATCACCTCAGAAGGGTGGGAGATTGTATGCTGCCATGAAGATGCGACAGGAAAGGAAAATTACGGAAAGGTGAGTATACAATTTTCCGTTTTCCGGTCGTATCATGGCAGCATACACTTTGGGGAATTAACTCACAAAATTGGGTGGGAATGCAAACTAAGTTTATTAACAAAGAATAGAAGAATTGGCTTGGATAACAGATCTTCCGAAATCCACTGTGGATAAGCGAGCGTAATCCACCTTATAATGAGACATAAAGGTGTTCCTGGAAGACCAGGTAGCCGCTCTGCAAATTGTCTCCGCCGAGACTCTACAATATGCCGCCCAGGAGGTTGCCACTGCCCTGGTGGAGTGTGCCCTTAAGCCCTCAGGTATCTGCTGGTTACTTGATGAATAGGCCTTCTTGATGGTCTTTAATAGCCATGAAGCAATGGTGCGTGAGGATGCCGCTTGACCTCTCCTGAATCCGTGCAGGATGATTAAGAGACTCTCCGTCTTTCTTATGGATTTGGTTGCTGAGAGATATTCCAAGACGTTACCTTTGACGTCTAAAGGGTGAGGATCGCCCTGATCCGTGGTAAGTGCTGGGAGGTTAATCTCCTGATTGAAATGAAAGGATGAGGATACCTTTGGGATGAAACGATCCGAAGGCCTCAGAACTAATCTGTCCGGATAGACAATCAGATATGGCTCCCTAGCCAGTAGAGCTTGCATCTCTGACACCCTTTTAGCCGATGCTATGGCTATCAAGAATGAAACTTTCAATGTTAAATCCCAGAGGGAGATGTTCACAAGTGGGAAAATCCCAGGGGTGTTGGGGGCAATCCGTACCCTCTGCTGAAGGATAGGGTATCCTTGACAGGAATCTTTGGCATTTTGTGTTTTCCGGTGTTGCTGCCAGATCTATCTCCGGTGATCCCCAGGTCCGGGATATGAGACCACTCGTTGTTGGAGGCAAAATTCCTGCTCAGTGAGTCGGTCAAGATGTTCTGGACCTCCGAACATAAACCGCCCTTAAGTCTGACAGGTTCAGCTGAGCCCATTCTAGAACAGGACGGACCTCCTGCATCATGGACCTGCTTCTGGTGCCCCCCTGCCTGTTGATATAGGCGACAGACATCTTGTTGTCCATTCTCAGAAGGACATGCTTCTCCCTCAAGTGAGGACTGAAGGCCAGGAGAGCCTAAAATGCTGCTTTCATCTCTAAAATGTTCGACACTGAGTCCTGTGTCCTGAATGGCCAGCGGCCCTGAGCCGCATTGTTCTGATAGTGTGCCCCCCATCCCTGCAGACTGGCATCTGAGGTCACTATCTCTTGAAGAGGTGTGATTATGTGCTTGCACCTTCTCAAGTTGTGAGATCTTGTCCACCAATGCAACGATTGTTTTACCTCCTGAGAGATGGAGATCGGCTGGGACATTGACGCACCATTCCACTGGCGCAGAAAGGAGATTTGAAGAGGCCTCAAGTTCCATTGTGCCCATTGGACCATTGGAATAATGGACGCTAAGGAGCCTAAAATACTGAGGCATGCTCTGGCCGGTAACGTTGTAGCCGAGATTGTTCTCTTCATCCTCTGTATTTGGAGAGTGATTTTCTCCAGTGGAAGCTCCACTGTGTTCTCCCTGGTATCCAGCTCGGCCCCCAGAAAGACCATTCTCTGTGTGGGATGAATGTTGCTTTTCTTCCAATTTATCAGCCACCCTAGGGACTGCAACGTGGAGACCAGAATTTCCTGATGTTGGATGAGAGACCGCTGGCCGTCTGAGAGAAGCAGGATGTCGTCCAGGTAATGGTGGACCCTTAGTCCCTTTTCTCTCAAGTGGGCTATTACAGGCAATAGGATAGGGTGCTCCCCTCCCCCTCCTCATTACCTCCTATTTAGTGGCCACCAGTGTTTAGGATGTATCCCTTTCAGTTCTCCCACATAGAGGAGTTCAGCTCCCATGGTTGAGACAAAGGATCTTCCATTCTATTACTAGTGTGGGACCCACTAATTCGGGGTACTTTGTCGCAGTAAGTGGACTTAGCACTATATGACCATATAGTGTGACCAAACCCCCATATTTTTTGAATATGTTCAGGTGTTTTTAACTAGCCCTGCAGGAAATGTCATTCTTGTATGTGTGCGCTGTAAAATATTTTGTACTGTTTGTAGGTCTTATAGCAGCACCATCTTGAATTTAAACGCATTGTATGGTGTGCCCCCTAAATATGTTCTTGTTTGGATTTTACTAGTCTGTCAAAACTCCTCACACCAATATGAACGTCACATATAGCATGTACCGCCGTCATCGCCGGGGTACTAATACCCGAAGATGTGCCCTGTTCTCTTTCTTAGCTAGTTGGGATGCTTTTCATCGTTACCCTTGCCAAAATTTATTAAACAAAAAATATAAATTAACGAAGATACTCTTCTACTCTTTGTGGTTGATCCGCTTCTTGCAGTGGCTGGCGTGGTCTCATCCCTCAATCTTCTTTACAATGACCCAGTCACCTGGTTGGAAAGAACGTAAACTTGTTATTGTGTCAGGGTCCAGGAGGGACTCGTGAACCCTGTGGTGGACCTTTTGAAGTTCATGTTACAGTGATGGCACCCATCCCATCAGCTGAGAATGTAGGTGACAGCTAATGAGGAAAGTACAACTCTGTTTTTGGTTTACCTCCAAACAAACCTCATATGACAATAACTCAGACATCGGGACTGTGGTCACTGCATAACCTGTGCGTGGCTTACCATCTGCGGTGTAATACCTGGAACCAGTGACAAAAAGGTTCTTAGCATCTGGGATGGGAGCCTACTTCACCAGACTGCTGCTTGCTGATTCAAAATTCTATCAAAGAAAGACAGACTTGGCACAAACTTGGTTAGAATTACAAAGGTTAGTATTATTGGTTTGAAAATGTGTCATTCTCACCACTATCATCCCCCCTTTTTTTCCTCCTCATTACAAACTGGAGGAAGACATGCAGGGTTTAGAATGGTGCAGAATAAAACAGTGAAATAGCCTATGATACTTTCACCTTCTTATACACCTGTACACACACTTCCAGAAACTCTTTGGACCTGAAAAGATACTTATAAACAATAGTTATTACTCTATCCTTCAAAGAATGGTAAACAATACAACATTTGTGTACATTGGTAAATTGTCACTGACATTCCACAAAACCGATAATAACTAAACCCTCTGTAAATCTTACTTTCACGTTTTGTTTTTTTTCTAAAATACAACAGCCACGACACGCAAGAAGGCTGTCGCGGTAGGTTCAAACATCTTGTTACCACATACAAACAATGAAACGAAGACAAACATTTAGATACAAATGTGGGGGAAATATTTCATTAGTTCTCAAAAACGAAAATGAAAAAAAAATTAAAACGACCAGATGGAATGCTGCCTTCACTCTTTTAGCAATAGAAAAAAAGAATACCATTTTAAAAGCACACGAGCATTTTTGAAATCTTTGCATGGACCAGCCACACAAAGTTCAAAAACAGGCCTGTGTATTTTTAATCACACAAATGTGTACTACGCATCCATCAACTCACTCAACATTACAGATTTCTGAAGCCACAGCTGAACTACTTCCAAGGTATTTTTATTCTGGGGTCTTGTACCTACCTTCCAAAGGGATACACCTTACTGTACCCTCTGACCATATCTGCCAAACTTTAAGGGGTCTCATGTCCGGAGCCCCAAACCCAGATCTCATGTGAGGTGCAGCTGTCTGACTAATGTGGAGCCTCATTTTTTTCCTCCAACGCATGGACCAACATTACCCATGACCATTCGAATCGCTTATGACGGTCCCTGCGTCCAGGGCACCCTTGCACTAGTTTTCGGATTATTGCTGCTTAGTGACTATTTTTACAGTACTGGCACCCGGCGTTCTCCGATTATTTTACACGGCCTCCCGGTGTGCTAGCGTACTAATCCTCACATTTACATGCTCTACAACCAGTTATCAGCAGCCCTATAAATGTGTTGTCAGACAAACTACAAAGCACCACGAAATCCTCCACTATTGAAAACAATATTATGGCTTCTATCTGTACCTCGATATTACCATTAACAATAACTTGGATGCCTCCTGTTTGCTCTCTACCCAAAACTGTATTACAGTATAAACCTTAATTTAATTTAAAAATAAAAATGATTTTGTCCTTCCAAACACAAGTCAAAAGACCCCAAGCCCCTCCCACCAACTTCCTGTTGCACACCTGAGTAGGAAGACATTATCAAGACATTAGAAAAATCTATGGCTAACATCAACAAAATAAAAACTTTTGTGCAGGAGTGGGTGGAATAAGCCCCCATATTGCAAATGGGAGGGAATCCCCCTTGAGTCACATATCCCTTGGGAAGTCAAACCACAAATTTTGAGACCGAAATACCACACAACAGTGTAACAAAAGCCAAAAACTGAAACTCCTGCAAAAAGACGGCTGAAGGAGTTCAACCAAAGTCTTTTCTTTCCACTGCAAGCCACAAACAAAATGGCGCCATTAACACATGAAATTTAGTTGTTGATCTCGCCAAAATCGAGATTTCTTCACTAGAAACATAAACTTCTTTAAAACAACTGGAATAAAAAAACTAAATGATTCTACTGGAACTGGAATTCAGTACAAAACCAGAGATATTTCGCTCAAGACTAAAATCAGCAGAAACAAAAAGGCAGTTGCAGCAATCGAAAATCGGTCCACGGCAAAATGGTGGACGAAACCCGGACTACAGAAAAATGGCCGACATTAACAAATGACAAGACAAACCAGGATTTCTTCCTACAAAAACTGACTATACAATTGAGACACCAATTTTAACACTTATCCCTAGACAAACATTTTAGGCTATGTCAATTAGGGCCTACACTGAAATATAGGCGTATTTAACTAAACAATATTGGGTGGCACAGTGGTGTAGTGGTTAGCACCCCCGCCCAGTAGCAAAAAGGGCAGCTGGCTTGAATTCCAACCATGGCACCACCCGCCCGGTCTCTGCATGTCCTCCCTGTGCCTGCGTGGGTCTCCTCCGGGCACTCTGGTTTCCTCCCACACTCCAAAGACATGCTAGCAGGCCAATTGGCCTCTGTACAAAATTGGCCCTAGTACATGAATGCAAACTGGGGACCCCGGACTGCGGGCTCCCCGAGAGCAGAGACCGACGTGAGCATGCGATGCACGTGTGGAGCCCTGCGCAAACCGATGGCTCTATATTGGTACCTTTAAACAAATATGAGCATCTCAATGAGACACAATGCACAGGGACAGGGACAACCGCAGACACACACCCACACTCAGGATGGACTGGTGTCTCCACCCAACCAATGCAATTATGTAATATATCCAAAATGCCAAAGTTACATAAAACATGAAATAAAACGTCTTAAACAATACACCCTTGTCACAAATACAACACAATATTTGACTCTGAGAGTTAGAACTCCCCCCATGCTATCACCTAGAAACCTGAGATCCCCCCCCGGGTGTAAACAGCTCCTATTGTGATGTCCCAACAATGCATGGGCACTTGGATATGCGACAGGCATTTCAACTTAAAACATTTCAAAGTTCACACACAAAGGGATAGAAAATGGCCGACCGTAGTCACATGGCAGACAACAACAAAAGAACAAAAGGAAAAAGCAGACAAAAACTATTTTCCTGCCAAAACCAAAAATTTCTCCCCACAAAATTACACATTTGAGATACTAAATGAACACTTAGATAAACATTTGAAAGTGTTAAAGTTACGAAAAAGCACAACTTTGGAACACATGCTATCTAATGAAACAACCAAGCCACATAACCCCCTATCACACGGCTGAAACATACCCTCAAACTCAGTTCACATCAGCTTTCACAGGAACAAGACATTGCGAGGTACAAACAGTAATGCTTCCCTGTTCTTTTCATCTCAAAACAAAACCTTTCTATTGTCAACAGGGAGTAGCCAACTTAAAATGCTTGGCCCCCCTCCCCCAGGCCCACTTGAAAATGCAGCAGCCATCTTCAAACTAAAAGCTTTCCTATACAACTATCAAAGTCCACTAACCATCTGGGTCTTGAGACAATTAAACACTCTACAAAACTCATGTAATCTACTTGTCCCATAAATAATAATTACAATTCATCCATTTCTCACATGCATTACAAACTTGTTACACAGCATCAGTCACACACACATTGCAGGCTGCAAATGATCATATATTTCTATTTCTCATATACTTATTACACAACTTACAGTTACTCACACATACACACAGCACACAGTCTCCTTGCACAAACATTCGAGATACAAATGACACACACACACACACGCAGGCACACACCAGACATACGATCAAACTTCCAGCATTATTTCAAAAGACGAAAAATTTGTTCTTTTCGCGAAGCAGACCCTCCCCAGCACATCTTAATGATCCGATTCTGAAGGAGGTTCTGTTCACTCCTACCTGGCTCGCCAAGCTGACAGCGAAATTTTGGCTGCACACAGAGCACACAGCCAAATCTCCTGTTTCTAATAATAATAACAATTTCGTCTAATGATATAAATGCATCTCACCTTTTGATCATATGTCTTTCCTTCTGCCATAGCTCATCCTCTGGTGTGTGCCCCATCCTCACAAACACACACAACACATCCTCACGTTATCATTCCAGCAAGACAAGACTCCTTGGCGAGCAGGCCCCTGGCTCTTTATTCAAAGACAATAAAAGAAATCACAAACAGAAAGCCCTGGCCCCAACAGCCAATCACTTCCTTCACAGGATATGACCTCACAGGATATGACTGACCATATAAGGATTTAACAACACAACACAATACATACATACAACCAAATGACGATGACTAGAGTTCCTCGTGCATGGGAGATTATCTGCAGGTGTACGTCATGGCACCCCAAACATGTTCATCAGGCATATACAAATAAACCGCGCTAAAGTGAGTCCAATATAAAATCTGTGATAATAGACAATAAAGTCCAAAATATTGCAAGAATTCTTCTGTATGATGAGGTGAAGAAAATAAAGGTGACTATGTGGTGAACTGCTTACCAGAACGTAAGCCACACCAGGCAGATGGCTTAAAACCCAGCCCGGGCCTTTGGGAGCACTTCAGGTGGGCAAGATCCTTTGCGCTCAAACAGCAGAACGAATCCACATAGGGTTAAATCAAATAAAAAGACCATAGTGTGATACTGACATAAACATATTTCATCAGAGAAGGAGGGGGTGTGTTCACACAAATAATCATAAAATCATAATATCATACAGGCACCCTGAATGTATAGCCACTACAGGGACGCAAAGAAAACTGTGCGCAGCATGCAATGAAAAGGTGTCCTTATTTTCTAATGCAAAGACGGGATCGTGGTAACTCTACCAGTGCTTCGTTTGGGCTATCTCTGGTCGTCTCTCTGGTGAGCAGGAACCCCTATAGGTCTATTCAATTTACACTCTGGGTCACACAGAGGCTGCAATCCTATTATTATTTATGTCCTCACCAGTTCACCATCTGGTAAGCGGCCCCTTGTGTCTGTGCACTGGGTGTTCTTTTTGCTGTATAAACTCTGGTCTGTTGGCTCAACTTCATTTCTGGCAAACTGGTGTTTTTTGCATTAGAAAATAAGGACACCTTTTCATTGCATGCTGCACACAGTTTTCTTTGCGTCCCTGTAGTGGCTATACATTCAGGGTGCCTGTATGATATTATGATTTTATGATTATTTGTGTGAACACACCCCCTCCTTCTCTGATGAAATATGTTTATGTCAGTATCACACTATGGTCTTTTTATTTGATTTAACCCTATGTGGATTCGTTCTGCTGTTTGAGCGCAAAGGATCTTGCCCACCTGAAGTGCTCCCAAAGGCCCGGGCTGGGTTTTAAGCCATCTGCCTGGTGTGGCTTACGTTCTGGTAAGCAGTTCACCACATAGTCACCTTTATTTTCTTCACCTCATCATACAGAAGAATTCTTGCAATATTTTGGACTTTATTGTCTATTATCACAGATTTTATATTGGACTCACTTTAGCGCGGTTTATTTGTATATGTATTTTGTTGGTGGGCCCCACTTATAACCGCAGCTTTTTGAATTTCGCTATGATACCTGCATAAGGTGTCATCTCACTCCTATTCACTTTTACACTGATATTTATTTAATGTTATAATTTTTGTTTATCCAAGCGCAATTTTGTTTTTCTTATTTATTATATGTTGATCAGGCATACCGGGGGTGACAAGAGCAAACAACCGCTAAACCGATAATGTCTTTGCGGAGCGAATGCATCCCCACCAGACGATCGTTCTGTGCATTGCACAGAGGCCCTTTGCTGGCGGACATGTCCTCTCTCCAAACACCAGGAAGTTTTCCACTACTTAACAGGTCTCAACCAGCGTCAGTCTGCCTCAGTCAGCTCTTCAGAGCGGGCTGCGAGAGGGCAGACACTGGGAGACTCTTATGACAATACATTAACATAAAATTTTCCACAACATGTACTCACTTTTGTGAGATACTATATATGCACCAAATAGATCCCCAGAAGGGAAAAAATAAGAGGTTACTGGTACTGAGAGAAGACAAGGTATATAACAATATACAACTTTATTTACAAAAGATTATAAGACAATTCTTAAAAAAATAGGGATATTACATTACCCCATAAACATGATTACAGCTTCCATATTTCAAATGAATAATATAATACATATCATCAAAAAATAACCTAACTAAAGAGAAATATATTAACAACAAATATTATTCAACAAAATACAAACATGGTCATAGGCAAACATGTAGCGGTCCTAGTGAGGAAGCCTGTTGATTGGGTGTAATGCATATAGGCGTGGAGTGGGGTCAGTCGGCGGGCATCTTGATGTCGGCAGTAGAGATGATGTGACAGAGAGCTGCCTATGTTTGATATGTGCTATTCATAGCACTGTGTGCACACTGATTTGTGTCATTTTAAATATTGAATAAATGTTTTTACTGTACAGAGAGCACTATCAGTCCCTATTCTTCTTTTATGAATTAAATATGCTTCTTATGTGAGTGGAGGATCTGTGGAACAGTGGCAGCCATCTGTGGTGGAGTGAATTTGGAGCCATTCTGCTTACAGCCCATAAAGGGGGCAAACGCGCATGTGACCCTTGACTAGCCATCAGGGTCTACTCTGGAGGTAAGAATATATTGTTCACGGGAGGTGTATGCATAAGTAGCACTGGTGATCAGTTATAGAAGATACTGGTGCATGGAGATATTAGCACACGGGGATAATTTGGTGGTACACGTGGATAATTTGATGGAAGCTCTAAATATTTTGGACTTTATTATTTTTTTATAGTGAAGGTTTGTGGGTTAAGGTAATTATTGATTTACATGCAATTTCATACTTATGTTTATATGTTTGATGATTTTTGTGGTGTAAGGGGTAATCATGTAGTGTCTGTGTTGATTGACAATTAGGTTTTATTCATGAAGAATGTCTTTTTATCCGCCGTTCACACTGGTGCACCACATTGCTGGCAATGGAACCGTTCATATCATTGCGACTTGCATAGACTTCTGTTAAATGAAATTGGTAGTGCAAATTGCACAGATGTGCGGCTTTGAAATCACGATGAAGTAGCGTACAAATCACAATGAGTGGAAAGGTGCTAAACCCATAATAAAAAGTGGTCACATAATAATAAAATATAATATAAATATAAACAGACAGATTAATAAATGTAAAACAGATATCTTACATCTAAAAAAAATCACATAACGGTTTATTACCATATAGCATACAAAAAAAATGTAATAAAAACAATCCAGTGAAAAATGTCTATTCAAGTGCAAAATATTGGGGTTTATTTACTGAAGGCAAATCCACTTTGCACTGCAAGTGCACTTGGAAGTGCAGTCGCTGTAGATCTGAGGGGGACATGCAAGGAAAATAAAAAACAGCATTTTTGCTTGCACATGATTGGATAATAAAATCAGCAGAGCTTCACCTCATTTCAGATCTTCCCCTCAGATCTAAAGCGACTGCACTTCCAAGTGCTCTTGCAGTGCACTTGTAGTGCAAAGTGGATTTGCCTTTAGTAAATCAACCCCACTGAATGGTGGTGATAAAAGTTCAGTGCAAAATAGTGTCAGAAAAACATAATATAAAGTGACAGTGTTGAACAATCCAAATCCAGTGATGCTGTTTTATTAATGCAGTCCAGTGTAAATCCGAGGAAGTGAGTAAAATCCACCAATGAATGCAATGGCCGCTCACCTTAAAGAGGAGTTCCACCCAGGGGGCCGTCAAAAAAAAAAAAAAATTAAAAGTCAGCAGCTACAAATACTGCAGCTGCTGACTTTTAATTGGACACTTACCTGTCCCTGGGTCCAGCGATGTGGGGGATCGAAGCCCCGCTCATCCCCCCCTCCGCTCGTCGGCGCCAGCATTTCAACTGTGGGCGCCGGGCTGTGGCTTCACAGCCTGGCACCCACTGCGCATGCGCGAGCGGCACCGCACACCGTGATTGGCCGCTCAATCACCTGGAACCTGTAATGGGTCCCAGATGATTGACAGGAGGGAGGGAGCAGAGCCGAGCCCTTCCTGTCCCGAGGGGGAAGTGATGTCACCAGCCCAGGCAAAGGAAGAGGCAGACTACGAGGAACCACCTAGCAACAGGCATTTAGAGGTAAGTGAAAAAAAAAATCTCCAAATGTTTTTTTGTTTTTTTTTTTAGAATTTTTGAGGTATTTTTGTTTTTTGGGTGGAACCCCACTTTAATAAGGAGAACAGCAGGCAATGGATCACCCACTGATCAACATACGATCTCCCTTAATCCATCAGGTGACCGGTCCGCCCACACATATAAAAGGCAATAAAACTCCTCATGGTGTAGTACCAACGATATATTTATTGTAAGACAATGTAGCAACTTACAGTTAAAATTTCGGACATCCAGCATAAAGCAAAGACCCAGGGGTCAAAGACAAACAGAACGCTGAAACAATCCAAACTTCCGGTCTCGGCCGTGACCAGAAGTGACATGACCCGGCTCTTCCCAACGCGTTGCGTCACTGACACATGACTTTATCGAGGGGAAGTAGATAAAATGGGAAGATGAAGTAGTGTGATTTCAAAGCTGCAGCAGTGTGAACAGGATCTTAGACTTAGCAGGTCTCTTGAGTCGAAGGAGAGTCAAGTGCAACAATGTGGAGGCTTTTGTGCACTATTTTTGAGCCTATCTACATTGGCAAACGTTGTTTGAAGTCATTACATCACTTGCGTGAGAGGCTGGGGTTAAGAAATGTTTATGGCCTCCTCTAACACTGCCTTTGGGTCCTCTTCATTCCCCTCAATATCTGCATGCTCTTTTTTACTCAAGTAGAGCTGGTGTGGGTGAAGGAGTTGGCTGTTTTGTACTCTACACAGTGATGGCTATATTTAAACTGCTTATTGCCTGAGAGTCTAGCATGGTTGCAGGAAAATCTACCTTGGTCAGGTAGGCAGATTGTTGCCTATTATAGAATTGGATGTAGAGACTGGTGTTAAAATAGGGTCTTGGTCTGGTTAAAGGAAAGCAGCAACACTCACATTTTGAGCGATTTGCAGGTCTTCAGCAGAGTGATGATTCACCTGAACTTTTGCTGTGGTTCCCTTGTGCCTGGTTTCCATCAGTGTAGGAGCAGCGTGCAGAAAGGGAGTAATCGCATCCGTGAAGGCTTACACAGTAACCTGGGTATAGACCATTCTGTACTGAAGTCCTTAAGACAAAGGGTCGGTAGGAAAAGCTTGTGTATGTTATAAGTACTCTAGGTGAAAGTGGTGGTAAAAATGCGTCCTATGATTTGATGCAACACCTTAGTCATCCACCTGAGACTAAGCTCTAAATGATGGATATTTACTACCAAATTTGAGTTTACCCACTTGTTTACTGGACACTTTTACGCCCTTACATCCTTCTTGACTAGGCCAATTTTCAGCGCTATTGCACTTTAAATGACAATTGTGTCATGCAACACTGTCCCCATATTAAATTTTTATCATTTTTTTTGACACAGATAGAGTTTTCTTTTGGTGGTATAGGACCGCTGTAATTGGCCTTTTACCATGATCTGTTACCAGCTGTGTTTGAAGGACAAAGCACTTTCCAGAACCAGGGCCAGAACCAACATATTTTAGTAATAACATTTTTGTTTTTGACGGTACAAATAGCCTTTTTTGTGTTAAAACAGGCATGTTTAAAACCATAAAACAATACACAACTCAGGAACTTACAAAGTTCAACTTTGACAAAGTGAAGGCAATATCAGACATTAGTATGTCCAAACTGTGTTGATATTGCCTTCATCAGATGGGGTGATGTCTGTGAAAGCCAAATTTTGAAGATGCACACGAATTGAGAGTCAAAATTGGGATTTCCCTCCTGATCCCATGCCTAATGTCAACATGTGCTAGCTTCCATCATGGGGGATCAATGAACGTGTTTCGGGGGTGCAACCAGTCCCCTCAGCTACCTTAGTTGCGAGGAAGGGGTTGCACCCACCAAATGCGTACATTGATATCCCATGATGGCAGATAGCACATGTTGACACACTGTGTGCATCTTCAAAATTTGGCTTTCAAGATACTTAAAAAATTGGTGAAAAATATCAAAAAAATGAAGACTTTAGGTGTTTTTTAGATTCAGCCTAAAACATCAATGATGTTTTTGAGTCTTCTTTCAATATAATTGATGTCTTCCTTGATCTTTTGTAAATCATGATTGCATATCATGATCTCCCCGATGACGACGTGTGCACTTGTGAAATGCAAATCTTCTTCCACAACATCCACATCACCTAAAATTAAAAAACACCATGTCTTATAAATATGCAGGCATCCATCTATTACCTGAAGCTGTGGTCTCAGACACTCACCTGTTGTGGTCACTATTTTGCCCACTTCATAAACCTCTCCTTCCTCCACATCTTCTGGTTGTGGTGTGGGGATTTGCTTTTCTTTCGGAGGTGGGGGGTCCCTGGTGTCCTCAGGTGTCCCGAGTCTTTTCTCCCCTATGTGAATAAAAAAAAGGTATACTTAGCACACAGATATTTGAGGCCAGAAATAGTAATATGAAACATTGCTTCGAAGTGTCGTACAAATGTCTTTTTTGGCAGTTCCAAGCTGAAGACATGATTTTTTTCCCTTTCTAAAGCTGGAATACTTACCTTTTTTGTACAATTTTCACACATGGAGACACCCCTATTATCCACTGGAGCAACTGCGTGGGACACCCTAAAAAGTTTGTTCTGGTGTCCCACACTAGTGCTCCTGCGTCCAGATGTGTAAACAGCTGCAGAGTGTACTCTCCTTACACTGAATCAAGTTTGCATTTCATTCTAATACAAACCCATCTAGACAACAATGTCATAAACTTCTTTTAATACAAATAGGCCTGAACAAATGTAGTTAACCTATATCTGCCAAAAACATCGTATTAGTGGTCGAACGAACAATGTTTACTACGAACGATTACTGTGCCCACGAACCTGAAAGTTGCCATTTTAAACTGTACAACAGTAAAGAAAAGCACATGGAGCAGCATGATAGTAATAGTAATAGGAACACACGACAACTACTTACTTTTTTGAAGAACTCTCTTCATCTTTCTGTACTGATCCTGCTCCCTCAATTTCCTGTGCAGACTTTTCATAACTTTAGTCATGATCTTGGCCTTTCTCACATTTGGGTTTGGATAAGGTCCATGCTTCCCATCATAGTCGGCCCTCTTCAAGATGTCCACCATCTCCACTATCTCTATAAAGGACATATTTGAGGCCTTAAATCTCCTCCGGGATCGGGACGTTCGTGGCTCTGAGCTTTCGTCGTTGCTGCTCTCCTCTGCATGCACTTGCTATTTTTCCGCCATGTGCTCTCCCACTGTGCCGAAAGGCAAGGGGTGGGGAATAGACTAGAAAGAATGTCAGGGGCGGGTGGAGTTTCACACATGCGCAGTGTATATAAAGCGTAACACGTGTGCATCATACGTACGATCTGTGAGAGGAGGAAGGAGTATCGGAAACACCGATCATTTGAACGAAGGTACAATTTTTTAACTGTGGCATCTGTGGCCTATACTGCTTATAGATTGAGGCCTATATTGGGACAAGATTAGGAGAGTTTAGCCTGACATTAGGGTTTGTCTTGTGTTGTGTCTTGCAGAGAAAATGGATCTATTGAATGATCAGGACTTTATCCCCATATTCATTGATATGTACAGGGAGCCGCCCTGTCTGTGGCAGGTAAACCACCCCTTTTATAACAATCAAACAGCAAGGCAATCAAGGCAGCGCTGGATCAATTGCTGGAATTTGTGAAGCCGGTGATCCCCACGGCAAACATCCCCTATTTGAAGGCCCTAATTGGTGGCATGAGGAGCACTTATAATAGGGAGTGCAAGAAGGTCCAGGATTGGCAGAGATCAGGAACTGCAGCAGATGATATTTATGTACCCAGGCTGTGGTACTATGACAGACTGCATTTTCTGGCAGGCCAGACTGAACCCAGGCCAGCACTCTCCAGTCTTCCTTCAAGGCTTCCTTCCACCTCAGCTGAGGCTTCCGATGCCCAACCTGGGCCTTCCAGCCAGGAAGAAGTGGAGGAGCCCAGCTTGAGCCAGGTATAACATTGTTCAACATATTTCTAGTCAAATAATTAATGATGTTAACTAGATGTTATTATTGATCAGTAATTTCTGATTTTACAAAGTGTTTTACATATCAATAGACAGTAGTGGCCACAAATGATTGGGACAAGAATGAAAAATGCTGGGGTCAGAATGATAGTCTTTTCTATTTCCTAACATTCAATTTGCAACAATCATGAGCTGAAAATTGTGCGTGTTTGATGAACCAAAAACTAAAACTATGTCCCTTTTTCATACACAGGAAAGTCTCAGCCAGGAGGAGGCTGTGGAAAGTGGCAGCCAGGAGGTGGCGGGGGTAAGTGGCAGCCAGGAGGTGGCTGGGCCCAGTAGCCTGCCTGAATCCCAGGTCCCTCCCCTCCGCCTTCCAAAAAAAAAGTCCCAGGAAGAGGAGTAACCTGGAGGAGGCAGCACTTGGCCTATTTCGGAAGGCTACTGCGGCCCTCGGAACCCCTCCCAATATTCAAGAGGACTATGCCTACATGGCAGCCTGTGGCGATCTCACAAGCCAAAACCACGTTTGTGAGTTCAACCATGGTCCATCCTCCTCCTCCACCTCCTGCCACAACTACAACACCAGAGCCACAGCCTGGGGACAGATATGTCATCTGCTGCTGTTCCTGATCTCTTGTAGTCCTGGACCGGATTGTGCTCACTATTATAAGGACTCCTCAGGATACCAATTTTGACTGTAAAATAATTGATGTCTGCCCTGGGGTACAAAGGCTTTGCAAATTTCATCAGTTTCTCCAGTGTTGCCTTCCTCTTTATTTTCTTATGACCCATAATAAATGGCTATTTATTTTTCACAAATACTTGACTATGTGTTTTACTTCAAAAAGGACAGTTTGTTTGTGAGTAGGCTGTGACATACTCACCCGGGAAAGAGGCTTTTGGAGGGGACTGAATGCAAGTCTCTTGCCGACCGATTATGGGCCCTGGCATTTGGGGGAATGGTGCTCTTTGTGAGCTGTGTGCCTGGGGACCCTTGAGGTGGTGTTGCTGTGGATTCGGGTCCTGGTTCCCCAGGACACACAGACTCTGGGGACCCTGGATTTGCCATATTAGAAATAGTGGCTGATTCATAATGCTGGGACAAATATTGTTAGGAGATGCTGATGTCAATTCCAGCCACCTGTCTGTCTGCTGCCTGCTAGAATGTGTTTATTGTAAATAAGGTCTAGTATGGGATCTAAGAGTCATTAGATCCCCAGTGTTTGTGTTAATTAACTCTGCTATTGTGTGAAGAAGAGTTCTGTGTTGATTTGTGATAATGTTGATTGGGTTTTCTGAGCTACAAGATGGCCAGTCTGGCCTAAAGGTCATGACTGAGTCATCTAGGCTGTCTAAAGGGATTAGTTAATTAACCCATGTTAATTAGGTTTCTGGTCACAGGTGTATGTTCAGAGTAATATGAGCAGGAGGTATGCACCTCCTCTTTTACTGTATAAAAGTATTCCTTTCAATAAAAGAGATTCCTGTTTGAACTTACATACAGCCTGCCTGGTGTTTGTTCTGAGCTATCACAACTGGATTCGATCGGCACATAGCTGTAGTTCGTAACCCGGAGCATTGGATGACCAAACCATCAGATGTTGCGATCTGCAACCTGATTCTATAGCTGCAGAGGAGTGTCGGGAGAGTGGAATCGAGCGAGCAGGGGCTCGTTACATAGGCAAATTAACAAGGGACACCAACACTAACCTCCTTGAGGTTAAAAAATACAAGATAATAATGGTGTTGTGGTAACTTGACAAAAAACGAAAGAAAAAATTATGGAGATCACTATAAAAAAAAAAAAAAATAGGAGATCTGGATAAAAGAAAAAAACAAAAAAAAATATAAACAAAAATTCTAAACATTATTATGGAGATCTGTCGAAAAAAAAAAAAATATTCATGAGATCACGAAAAATAATAAAGAAATCAGTTAGTCAGAACTGTGTGAATATCAGCAGCAAAACAACTTAATTATTCTAGCATTATAAAGAAGAAGAGAATGCACTGCATTAAAATATTTTAAAATTTGCAGCGTGACGAATGTGCTATCTCCATTATAAATGCTAGTTTTACCAGAACGAGCGCTTCCATCTCATTCTTAATTGAGAGCATGCGTGGAACTTTGTGCATTGGAATTGTGTACACACGATCGAAATTTCCGAGAACGGATTTTGTTGTCGGAAAATTTGAGATCCAGACCTCAAATTTCGTGTGACGGAAATTCCGATGGAAAATGTCCGATGGAGCCTACACACGGTCAGAATTTCCAACAACAAGCTCCCATCGAACATTTTCCGTCGGAAAATCCGACCGTGTGTATGGTGTATTAGAGTAATCATGGGTAAAAGGTGTCCCCACTGAAGCTTTATCACCAATCCTTGTTTCCACAACAACCCAAAATTTTCAAAACCCAGTTGTCACAGGGACAGAAAGTGTGATAAAATCTTCTGAACAGGGGCACAGATAGCAAAACAAAGGTTACAGGGGCGTTAACCCTTTCCTACGCTATCCACATAAAAAAATGTACCTGTTCCAACTTACATACAAATTCAACCTAAAGCGGCATTCCACCCATTTAAAAATCAGCAGCTACAAAAAGTGTAGCTGCTGACTTTTAATAATCAGACACTCACCTGTCCCATGGTCCAGTGATGCAGGTTTACAAAGCCCCACTCCTCTCCCCCTCCTCTCCGAGGCGCCGACATTCTAACTGTGGGCGCCCGGCTGTGGCTTCACAGCCAGGCACACACTGTGCATGCGCAAGCCGCGCTGAGTGCTGTAAATGGTTGGGCAATCTTCTGGGACCTGTGACGTGTCCCAGAAGATTGCAGGGAGTGAGAGGTGAAATTCCTTCCAGTGCCGCGGAGCCTGGGGAGGAAGTTATAACTGGGTGCCCATAAAAACTGGGTATCGGCTTCCCCCCAAAAAAATGACATGCCAAATGTGGCATGTCAGGGGGTCACCATCACTTAAAGCAGAAGTTCCATTTTTGGGTGGAACTCCACTTTAAGAACAAACTTACAGAACCTATCTTGTTTGTAACCCGGGGACTGCCTGTACAAGGCAAACCTGCTTTACCTGTCAATATTGCTTTTTCCTAAGCAGGTTTAAGGCTTCGCCTGTCACGTTGTGTAAAACAATCTAAATACCACTCTCACATCATATCCTAAATATTTAGTTCCACTACTCCATCTATTCCTTTTATGCAGCTCTCAATCATTCAGTGTATTACACATCTATGAGTAATGGCTGTGGAAAAAGGACAAAAGCTTATAGAAAAATAAAGAAAACATCAGCCAAATCCACTGTCAGCTTCCCCTTTTTTTTAGTCTTTCTTTGCTTGCACCCTCCCCAATTCTAAATTCTTGCCTAGGTAAGTGTAACGTTCCAGCTTACTTCGGCAGCCTCCTGGGGTACCTACATCACATATGCCAAGAAGCATCAGTTTCCTTCAGCAAGATAAATTTTGCAAGATCTTGATCCAACACCATAACAACATATACTGTAAATTACATGACCCAGCATCATATCTTGCTCTTTGCATGTATGAGATCAGGTTGGCGGATGTGGGAACCACCAGTAATACGCTACCGGTTTGCGCGTTAAAAAATATTAGTACAGTGGAACCTCGGTTTGCGAGTAACGTGGTTAACGAGCCATTTCGCAGAACAAGCACTGTATTTCTAAAAATCCTAACTCGGTTTGCGAGTGTTGTCTCGCAAAATGAGCAGGATTCAGGCCAAAAGCGGTGTGCAGTACCGCTTTTGGCCTGTGGTTGGGGGCGCCGGAGCCAAACAGTGTTGATCGTCGGCGTTTGGAAATGCACGGAAAGGCCCGAGGACAGTTCGGCTGACCTCGGCAAACCTCGGAAAGGCTTGTAAACGGAGTCTTTCCGAGGTTCGCCAAGGTCAGCCGAAGTGTGCTCAGGCCTTTTCGGCCTTTCCGAGGCTCTCCGGGGGCCCCCCGCCTCTGGCCGCATGCGGTATTTCATCCCATTGAAGTCAATGCGGAACTAATTATTTTAGTTTCCATTTACTTCAATGGGACAACTCGCTTTGATATGCGAGTACTTTGGATTACAAACATACTCCTGGAACGGAATATGCTTGTAATCCGAGGTTCCACTGTAAAGTCAATGTAACCACTATGTCAGGTGAATATTGTTGTTCATCCAGCACCCCTAACATACATAGTAAGGGATCAAGAGGAACCATGGTATGAAAAATAATTGACATAGTATCCTTTATTATAGTGGATGTAAACCCCTTACATATACCCAGTGAAGTGAACAGCCTCAGATGATACACAGCTATGAAACAAATCTCCCTACATATGTTTTAGATGTACGGTATATCTGCTGTCTTCAGCTTTATATACTGTTTAGAAAGTTCAGATCATCTTAGGAGATTTTCTCTTCCTGGTTAGCACAGCAGTGAAGTCTGGGCATAGAGCCAAGACAGCTGATTGGAGGAAAGACAGACACCCCCTCTCTTCATAGGTAGAGCCTCGTAGAGCTGATCATTGAACAGTTCAGGGCTCTGCTAATCTATTTATAGAAACTTCCCCAACACAAAATTCAGGTTGCTTTTATCATATGTAATGGAGAATGTGTGAGGAGTTATCAGGCTGATAACAGAAGAACTGAGCAGGAGACAGCTAGGAGGTAGTTTGAAGAGATATAACAAAACACTGCAGATAGAGTATATGTGCCCAGCTCAAATTTCGTGACTCAGGTTTACATCCACTTTAAACTTGATTTTGACTATAGCAGTACACTAAAGACTATAGTAACCAACCTAATAATTTAATTGACTCCCACTTTTTTCAGTTCAAGGATCTAGGCAAGATAAACAAATTGGTAGGAAGGTGGTGACAAAATAGACTGTAAACTTATTATCTTAATGGGTGTTTAGTCTGGTAACATTACTGCTTTTTATGGAAATGTTATGTCTGAAAGGATAGAACACTCAGACTACCAGACCTACAGACAATTCAGCTACTAAAGAAAAGCTTTCTTACACCCACTTGGGTATTTTATCATGCAATGTCCCTTCTAAAGCTTCATTGGTAGCTGAAAATCACTTTAATTCATTATCAACTAGGTCACTAAGCCTGTTGATCTGAGTTCTCTTAGCGGACTACCACATACAAGTTTCATAATCAGAGATAACAGATTACAGGAAATTTAATTGAATATCCATTCATCAATGAGCCTATACAGTACTCAGGTTTGAATAGCCCGCATGGCACCAATGTTCATTGTGGACGTGCCCATGCACTAATGTAGACACTAATGCACATATGCATATGCACAGTTGCTCTTTTGGCTAGGTTTCTATGCACAGAGACACGTCCTTGTTTATGTGTATAAATCTGATGGTTGGCACAATGTGCCTGACAGACGCACAACATCGCTTTCATGTGGGGGTAATTTCAGAGCCTCCAAAGGCTCTAAGTTATTACATTTACATAGTAATCTGTATCCTTTCCCATAGCTATACTGAAGCCCAGAAGTGAAAATCTACGTACAGAAAAGCATGGGAAGGACACATATTGGGAGAGGTAGTGGTGCTGCACACCCCGAATAGTACAATGTGGGAAAGTTCCCCGAGAGGGTTTTTTTTTTTAGCAGCGAGGTAAGTAGTTATAAAGAGTAAATGATTTTAGAAAAATAAATTCTTTATTGAAAAATTAGCATACCAAATTCTCATGGCAGTTAAAATATGAACACTGGTAGGGGAATAAAACCATTCCAAATACAAATAATGCAAACACAGATTTATGCACAACTTTACATGACAGAATGTCTGTTGTAAAAAACTGACACGCTTCGACCCATGCAGTTGGGGTCTTCTTCAGAGGATTGGTTTGCTGCAAAGAAATTGCATTTAGCATATCAAGTTTTAAAGAAATAGTACATAAATCATTGTATAAGAAGTATGGATATATCACATAATTACCAAATAGGAGATGTATTTGGGGAAGACCTCCTAACCAAGATTCCTTTAAAAGCTGTCAGATAATCCTGCGTGCTCTTCGGCCGAACAGCACCCCAAGGGAAGACGTCACTCCACTATGCACAGCTTACAAGAAATCACACGTTCAAGCACCCCCTAAAGGCGTGCCAAGCCGGGTGGGTCAGCACCTGCAGCAAATTCCCAGGATGTTATTATATAGTGCAGGGCTCAAAATTTCAAGTCCTGAGCTACTAGCCGGGCCTCAAGGGTTACTGGCCACCAGTTGCCACGCCCAACCCCTACCCTGCCCTGCCCCTAATTCCACCCCTAAACACTCTCTCATAAATTATCTCATGAAATGACACTTAAATGTTTTATGCAGAATTAAGTTATAAACATTAATATTAACAACAACTTTATCCATGCCCAAAAATGCAACCTGCCAGTGTCCACCAATGCAGCCTGTCCGTGTCCACCAATGCAGCCTGTCCGTATCCACCAATGCAGCCTGTCCATGTCCACCAATGCAGCCTGTGCCCGCCAGTGCAGCCTGTGTCTGCCAGTGCAGCCTGTGTCCACCAGTGCAGCCTGTGTCCCTAATGCAGCCTGTGTCCCCAGTGCAGCCTGTATCTCCCAGTGCAGCCTGTGTCTCCCAGTGCAGCCTGTGTCCCCAATGCAGCCTCTGTCACCAATGCAGCCTGTTTCTGCCAGTGCAGCCTGTGTCCCCAATCCAGCCTGTGTCCCCAATGCAGCCTGTGTCTGCCAGTGCAGCCTGTGTCACCAGTGCAGCCTGTGTCACCAATGCAATCTGTGCCCGCCAGTGCAGCCTGTGTCACCAATGCAGACTGTGTCACCAATGCAACCTGTGTCACCAGTGCAGCCTGTGTCACCAGTGCAGCCTGTGTCCCCAGTGCAGCCTGTGTCCCCAATGCAGCCTGTGTCCCCAGTGCAGCTTGTGTCCCCAATTCAGCCTGTGTCACTAATGCAGCCTACCTGTGCAGGGGAAGAGAGAGGATAGCCGCCGCCAGGTTTATCAGAGCACCGGGGAACATAACAGTTTTCATTTCAATAGCTGTGTGTTCCCCGCCGCGCGCCGTCATATACAACTCCCCCTTGTCCGGGGAACTTTGGTAGACAGATCACACGTCCCAAAATTGGACGGGTGATCTGTCTATCAAAGTGCCGGGACAAAGAGGAGGGGCTGTATATGACGGCGCGCGGCGCGGAACACACAGCTATTGAAATGAAAGCTGTTATGTTCCCCGGCGCTCTGATAAATCAGGCGGCGGCAGCTCTTCTCTCTCTACCCCTACGATCGCTGGGAGAACAGCTTCCATACAACCCAGGCTGCCGGCGGTGCTCGCCCCCCCCGCCGCCGCTCCCAGGCAGCCCACACTCGCAAAATGCGAGCAGGCGAGTGGAATTTTTGAGGGCTGATATAGTGTATTCAAAAAAATACACAAAATATATTTAATATGTAAAATTTATTACTGAACGGTAAAATTCTCCACAATGTGTTAAATGTATTTAATGTATGTCCTATAACTATATTATGAATAGTGAATGTTAAACAAAAATATTCTAGGTATATCCATTAATTAGATGGAAATAGTGTCAGATGGTGTGAGTGATCCTGTGCAAGAAATGTGAAAACATAAAAATGAAGAAAAAGAGTGAAGAGAAATGACAAAAAAAGTCAGAAAAAAAAGGAAGAGGGATAAAGAAATTGTGAAAAGAGGAGAAACAAAAAACAGAGTGGACAAAAGGTGATGTCTAATGGCCTGTGGATGTGATCATTCTCTTTTACCTGGAAGGTAAGATGTGTGCAGATGTGTGAAACAAGGGGAATGTGATGTGAAAGAAAATGTCAGCTGGCAAAGAAAAAAGTGGAACACACCTGGGCAAAAAACAAAACTAATCCAAACTGGAACTAGCTAAGTAAGAAAATGCTACATGAATAGGAAAAGCGGACAGAGTGGTCCAAAGAGGAAGTGAGGAAAAATAAAGTGTATAGTGATCTGTGTGAGTAGTGTGGTGTGAAGTGTAGATGTGGATGATTGATGGGTGAGGACAAAAAAGAAATATGAGTGATGAAAAAGGGAAATGTGCAAGGAAGTGTGGGTGACTAGAAATGTGTAGAAAATGAAAAAGGTGAGTATGAAAAATTGTGCCAGTTCTGTCAGTATGCCAGTTACATATTAGGTACTTAATTTTACCTTACTAGTGAGATGATAGAGACACAATCCAGGACGTAGTAATTAGCCAGAGACGGGTTCACATAGAAGATCTATGACTCTGTATATGGACAGAGAAGGAACCAGCAAATCTATTATAGAAAGTTACTTAATTAAAATAGTTTGTTTGCACAAATCCTGGCAGAATATGGCTGGAAACTTGCAATGGCAGGTAAACCAATAAAAACTACTTACTTCTGGGATGTTGGAGAAAATCTGACCATCCTAGTGGGATGTAGGGGATCATATCAAGATCAAACCTCATCCCAGTGCTTTTATAATGTACTTAATTAGGGAATTATCCTGAAATGAGCCGCAGGTGCAGTTACCCCTCCCTCTAACCTGATCAACCGATGGGGGCTGTGACCGCCATGCTGGCATGCCTCGTGTGCCTCCCTCGGCATCCCAGAAGGTGGAAATCCCTGATCGCTGTCGTCACTTCCACCATAACCACGCGACATCATGACGTCATGTGCACTCGCGGATTACCACGCATGCGCGTAAGGCATAAGATGTCCGGAAGTGATCGGGGACGCCACCGGCAAGGAGATCGCTCCCACAGACGGCCGAGGAGAACCTTGGCCACCTAGTAGGGCAAAGTGGGAGCACAAGTACCTATGCTCCCTTCCCTGCCAGGAAGACACACAGGGAAAACGTCCTCACACAGGGAACATGCATGACCAATGGAGCATCGCAGGACTCTGAAAGACAAATAGAGAAATAATCCATAACGAGCATAATATTGAACTTAAATGCACATGCAATTATATAGGAAATATAACAATATCGTAAATGGTGTTTTAAATTTTTATTGTTACATAATTATTTCATATAGATATGTTGAAAAAAGATCTCAGAGATTGTGTGCTGTTTATCTAATGCTATCATTTTTGGTAAAAAACCTCACGATAGAACAAGAAATCATGGCGTTTATTCTATATTAAGGTATAATCCATTCAATGGGTCTTCCCCGAAAAGAAGGCCCTTAGAAAAGGGGTAAAAGAAATGGACTCATTTAGGCCTGGGAAGGAGGTGGCTTGTAGCCTGAAAATACATCTTTGCTCATGTTGGATCAAGGTTTTATTCCAATCTCCTCCTCGATCGAGACTATGGACTTGATCCAGTGCAGTAAAAGAGACTTTGGGTACTTTGTAATTATGTTCAAGCATGGCATGTCTACCGATCGGGAGATGACGATTCCCAATCTGCATACTGTACACGCCCTGAGACATACGGCGCCAGAACTCCTGTTTGGTCTTGCCTATGTAATAGGCACCACACTCACAAACTATGAGATACACCACACCGTGGGTTTGACAGCTGACAAAGTGTGAGGGATTAAAGGTTTCCCCACTGGGAAGACGGAAAACTTTTTCTCTTCTTATGAGGGGACAGTGCGAACAATGTCCACATGGGAATGAACCAAAAGCTAGACAGTGTTTTTTCCTTTTTTGTTCGTTTCTGAACTCACTCTGAACAAGTTTGTCTTTAATTGAGGTAGCTCGTTTGTAAGTTATTGAGGAATTAGTTGACATGTAGGTGTTAACTCTAGGGTCATCCGTGAGTATGGTCCAATGTTTTCGGACTATTTCCTTAATTATATTGTGTTGTCTTGAGAAAGATTTTCCTAGTTGGTTCGGGATTGGAGTCATTCCTCAATTTATGTTTGAACAATAACTCGAATCTCGATTGAGTAACAGTTTTGTTATATGCTTTGCGTAGGCATGATCGGCTGTAACCGCGTGCAAGTAATCTACTTTGGAGATTTCCGACTTCCTCATTGAAAAGGGTGTCATTTGAGCAGTTCCTACTAAGGCGCAGGTACTTCCCGGTTGGAATAGAATTTTTAAGTGGCACAGGATGGAAGCTATCTGCATGCAGCACGGTGTTCCCGGCAGTGCTCTTACGGAACAATGTGCTACATAGTTTACCCTCAGAATTACGTTTAACCTGAACATCTAAGAAAGTAATAGTGTTGAGATCATATGTCATAGTGAATTTCAAGTCATAACCATTTTGGTTGATAATATCAAAGAACTCCACCAGAGTCTCCTCCGGTCCCTCCCAAATGGCGACGTCATTGATGTACCGGAGCCACGTGGATATGTGGCTTGTGTACTCAACAAGGTTCTCGCCATCTAGGAGGGACTGCTCCCACTCCCCCAGGTACAGGTTGGCGTATGATGGGGCACAGCAAGTCCCCATTGCCACACCCTGCACCTGGAGGTAGTGGGAGCCATTGAAGGTAAAGAAGTTGTGGTTGAGGATATACTTGAGTCCATTTATTGTGAACTCATTGAGGGCTCGATCGTATTGAGAGCCCTGTTGGAGAATCTTCTGTATAGTAGCGATTCCCTTGTTATGGGGAATCGAACTATACAGGGCCTCGACGTCGATGGCAACCAAAATAGATTCCTCCGAAAGAGTTAATTCCTCAATGGACTGTAGAAAATGAATTGTATCTTTCAAAAAGGATGGCATAGCCAGGACAAACGGTTGCAAAAAAGAATCAGTCACTCTACTGAGATTTTCCCAATACTGGAAACTATAGGTTGCCCGGGGGGGTTCGTTGTGATCTTTATGAATTTTTGGTAGACTATAAAAAGTAGCCACCCTGGGGTGTTTTGTTCTGATAAATTCATGTAAGTCCTTTGTAATGGTGCCATCTTCATATGCTCGATCAATCATGGTGTAAAAATGCATATAATACAAATCTATGAAATTGGCTGGAATACTTCTGTACCTGTTTTTGTTGTCTAGGATTTTTTGACACATTAGTATATAGTCCTGGTTGTCCATAAGGACAACATTGCCACCCTTATTGGAAGGTTTTATTAAGACTGTTGCATTGTTAGATAAAGATTCTAAAGCTTTATTCTCATCCATTGTTAGATTCTGGGGATTACTTTTTGTACATGGTAGATTACAAATATCTCTTAAGGTTTGTTTTAGAAAGATCGCTACACTAGGATTCGTGTTCAGGGGGGGAAATTTAGTGGATGGCTTCTTAAACATTGTGACCTACAAACAGTATATCCATGGGCACAAAAATAAAAACAGGGAGCAAAGATGTGTAGACCACTACATAAGAGGGAGCATATTTGTATAAATAAAGGTTTGGGCCAAAAACACTAAGTGCCAGGGAGATTATGGGTACAAGTAAAACTAAATGATAGTGAGTATGCTGTTACAAAAAGAATGACTGGACACAAGGAGTTTATAGGTGTAGGAAGTATACTGCATGCCAGCCTCAACCCAGATAGACCAGCTGATCTAAGCATAAAACTGTGCCTCAATGTCAGAATGCATGGGACAAAAGAAAATGCCAACACAAATTTCAAATAAAGTTGGTGATACTTATAATAAAAAGGAAGCACCTGATTAAACACATCTAAATGATCTTGCTGATATATATTGCTGATGTTAAGTTGTCATTTCGGGTACAAGTTGTACACAGTAGTTATTGAACTGTAAATTTTATGTTTGTTTTTTTTCCCTACAATGCTAGGAATTTGTTTGTGGTGTTATGTTATTTACCCAATAGGGAAGTGTACTACTTCCTTACTGGGTAATTTTCATATAATTTGCCTACAAATTCATGCACATCTGTCAATCATTTTAATAGAGATTCTCTTTAATGTGGCAATGAGCTTTCAAAAGGGATAATTGAATAAAATGAGCTAGTGGATCTGCAAACACATGACCTCGTGAAGGGAATTTTGACAAAACTGGTTATGGCTCTAACTAACTGCAAACAACATGGTTTGACATACACATAGATTTCATAAATATGCGCGTAATTATTAAGAAATGTGACACTAGAACGCTAGCAGGTCAAATTTGACAAGTAATGGAAAAATTGTTTTCACGTGATGTTATGCAGTATAAAATGAATACCTAAACATGCACGATAGTTCCTCTTTAACCAGTATTTCATCAAATTCAGTAGCACTCATAATACAGCATAGGGGAAAGTTTATCTGTTCATGTGAGTTCAAGCAGAAAGATTCTTTGAGAGTTGCCCCTATTACTAGATATGGGGCTTTCAGGTGTCAACCATTATGATAGTGAAGATGTGGGAAATGCTATTTAAAATATTTGCTAAAATTACCCTTCCTTGTAGGTTACAAATGTCTTTCATGTACATACTCTCTTCAAAAATTAGAGCTATTGTTGTACTGTATGCTGCATATTATACACTCAGTAATGTGATTTCATTTTAATACATTTGTCTGGCCACTGTCGATATGTCTCACTTAAAAACCAGACTAAACCAAATTTAAAAAACTTTACAAAGAGAAAATAAACGTAAGTTAGTTTGCAGTGATATACGGTATATAACATTTGTAATGACTACATGAGATTTATGTTTGTTTAAAAAAATGTTGGTGTGTATTTATCAACGATTGGTTGTTGAAATATGTTTGTTTCAGTAAAAATATAGGTAAAGAAAGATTTGAAGGAATTCGCCCAGCATTTTCTGGCAGGACTCATAATATTTATTTTATGACATTCACTGGGAGATTTGTATTAGTTTGGATCTCAATAGAGCAAATCTTGGTCAGTAGCATTTATTTTTCACCTTTGAGGGAATGTTTTGGGCGAATACTAACAGTTTATTCATTCATTAATTCATCCACTTACTGACAATTGCTATCCATGGTGCTGAAACTGTGTATAATACAGAATTTTTAATATGGACGAATGTTGGCCATATTTCTCATGAATCTCTGATAAATATACCATATAATTTTCATGCACTGATTTCAGTTTCTTGCACAAGAAACAAATGTCAGGAGCCCAGCATCACACTACTCAGTAATCATAAAGCTCACATGTAACTGAGCCCTAAATATGAACAAAAACAAGGGAAAATGTTGTGAGTGCTGAAAGAGAGTGTTAAGAAGCTATTAAAGTGTCAGTCCACCAATGACAGATTTTTCAGGTTTTAGTAAATTAAGTTTCTTACATTTATTTTGATGGGGTGCAAATGAAAGGGAGTGAATGTTGCAAAATATTAATTGCTTTGAAATGTATATAGCTGCCAGCTGAATTAGTGAAGTGCTTGGTGCAGTGTGCTTAATGTATTGGCATGCATGCTGTGGTTTACTGAGTATATTTAGAGTCTAAAACAGTACGTTCTGTGGAGTGCTGAAACATAACAAGGCACATGATGCCATTTACTGCATGTATATGGGGTACCTACTGAAATAGGCTACACGTTTTGAAGTGCAATATTAATTCAGTGTTGTTTCTGGTCTGAAAGACCCCCTCTTCGTAGCTGGCCTGAACAACACAAGCACCCAACAATTGTTGTACCCTAAGGAAGTGTCATGTTTCTGAAATATAAGAACACATAGGTTGCTGGTTGCTAATGGCGACTTCTGTAAACCAGCCAACTTCCTTTTTATCCAATACAGAATTCTGTGTGGTTGACATATTTGTGCTATGTTACTGAGTATGGAGGATTTACACTAAGGAGTTTGGGTTGTTATAGTGATAGTATAGTGATAATATGCAAAGGCCTAAAGGCATTGCACTATTTATGTGCAACCCTTAGGCTAGATTCTTATTATTGTGCTGTACTGTACCAGTGGCAACACACATTATGTACCTTGGTGATTCTGGGAATTCTGAAAATAGCACCTCAACGCATCTGCGTGGCAGCACAAGTATCATCTCTTTGTGGGCAACCCTTAGGCTGGATTCTTATTATTATGCTGTACTGTACCAGTGGCAACACACATTATGTACCTTGGTGATTCTGGGAATTCTGAATAGCACCTCAACGCACCTGCCTGGCAGCACAAGTATCATCTCTTTGATTCATTAAACATTCTGTTTATTAGCATCATAGTTCCATGGAACTAAAATGTTAATAATTGAAGGCATTCACTAACAGTTGTCATATTTCAATACATTTGTCTAAACTGTCCTCTATGCTTGTCCTTCCTGCATCTCAGGCTTTCTTTTCATTCTTCAGTGCCAGACATTTATTTACTCCCTCAGAGACAGTTTTTTATTCTCTTCCCTCTGAGACAGATACCCACTTCCCTCAGTGTCAGGTACACTTGCATTTCTTGTCCCTGTTACCACCAAGGCCAACCAAAGTACAGGTAGTGCCTTCAAACGCATATTACATGTTTATATAGTGTGCACTAGCCCTAGGTATTCTTTTTTTTTTGCTCCTTTCAGAAATTCAGAAGGCTGTAGGTAATGTATGTGTTTCAGTTTGAGTCTTGGCACTGATGGATAAGTGGATAAGGGTAGCCGACAAAGAAGAAAAACAGCTGACACTGAGGGAAGTACATGATTTATTTATTTCATTATTACAGGTACTTATATAGCACCATCAATTTATGCAGAGCTTTACATATATATTGTACACTCACATCAGTCCCTGCCCCTCATAAGATTGCAATCTATGGTCCCTAACTCTAATTTATAAATACACATACTAGGGCCAATTTAGTCAAGAGCCAATTAACCTACCAGCATGTCTTTGGAGCGTGGGAGGAAACCCACTAAAGCACAGGGAGAGCATGCAAACTCCAGGCATGTAGTGCCATGGTTGGGATTCAAATGGGCCCTAGTGCTGCCAGACAGAAGTGCTAACCACTTAGCCACTGTGCTGACATTGAGAGAGGAAGAAGACAGTTGACAGGGTGGGAAGAGGAGGACAGCTGGTGATGAGGGAGAAGAAGGGCAGCTATTACTAATTGAGGAAAATGACCACTGGCCAAGAGGAAAGAAAAGGACAGCTGAAGCTGAGGGAAAAGGATGGCTGAAGTTGAGGGAGGAAAAAGAAAGCAGAAGGAAAAAAAGGCAGCTTAGGGAGACGGATTGCTAACAGTGAGAACAGAGATGGATGTCTGGGACACAGGGAGGACATGCAAGATGGGGAAGCCTGGTTTAGAAGCAGAGAAAAGAAGAAGAGCTAACCACTCAACTTAAGAGAAATGACCAACCCTGGTAGAGCAAATACAAAATTAAACTCAGGAGTGAGGAGGATGAAGTAGGACAAAGGAGGAGTACATGAGTACAAGTAACATTTGACCACTCTCTCTCGAGGGGAAATGACTAAGCTCTGGAGGAGAACTGACAGCTTTGGATGAGGAAAAGAGCGTTCAGCAGGAGGAATGCACTAAAATACAAACTATTCTACACATGACCAACTGCTGTGTCTTGCGTGACCTAACTGACAGACTAAGGTGGCAAAACTACTTGCTTATACTTAAGGCCACATCCTTTTAATACATTACACAAATCAAGGCTAAATATAGCTGTGTGCAATTTGATAAGTTGCATTGTAATATTAGGATCCACCTTTGGTATAAACCAGCAGTTTTGCATGCACAGTTTGCCCAGGGGAATAAAGAATGATTTGAATGGCATTGTTCAATATCCTTGAATGAGGAATAATGACATTTTTGTACTCACTCCAAAATCATTTTCTCAGAAAAAAATCTTTCCCTGTAGCACAAAAATATACTGTCTTCGTTTTTTGGTATGTTTGTGGCAGAAATGACATGTGTTGGTGCCACAGCCATATTTTTTAAGGTGAGTGCAAAATTCCCATTTTCTCCTTCATTCATTGAAGGACACAGAGGAGATTGTAATCTCTGACCATTGGGTTGTCCCAAAGCAATGCCTGCAGAGGGGTGGGGAAAAAAACACTCCCCCTAAGACAGGAGTCATACCAGTCTGCCAGTAAGGTGCACAAGAAGCAAGCCTGAAACATTGAAACAGACACATGAGAGGTCCCCTGACAGAGAAGCAAACAATAACCAGAATCCTCCAGAAAATGCACTCAAGAGCCCAGAGAACTTAGACAGAGAGAAGAGTAACTCATGACCCAGTCAAGGTAGAACCCCAGATCAGGTAGGAAGAAGGCCCTGGCCTCAGCACCACAGCATCCCTGTGAAGGACCAGATAGGAAGAATCCCTACTAGATAAAAACACCAGCTCAATAAGCCACATGAGAGATGGCAACAAGGAAAAGCACCCAGAAGTAAATGTGGAAATAGGAAACGGTCTAGAAACCACACATACATTCCACGTGACACCAGAGGTCCAGCAGGAAGCACCACAAGGACAACCCAAAAAAAAACATCCCTCGTCTGTGGCCCAGGTCCTGGGATCCCTGTAGAAAAAGCTCCACCACTGAAACCAGGCACATATGGCAGGTGAATACTGCCTACCACAGACAACCACATGAACTTCCAAGGATTAGCAAGCCGGTGCAAAAAATTTCCAGCTAAAACTGGACTAGCAACTGAACTCAATAAGACAAGGCTTCTGAGTCCTCACTGACATTACATGTTAATAACATGCAAGGTGTGGACCGCTGAAGGTTGGATAGTTTGACCCTCAAGCCGGAGGTCCGGCTTCATTGGAGCAACTATTCACTGAAGGCCTCAGAAGGCAGGCTGAAGACTTAAAACCTCTGTTACATAGTTAGTCTGGCTGAAAAAAGACACACGTCCATCTAGGTCAACCAATAGAAGGAAAAAAATGTGTGTGTGTGTGTGTGTGTGTGTGTGTGTGTGTGTGTGTGTGTGTGTGTGTGTGTGTGTGTGTGTGTGTGTGTGTGTATATATATACCGTATTTATCGGCGTATAACACGCACTTTTTTCCCCTTAAAATCAGGGGAAAGTCGCAGGTGCGTGTTATACGCCGATCCCCTGCGATCCCGACCTGTCAAAATAACAAAATCGCCGACCGCGATTTGAAAATGGCGCCGCCGGCGCCGAAATACACAGAGCCGGTCCTCGGCTCTTTCCGGCGGCTCTCGTTTACTTTTGGTTTCACTCGTAGCCCCGAGCGGAGCTATCCGAGTAGGTTCGGATAGCTCCGCTCGGGGCTACGAGTGAAACCGAAAGTAAACGAGAGCCGCCGGAAAGAGCCGAGGACCGGCTCTGTGTATTTCGGCGCCGGCGGCGCCATTTTCAAATCGCGGTCCGCGATTTTGAAGCCCAGCAAGCAGGGACAGCTGATCGAAGGCTGCACTGGGGAAGGCTGCACTGGGGCAAGGCTGCACTGGGGAAGGCTGCACTGGGGCAAGGCTGCACTGGGGCAAGGCTGCACTGGGAAAGGCTGCACTGAGAAGGCTGCACTGAGATGGCTGCACTGACAAGGCTGCACTGAGATGGCTGCACTGACAAGGCTGCACTGACAAGGCTGCACTGAGATGGCTGCACTGACAAGGCTGCACTGGGGAAGGCTGCACTGACATGGCTGCACTGACATGGCTGCACTGACAAGGCTGCACTGACAAGGCTGCACTGGGGAAGGCTGCACTGACATGGCTGCACTGGGGCAAGGCTGCACTGAGAAGGCTGCAATGATGGGCATTTAAATGTAAGTTTTTTTTCCCTTCAACTTCCCTCCTAAAAGTTTTTTTTTCGGTATAATACGGTATATATATATATATATATATATATATATATATATATATATATACACACACACACACACACACACACAAATATATACATTCCTATACCCACAGTTTATCCGATCCAGAGGAAGACAAAAAAAACTCAATAAAGCATGATCCAATTTGCTCCAGCAGGGGAAATAGATCCTTCTTGATCCTCCAAGAGGTAATCGGATATTCCCTGGATCAATTTTACCTATAAATGTTAGAATCCAGTTATATTATGTGTATCTAGGAAAGAATCCAGGCTTTTCTTAAAACAATCTACTGAGCTGACCAGAACCAGCTCTTGAAGGAGTCTATTCCACATTTTCACAGCTCTTACTGTAAAGAACCCTTTCCGTATTTGATTAACTCTCTTTTCCTTCAGACGTAAACGTGAATAACTCACCACCAAGTTAAAATAGTCAACAATAAAAAATACTGAAAAAAGAAAACATTGTTTTACATATATTGTGCACCTCAGAACGCACTGGTCCTGGGTTTTTTTTGGAGCTAAAAAACGCCTAAGTCACTTACCGCTCAAAAACGCCATGGTGGGCATGAGGCTATAAGCTAACATAGAGAGGCGTTTTTACGCTGCAAAAAACGCTCATAAAAGCAGCTGTAAAAACATCCGTGGGCATGTAGCCTTAGCGTTTATATGCTCTGGGATGATGACATTATCTTTACCACACAGGAGACATTAGGTAAGGCTGTTCTGTCATGCTAAGTATCTGTCCTGTCCAGAGCAATAATTGGTTTGATAGTTTCATTTCTTGTCCTTGCTTTTGCTGACTCCACAAGGGTTGAAGTGGCCACTTTGTAGCCTAATCACCATTTATCTCTAAAAATATCAAAGTTCATATTGTACCAGTAGAACAATAGGATTGATGAGAGTTTTGACCACTACCTTATTGTTCTCATTTACAACTGCCCCATTCCTTAAGGGTATGTATTGTCTCTGGGTTGTCTGAAGTAATATTTCTATTACTCATAGAATAATATGTCCCCTCCCAGGAATTAAACTCCTAGGGTGCTCTCTCCCTGAAGTATGTTGATATCTTCCAAACAACACCTGGGCCAAACTTTAAATGTCTCCCTTATTTGTCCGATACATTTTATCCTTTGATGCATAGAAATTGGATTATTCTTTCCAGAGGACCTATTAGTGTAAGCTCGAAATATGGATATATGGAAAGAATCCGCACTCTGGAATCCGTCCAAATTCTTTATTCGATAATCACCAAGTACAAAGTAACTGCTAACATGTTTCGGTAAAGAGCCTTGTTCACAGCATAGTTACCCACATAACCAGCACCAACATATATACAAAAAGAGACTAGAACCACTCCCCTTCATTAGTCAATGAAATTAGCCATAGATGAGAATCAATATTGTATAGACACTCTCTGAAGGTAAAAAACTTTTTTTGCATAGATTTAAAATGCATTTATACATTGACACAATAAACTTGAATAAACAATGATAATAATCATCATAGATAATCATACATGAATTCTGTGATTTAAAAATATGAATAAAAACCATTAAACTATTTGTGGTTCAAAACTAAGATTTCAGGAAAGGAACTGATTCAGAGTGAGAGATATTGAGCGGAAATTAGGGCCTATGAATATAGATGAGAAAATTACGCATTCCAACCTATTAAATGTGTTTATTAACGTAAAAATACATCATATCTAAAATGAATTCCTGTTGGCGTTCTCGTTTTTAAATTCAAAATCCACCAAACTTCTCTCTCTAATAGCTTGCGGTGGATGTCCCCCCCTCTGGTGGATCTTTTACTCTCTCTAGGCCATAAAAAAGTAAAGGGCGACATATTACCATGATGTACATATTTAAAATGTTTAGATACATTCGATAAACCATTATCATTCTGATATGAAGCTCCATGAAAGTGTTCGCTCACCCCTGTCCGGAGAAATCTAATTGTACAGCCCACATACTTCAGACTGCACAAAGTACTCTCTATTGCATAAACTACATTGGAGGAATCACAGTTTATGTAGTCCTGCAGAAAAAAATCTTTCCCTGTGGCAGAAATGACATGTGTTGGTGCCACAGCCATATGATTCATTGGCACTTAACCATGTCGTCTCCACACCTTTGGACAAAAACAAGCTGGGTGATAACATTCCTCCCAAAGTATTAGCGACAGCTGGAAAATCTACACCCTCTCTTTAGGAATGGAGAAAGATCACAATCCGTGATAGGTAGATGTTTTTTAATGATATCCTTAAAGAGGGAGTCCACCCAAACCGCAAAAAAAAAAAAAAATATTAAAAGCCAGCAGCTACAAATACTGCAGCTGCTGACTTTTAATAAATGGCCACTTACCTGTCCAAGGGTCCAGCGATGTCCGCAGAGAGCCCGCTCGGTTCTCGGGCAGCTGCCGCCGCCATCCTAGGTGAGGGAATCAGGAAGTGAAGCGTTGCGGCTCCACTGCCCGGTTCCCTACTGCGCATGCGCGAGTCACGCTGCGCATCGTAAGTGGTCCCCGCTATCTCCTGGGAGCGGTGTGTTTCCCAGTAGACCGCGCGAAGGGACAGGAAGAGGCATAGACTCCCATGGGAGTCTATGCCGGAAGTGGGTGCAAATACCTGTCTTAGACAGGTATATGCACCCCCCTCCCCCCTGAAAGGTGCCAAATGTGACATCGGAGGGGGGGAGGGTTCCGAAAAGCGGAAGTTCCATTTTTGTGTGGAACTCCGCTTTAATTTGATTAAATTCTCCTGAATAGATGGTAGCAAAAAATAAGAATATCTTGGCTGTCAGATTTGCCTGTTTTTATGGGATTTCTGTTTTAACCACTTGACCACTGGGCATTTAAACCCCCTTCCTAACCAGACCAATTTTCAGCTTTCGGTGCACTCACATTTTGAATGACAATTACTCAGTCATGCAACACTGTACCTATATGAAATTTTTGTCCTTTTTTTCACACAAATAGAGCTTTCATTTCCTGGTATTTAATCACCTCTGTTTTTTTTTTTTGCGCTTTATACTGCTACATTTCTTTAGTAAAAATAATCAAATCAGTGTAAATTATTTGGTCTTTGTGAAAGTTATAGAGTCCACAAGTTATGGTGCCAATCTCTGAAAATTGATCACACCTCATGTACTGATGGCCTATCTCATTTCTTGAGACCTTAACAAGCCAGGAAAGTACAAATACCCCCCAAATGACCCCTTTTTGGAAAGTAGACATTCCAAGGTATTTAGTAAGAGGCATGGTGAGTTTTTTGAAGTTGTAATTTTTTCCCAAAATTCTTTGCAAAATCATGATTTTTTTTCTTTTTTTTTTTTCACAAAATTGTTATATTAGCAGGTTATTTCTCACACACGGCAAATGCATAGCACAAATTACACCCCAAAACACATTCTACTACTCCTCCTGAGTATGGCGATACCACATGTGTGAGACTTTTACACAGCGTGGCCACATACAGAGGCGCAACCTGCAGGGAGCACCGTCAGGTGTTCTTGAAGCATAAATTACACATATAATTTCTTGACTACCTCTTACATTTTTTAAGGCCCTGGAGCACCAGGACAATGGAAACGCCCCAAAAAATGACCCCATTTTGGAAAGAAAACAACCCAACGTATAATCTATTAGGCATAGCGAGTCTTTTGAACATATAATTTTTACAAGTTTCTGGAAAATGTGTAAAGAAAATGAAAACACATTTTTTTTTTTTTTTTTACACAAAGTTGTCCATTTATACAATTTTTCTTAAACATAGCATGTACATACTAAAAATTACACCCCAAAATAGATTCTCCTACTCCTCCTGAGTACGGCGATACCACATGTGGGAGACTTTTACACATCCTGGCCACATAGAGAGGCCCAACACGCAGAGAGCGCCATCAGGTGTTCTAGGGGCAAAAATGTTAAATCTAACTTGACTACCTATTACACTTTTGTGAGGCACTCTAGTGGCATGGATGAGAACTGATGTGGCATGGATGAGCATGAATGGGGATGGATGAGCCGTGGATGGGGATGGCTGAGTATGGATGGGATGACTGAGCATGAATGAGTATGCCTGGGTACGGCTGGGTACAGATGGGATGGCTGGGTACAGATGGGATGGCTGGGTACGGATAGGGTGGCTGGGTATGGCTGAGTACGGCTGTACATGGATGGGATGGCTGGGTATGGCCGAGTACGGCTGGGTACGGATGGGATGGCTGGGTACGGCTGAGTATGGCTGGGTATTGCTGGGTATGGATAGGGGTGGATGGGATGGCTGAGCATGGATGGATGGATGAGTATTGCTGAGTATGGATGGATGGATGAGTATTGCTGATTAGGGATGGATGGCTGAGCATGGATGAGTGTTGCTCCCTGTAGATGGCTGGCTGGCTGGCTGCATATGGATGGCTGGCTGAGCATGGATGGATGGATGATTATTGCTGAGTATGGATGGATGGCTGAGCATGGATGAGTATTGCTGAGTATGGATGGATGGCTGAGCATTCCTGAGTATGGATGGCTGGCTGACCATGGGTGTTATTTTTGCATACCAAAAAAACGAAGACAGTACAATCTTGTGCTACAGGGAACGAGTTTTTTTCTGCGGGACAACATAAACTGTGGTTCCTCCAACTTAGTTTTTGCAATAGAGTATGCTTTGTGCAGTCTGCAGTATGTGAGCTGTACAAATAGATTTCTCAGGACACGGGTGAGCGAACACATTCTTGGAGCTTCATATCAGCATGATAAGGGTTTATCGAATGTATCTAAACATTTTAAATATGTGCATCATGATAATATGTCCTCCTTCACTTTTAATGGCCTAGAGAGAGTAAACAATCCACCTAGATGGGGGGACACCCACCGCAAACTATTATGCCGCGTACACACGAGCGGACTTTACGGCGGACTTTGCCCAGCGGACTTTTCGTCGGACTTTGTTGGCTCCTTGCGCCGGACTTAAAAAACGGACGGACTTGGCCACACACGCTTACTGCAAAAGTCCGCTGGTTTGGAACGCGGTGACGTATAGCACGTACAATGGGACTCTAAAAAGGAAGTTCAAGCCCCACTACGGCACCCTTTGGGCTCCTTCTGCTAATCTCGTGTTTATCTCGTGTTAGTAGAAGTTTGGTTAGAGACGATTCGCGCTTTTCACACTTCAGCTTATTTCGTTCGTTTTCTGCGGTTCGGTTCTGTTTATCAGTGCGTGTTGGTCAGTTCGTAACCTGCCTTGCAGGCCGTTCTGGTACGCTCGTTCCTGATTTTCAGGTCGTTCTTCATAGGCCTTGCTGTTCTTCAGTGCGTTTGTTATAAGTTTGTTTGTTTGAGCAGCCGACCGTTTTGAAGCCATGTCGCGTGGACGTTCTCGTTCTCGAGTTCGTGCTGCGTGGGGACTTGGTGTTGGGGTTAATACTTTGACCCGAGTCCAGTCCATGAACAGGGCGAGGAGGAGTTCATGGATGAAAAATTGGTTGCGCCAGCGTGACCAGTTCTCTCATATGCCTTTGCTCCGTGAGCTCCGTGAGAATAATCCTGAGGATTTCAGGAATTTTCTCAGGATGACGGACCCCGTCTTTGAGCGTCTGCTGGCTATGCTGACCCCCTATATCAGCAGGCAGGATACCTGCATGAGGCAAGTCATCAGTGCGGAGCAGAGGCTAGTTGCCACGTTACGTTACTTGACGACAGGGAGAAGTCTTCAGGACTTGAAGTTCTCAACAGGCATCTCCCCCAGGCTCTGGGGATCATAATCCCAGAGACCTGTTCTGCTATTATTCAGGTCCTGCAGAAGGACTATATGAAGGTAAGTTTTATCCTTTAACATTACATGATATGTATTAAATGTTTTTTGATGGATTGTATAACTGTCCTCCTTACCTAATTGCCATGTTTTCAATATGCTGTGAATGTCCCCTTTATCTTCATGCATGCCTGTTTTTGGACATTAATCATTTATTGCCCTACATGCATATTTTCTTTCATTAACCTCCCCACCATGCAATCCTGGGTCCATTTATATCTCTAGCCTATAGTCCCTTGAACAATGTATATTGTCTGCTCCATTGTCTTGTTTGACCCTCCCCCACCCCACAAATGTTTCAACCAGTCAGGTGTGTTTGTTAACCTAATTCGAACCCCTCCCCCACCCCACAAATGTTTCAACCAGTCAGGTGTGTTTGTTAACCTAATTAGAACCCCTCCCCCACCCCACAAATGTTTCAACCAGTCAGGTGTGTTTGTTAACCTAATTAGAACCCCTCCCCCACCCCACAAATGTTTCAACCAGTCAGGTGTGTTTTGGGCCCTAATTAGAACCCCCCCCACATTCAAATGTATCAATGGGCCATCAGAGGGGGTGATTAATCTTATAAGTGTGCCTTATGTTTTTGAACATTTCAATTACAATCACACATATTAATAATGTTTGACTGCTGTTGTTCACTAATGTTTTGGTGTAATCTGATATACAATTTATGTTTTAAAGTCCTTATCTTTTTTTTTTTGCACTCCACAGTTTCCTTCAAGTACACAGGAATGGCAGACTGTGGCCTCCCAGTTCGCTGACCGTTGGGACTTTCCCAAGTGTGTCGGGGCGTTTGACGGGAAGCATGTCCGGATTGTGCCACCACCGCATTCGGGGTCTTATTTCTATAACTACAAGGGGTTCCATAGTGTAGTTTTGATGGCGGTGGTCTCGGCACATTTGGACTTTCTGTTTGTGGATGTGGGGAAGACCGAGCTGTGCCATCGTCTCCAGACCGGTGGCCTGGAATTGCCACCTGATGACGAGAATGTGGATGGACTCCCCTCAGTTTTTATTGCTGATGAAGCATTTGCTCTTGGTGAGAACTTGATGAGGCCGTTCCCCCAAAGGACACTCACCCCTGAGAGGAGGGTATTTAATTATCGGCTGGCCAGAGCAAGAAGAGTTGTGGAGAATGCCTTTGGGATTCTGGCCAGCCGGTTCCGTTTATTCCTTTCTTCAATTCATTTGGCGGACTATAAACTAAACTACGTCATCCTTGCTTGCTGCATCTTGCATAACTTTTTAAGGAGACATTCAGCAACATATATATCCTCTGTTGGGCCTGAGGCCGGACTGGAACAGGATACCACTTTGACAGGCCTAGAAATTGGCCGTATTGGCTTGGCCCCCCGAACCGCACGTCAAGTGCGTGACCGTTATGTCAATTATTTTAATGGTCGGGGGGCTATTGCTATTCAGCAACAGCTGTAATTTTCTTACAAAAAAAAAAAAATTTCTAAAAATATCTTGTTTTTATTCTTGTTTACATTTAGTTATGTCTGTCTCCTAGTGCACTTGTAGTAGTGTCAAGTGCATTTAGCTTTAGTTAATCAGGCCCACAAAAACAAACCAAAAAATTTGACTTTAAGAATCAGCCACACACATTGTATTCCGTAAAAAATTTTACTTTGTGCACATTGAAAGGTGCATTTTTGATAATTTTTTTTTTTTTTTTTTAAATCTTTTACGTTGTGTAAAAAATTGTTTTTTCAAACAAACAATTATTCAAGGCATATTTTCACAAATATATAGACCTTTCTATAAAAAGATTTACATACACAACAGTGTTTTTATAAACCAACAAAAAAAATAAAGAACTTACAAAGTTCAACATTTAGAGAACGGTGCATGTGATGTCACCCTTGGAAATCGTTCATTTTGAATATGCTCAAAATTGAGCTTTACAAAAGGGTCAAGTCAACATGTGCTATCTCCTATCATGGGTGAGCAATGTACGTGTTTTGTGTGTGCAATCCCTTTTTTGGTTCCTCTCACCACCAAAGAATTTTCAGGATGAAGGGGTTGCAAACACAAAACAAGTACATTGCTAACCCATGATGGAAGATAGCACATGATGACACACCGTGTGCATCAGAATGTAAATTTGGGTATACCCCAAAAATTAAATAAACAATTTTGGCAAAAAACAAACTTCCCAAGGAAATGAAGAACATGATTGATGTTTTTAGGCCAAAGGTGATTATATTCGGCCCAAAACATCAATCATGTTCTTCATTTCCTGTTGCATGGAGTCCAGGCGAAGTTGCATGCTGTGAATTTGGTCACGCATTTTATTGATGTGGCCATTCCACAGCATTATCTGGCCAATCAGTCTTTGCGCACTGTCTGTGGTAAAGGGCTCTGCCGCTTGGCCTTCCACAACCAGAAACTCACCTAAAATGAGTGAATAAAAACAAGGTTTACAATATGCACGCCAAAATACAGTAACTCAAGCTGGGGTGTCAGTCACTCACTTGGTGGGCTTGAAACCTCGCACACTTCCTCCACCTCTCCTTCCTCAAGGTCGTCGGGTGGGCGTGGTCTTGGGCTGGGGCTTGGGGTATCTTCTGCCTCAGACTAGTGACTTGGGGGGGTCCTGAGATCCTTGGACTGTTGTCTGAGTCTTTTCTCCCCTATGAGAATTGAACAAAAGGTATAGTTAAAACACAGTGATATTTTAGCTTTTAATAAATAAACTTAAACGTTGGTTATGAGTTGTGGCCAATTTTTCATCATAATAAATTTTGAAGACAGGATGAACATTCCCTCTGAACAACAATTATAAACAATGCTCATTTTCTGGCAAGTTTCACAGATGCAGACACCTCAATGATCTCCTATGTGTATAACCCCTCTAAAATGTATTTATGGTCACATAGTACACTATAGTGCTCGTGAGTCCAGATGTGGAAACAGCTGCTGTGTCCTGTACCTACATTACACTGAATCATTTTTGAAGAAGCATTATATTTTCAAACACATCTACACCTCATCAACAAATTGTGGGAATTTGACAAATTATCAAGACATAAATGTATGTCCAACCCTGTCCCATCGTATTTGGCGAAAAAATAACGTCATTTTCTAAAGTATCATATATATTCTAAAGAACGGTCTTTACGAACGATGCTGAATAAAGTCCAAAAATAAGGATCAGCATGCAAGTTAAGTATCTCAATAGTAAAACACAACAAGTACTTACTTTTTTTAAGCAGCTTCTTTATTCGCCAATATTGTTCTGGCTCCCGACTTTTGATGTCAGACCACCGCTTCCTCAATTGTTCTTTCGAACGTTTTGTACCAAATTTTTCTTCAAGAGCGGTGACAACTGAGGACATTATTTTGTCCTTGCTCATATTTGGTCGTGTATACGGTCCTTTTTTGCCATCGTAGTCCTCCCTTCTCAATATGGACACCATCTCCACCATCTCTTCAAAAGCCATGTTGGTGGCCTTATATCTCCTCCGGGATGTGGATGTTTGGGGCTCCGGGCTTTCCTCCGCGCTACTTCCACTGATTCTCTCCGCCATCTTTTGCTATCTACTACCACTGCGCAATGAAGAGTGAAGGGGCGGGGCCAAATCGTACTTACGAACGTCAGGGGCGGGCGACGCAGGCGGAGCATGACACATGCGGAGTGTATATAAAGCTATTACGATGGCTTACGTATGTCTGTGCGGAAGTAGCGAGCGTCAGAAACGAAGGTAAGATTAAAGTGTGTGTGTGTGTGTATGTGTCCCCTAGATTACAACCAAAACTAATCCTGTGATTTGGGACTGACATTTAAGTTTGGATCTTGTGTCTTGTCTTGCAGAAAAAATGAATCCCTTTAAAGAGGAAGAATTTTTGTGCCAATTTATTGAGCTCTATCAGGACAAGAAAAACCTGTGGGAGGTCAAACACCCCCTATATTATAATAGGGATGTTAGGAAGACAACACTGGGCACACTTTTAGAGTTTGTGAAGACTCGACTCCCCCAGGCAGACCTCAAGTTTGTGGACAAGAAGATTGCGAAACATGTATAAGCGGGAACACAAAAAAATTCAGGAGTCGCTCAGATCCGGTGCAGCAGCTGACCAAGTATATGTACCCAAGTTGTGGTACTACAACAAAATTTGATTCCTGGATGACCAGACCGAAGCCAGGCAATCACTTTCCACCCTTCCCCCCACCCTTCCCTCCAGCCTTCCTTCCACTCTTCCCTCCAGCCTTCCATCCACCTCCACCCCAGCTGAGGAGTCCCAGGATGAACTGGGCCTTTTCAGCATTGATGAAGTTGATGCGCCCAGCTTCAGCCAGGTATCCTTTTTTTTTTAATTTGGGATTGTGTAAATGTTATTAATGATGTTAACGTGTTAATTTTGAAAGTGCTTCATAAAAAATGACTTCTGCACAAAGATTAATATGTAGACATATCACTAGACAGTAGTGGCCAAAAATATACTTAACTTCAGATCTTGTTGATCATCTGAAATAATGGTGGTGTCAAATAGATAGCCTTTACTATTTTGTGTAATTATATTTGAAAGTCATGAGCTGAAAATTGTGTGTGATTGCATAACACAAAATTACAACTATGTCCCTTTTTTTTACACAGGATGACCTCAGCCAGGAGGAGGCCTTGCCCAGTGGGAGAGAGGAGGAGGCCTTGCCCAGTGGGAGAGAGGAGGAGGCTGTGGCTGGGCCAAGTCGAAGCCGCACAGAGTGTCAGGTGCCTCCCCTCCGCATTCTCCACAAAAGGCTCAGGAGAATGACACCAACTGAGCAGGAATCCCTAGCCCTCATACGGGAAGCAAGCCTCATCCTCAGCAAACCACCCAATGCAGAGGAGGCGTATGGCACCTATATAGCCAGCAGATTGCTGGAGTTGGAAAAGGGCCAACGCCTCCTCTGTGAGGGTCTAATTTTTAAGGCATTTGAGAAGGGCTTGAGAGGGGAGCTTACTGCTACCACATATCTGGCAGATGAAGCCACTCCTCCTCCTCCTCCTGCCCCAAGTACACCACCAGAGGCACAACCTCCAAGGAAGGCTGCAGAGAAGCGTGGAGGGAAGGCTCCACGGAAGAGTCGAAAGTGATTGCCTGGCTTCTGTCTGGTCTGACTGTGCTCCCTGTGCTCCCTATAGTCGCAAGATACCAATTTTCTTGTCCCCAAACTTGATGTGTGTCCTGGGGGACGAAAGGCTTCCCAGATTATAAAAGTGTCTCCAGTGTTGCCTTCTTAATTTTTTTTTGAAAAAAATAAATAAATTTTTGGTTACCTTACATTATTGCCTATGTGTTTTGATTAAAAAACGCCATTTTCTTTGGGAGTAGGCAGGTACAGGTCCAAAAGACTATGGGGTTGATTTGAGAAAAGCAAATAGTCTGTGCACTTTGCAGAGGGCAGTTGCCCTCTGCAAGTGCAATTGCTCCAGAGCATCAGAAATTAGTTAAAAGCTTGACTTTGCAAAGAGTACCCAATCCTGTGCAAGGAAAAAATTAAAAAAAGCATTTTTGCTTGCACATGATTGGATGATGGAAGTCAGCAGAGCTTCTGCACATTTACTAAAGCTTTGGAGCAACTGCTCTTACAGAGGGCAACTGCACTTTACAAAGTGCACAGTCTTTTTCCCTTTAGTAAATCAACCCCTATGTGTGTTTTTGACAAAAGGCTAAATCATTTAGAATATCAAGTGAAAAGTACTAGTGAAAAGTTCACTTGAGAAATTGCACAGCAAGTGCACTTGTTGGAAGTGCAGTCGCTGTAAATCTGAGGGGAAGAGCTGAAATTAGGGGAAGCTCTGCTGATTTATTCATAAAATCATGTTAAATAAAAATTATTTTCATTTTTTTGGGCTTCCTTGCATGTGCCCCTCGGATCCACAGCGAAGGCACTTCAAAATGCTCTTTCTGTGGAATTCAATGTAGAATTAGCACTTGTAGTGAAAAATGATTTTGCCTTTGTTAAATACACCCCCCTATGTCTAATGAACAAGGGACAACAACCTCATTAAGGTTCATTAAAACAACACAAAATATGAATGTTATTGTGGTAACTTGAAAATACACACAAAAAATGTGGTTATCATTTAACACACATTGTAAAATAGATAAGTGTTGAAATAAAAAAAAATAAAAAATGAGTCCAAAATCGAATTTAATTTTTATAATTTATGGAGATCTGGCTTTTTCAAAATATTATATTAGTCATGGCAGGAGGATAAATCATGAAGAAAGTAGTTTGTGAGAACTCTGTGTGAATATAAAGCAGAAAAACAACTTCATTCCTCTCGCATTATCAATCCTAAAATAAGGCTGTATTAAAAGACCACAGAAGAGGAATGTGCTAGCTTCAAGACATAGGCTAGTTTTACTAGACCGAGCGCTTCCGTCTTGTAATTGCTTCAGAGCATGCGTCAGTTTGAGTTCGTCAGACTAGCACACAGACGATCAGTTTGTCCGCTAGAAAGAAGAGTCCGTCGGATAAATTTAAAACATGTTTCAAATCTAAGTCCGTCCAACTTTTGAGCAAAGTCCGCTGGAGCCCACACACGATCGAATTGTCCGACGAAATCCAGTACGCCGGACCAAGTCCGCCGTAAAGTCCGCTCGTGTGTACGCGGCATTAGAAACAGAAGTTTGGTGGATTTTTCTTGTTCAATGTTTTTATTGAGATTTACATAAATAAGAACAATAGAATATGAACAGTGGTACATGGGACACTGTCAAAATCATTCAATTTTTGATAAGTATATGAATATATTGTGACTTACAATAAAGAGTGAATAACTGAAAAATGAAAAATAAAAAAGGAGATAGTAAAGTATATGAGCAATTTGTGTACTATTGGCAGTATAAGATCGGGCTGAGAGCCTCTGATCAGTTTGTGGGTCCTATATGTCATGCCTCCAGACCACCCATCCACCCCAGTGGGTTCAATCTGTGGAAGGGTGGGGGCATTTAAACATGTTAGCTACCATGATAACCAGAGGTAAATTAAATGGAATATATTATAAAACAGGGTCATAACCCTCTTATTTGCAAAATTTGATTGCTCAAAATAAATATACAGATGCAATATGTCATACTATTTGTAAATAGTAAATAATGTAATGATAGTAAAAGAGTATCCCAAATGTATTTATCATATAGTGAAAAGAAAGAGTAAGAATGTAAGGGAAAGGGGTAAGAAAAAGAAGAAGAAGAGTAATCTCTCCAGGTGATGGCCCGGCACCAACACGTATTTAGTTGGTAAAGTTTAGTGGATTTTTAACTTAAAAACGAGAATGCCGACAGGAATTAATTTTAGATATGATGTTGGTGTATTTTTACGTTAATAAACACATCTACTAGGTTGGATGCGTAATTTTCTAATCTATATTCAAATGCCCTAATTTTCCCTCAATATCTCTCACTATGAATCAGTTCCTTTCCAGAAATCTTAATTTTGACCCACAAATATTTTAATGGTTTTTATTCAGATTTTTAAATCATAGAATTCATGTATGATTATCTATGATGATTATTATCATTGTTTTTTCATGTTTATTGTGTCGATGTATAAATGCATTTTAAATCTATGTTTTCTACCTTCATAGAGTCTCTATACAATGGTGATTCCCATCTATAGCTAATTGCATTGACTTATGATAGGCAGTGGTTCTAGTCTCTTTTTGTATATATCTTTCCCTCAACTCTGACCAGTTTCCCAGTCCCGACTGCTGAGAAACATCCCCACAGCATGATGCTGCCACCACCATGTTTCACTGTTGGGATGGTGTTCTTTGGGTGATGTGTTAAGTTTGCGCCAGACATAGCGTTTTCTTTGATGGCCAGAAAGTTCAATTTTAGTCTCATCAGACCAGAGCACCTTCCTCCATACATTTTGGGAGTCTCCCACATGCCTTTTCGCAAACTCAAAACGTGCCATTTTGTTTTTTGCTGAAAGTAATGGCTTTCTTCTGGCCACTCTCCAGTCTCTCTTGTGGAACTCTGCATAACCTAGACCTGAGGCCCCGTTAACGTTTATAATGGGAAAAAAATAATAATTCAAGCAATAAATATTAATTGCATATATTAAGAGTACTGGTGTCAGTACTCTCAATCTCAGCGCTGGTGTCAGTGTGCTCCATCACACCAGTACTGAGAGCACACTGACACCAGGGCTGAGATAGAGCACACTGACACCAGTGCTGAGATAGAGCACACTGACACCAGGACTGAGATAGAGCACACTGACAACAGGGCTGAGATAGAGCACACTAACACCAGGGCTGAGATAGAGCACACTGACAACAGGGCTGAGATAGAGCACACTGACACCAGGGCTGAGATAGAGCACACTGACACCAGGGCTGAGAGCACACTGACACCAGGGCTGAGATAGAGCACACTGACACCAGGGCTGAGATAGAGCACACTGACACCAGGGCTGAGATAGAGCACACTGACACCAGGGCTGAGATAGAGCACACTGACACCAGGGCTGAGAGCACACTGACACCAGGGTTGAGATAGAGCACACTGACACCAGCACTGAGAGCACACTGACACCAGCGCTGAGAGCACACTGACACCAGCGCTGAGAGCACACTGAGACCAGCGCTGAGAGCACACTGACACCAGCGCTGAGAGCACACTGACACCAACGCTGAGAGCACACTGACACCAGGGCTGAGAGCACACTGACACCAGGGCTGAGAGCACACTGACACCAGCGCTGAGAGCACACTGACACCAGCGCTGAGAGCACACTGACAGCATCGCTGAGAGCACACTGACAGCATCGCTGAGAGCACACTGACACCAGCGCTGAGAGCACACTGACACCAGCGCTGAGAGCACACTGACACCAGGGCTGAGAGCACACTGACACCAGGGCTGAGAGCACACTGACACCAGCGCTGAGAGCACACTGACACCAGGACTCTTAAAATATGCAATTAATTTTAATTAATACTTAGTACTGTGCGCTGGTGTCAGTGCTCTCAACTCCCCAGTCACCTGCACACCCCCCAGTCACATGTACACCCCCCAGTCACCTGCACCCCCCAGTCACATGTACACCCCCCCAGTCACATGTACACCCCCCAGTCACATGTACACGCCCCAGTCACATGCACACCCCCCCAGTCACATGTACAACCCTCAGTCTCATGCATACCCCCCAGTCACATGTACACCCCCCAGTCACATGTACAACCCCCAGTCACATGCACACCCCCCCCAGTCACATGCACACCCCCCCAGTCACATGTACATCCTCCAGTCACCTGTACCCCCCCAGTCACATGCACACCCCCCCAGTCACATGCACACCCCCAGTCACCTGTATCCCCCCCAGTCACATGTACACCCCCCAGTCACATGTACCCCCCAGTCACATGTACACCCCCCAGTCACATGTACACCCCCCAGTCACATGTAATCCCCCAGTCACATGTACCACCCCCCAAGTCCATGTACCTCACACATAGCAAGGCTCTGTCCCCTCACAGCTCAGTCAGTCGGCTGCACACAGACAGGCTACAGCGTACTGGAATTGGCTCCGCCTCCACCGTGGAAGCCCCGCCCTGGAAGGAGGGTGCACTCCACGATCCTGTGCTGAGGTGCTAGCTGTGCCCTTGCACAAGATATCGGCTGAAAGGACAGACAGGATTTGCTGGCGGGCGGGGCGGGGCAGTTGACGGTCTCTGTGTGTGTGTCTGCTGGTGTTCTGACGAGAAGGACACCTGCTGTTCCAGTGGAGTTTTCTTGAGAGGGGTGGAGACTGGGCAGTGCCCTGGTGGGACGGGGTGTTACAAAGCAGAGAGGAGGTGGACTGACTGTACTCTAAATGAGGCGGCACGAAGCTCCGCTTACTGTACCTGGGACTGATGTAGTATGAGGATAGCCAGAGGTGGTATTTTAGGCAAAGTAGGTGGTGGCGAGGCCCCTGGGAGGGCGAAGCCTTAGGCGACCACCTACTTTGCCTAATTAGAGAGCCGCCTCTGCCTTCGGTCTCTGTGCTGCCTCTCTGATTAATGCCCTCCTTGCCCGGTCCGTAAATGTTGGTGTCTCTTGGCAGGTTTGCTGTTGTGCCATGTTCTTTCCATTTGGTTATGATAGATTTGATGGTGCTCCTAGGGATCATCAAAGATTTGGATATTTTTTTATAACCTAACCCTGACTTGTACTTCTCAACAACATTGTCCCTTACTTGTTTGGAGAGTTCCTTGGTCTTCATGGCAATGTTTGGTTAGTGGTGCCTCTTGCTTAGGTGTTGCAGCCTCTGGGGCCTTTCAAAAAGGTGTGTATATGTAATGACAGATCATGTGACACTTAGATTGCAAACAGGTGGACATCATTTCACTAATTATGTGACTTCTGAAGGTAAGTTTTATGGGCTTCATAACAAAGGGGGTGAATACATACGCACATGCCAATTATCAGTTTTTTATTTCTGAATATATGTATATATTTTTCTAATTTTACTTCACCAACTTAGACTATTGTGTTCTGATCCATCACATATAATTCAGATTAAACGCTTGCCGCCCGCCGGCCGGCATATAACAGCCAGGCGGCGCGGCTCTTGTTCTGGGCGGGCGTCATATGACGTCCGTCCATTTAAACAGGGCATGCGCACGATCGTGTGCTCGCAGCCCTGTACACTGTCACGGAGACACCGCTCGCCACTGAGGGGGGTGAACAGCCATTTGGCATGCACGTCAGTGGCGGCATGTTCCTAGGAACACTGCTCGTCACTGACGCTGGTAAACAGTCATTGGCCGGCGGCTGTTTACCACATGATCGGCTGTGATCCTTTCACAGCCGATCACTAAATAAACATAGAGCGGTAACGAGATGTTACCGGGTTCTCCTCCTCACACACCGATCATGTGTGAGAAGGAGATTGCGGTTACATCTCGTTATCACTTACAGTGTACACCAATCACACTGATTGCCCCCCCAATAAAGAGGACCTGTCACCACCCATCAAAGTACCTGTCACAGTTCATCTGAGTACCTGTTACAGTCCATCTGACTACCTGTTACAGTTCATCTGAGTACCTGTTACAGTTCATCTGAGTACCCGAGTACCTGTCACAGTTCATCTGAGTACCTGTCACAGTTCATCTGAATAACCGAGTACCTGTCACAGTTCACCTGAGTACCCGAGTACAAGCAAAGCTTAGAGGCCAGCCCCACTCCTATTTTGAAACGGGATCTGGCTACAGTCCTCATAGTATGAAAGCAAGAGGCACTGATTCAGGAGACTCACACCCTCTGCTGCAGTGGCATGGTGCAGTTTTTAATAGTGTTGATAGACAAAATCACCAAATCTATTTTCTTTCGAGAGAGAGGCATCCATCACCTAAGGACAATAGCCACTTCAGCCGCGGAAGGATTTGCCCCCTTCCTGACCAGAGCATTTTTTGCGATTTCGGCACTGCGTCGTTTTAACTGACATTTGTGCGGTCGTGCAACATGGCTCCCAAACAAAAACATTTTTTTCCTCAGTTTAGGCCGATACGTATTGTTCTACATATTTTTGGTAAAAAAAACCGCAATAAGCGTTTATTGATTAGTTTGCGCAAAAGTTATAGCGTCTACAAAATAGGGGATAGTTTTATGACATTTTTATTAATATTTTTTTTTTTTACTAGAAATGGCAGCAATCAGCGATTTTTATCGTGACTGTGACATTGTGGCAGACAGATCGGCCACTTTTGGTGCGATTTTGGGACATTCACATTTATACAGCGATCAGTGCGCTTAAAAATGCACTGATTACTGTGTAAATGTGACTGGAAGTGAAGGGGTTAACCAGGAGGGGGCGCTGCGGGGGTTAAGTGTGTCCTAGGGAGTGATTCTAACTGTGGAGGGGATGGGCTATGTGTGACATGACACTGACCACCGCTCTCGATTACAGGGAGCTGTGATCAGTGTCAGTGTCACTAGGCAGAACAGGGAAATGCTTGTTTACATCAGCATTTCCCCGTTCTTCCTCTCTGTGACACGATCGCGGGTATCCCCGCGGACATCGAATCCACGGGACCTGCGGTCGGACTCATGGAGCTTGCGAGGTCACGTACAATTACGTGATTTCGCGCAGCGGAGCCAATCTGCCGCAGTAAAACTGCGGTGGCTGGTCCACAAGTGGATAGCAAAAACCTGAAAAATCACATGGTAGGAGGGGTTATATGAAGGACTGTCTAAAGCTTTGAGTGGCTTTCACTGCCCAATCACCTTAAGGTGCAGCATATAAGCCATTCATTATGATTGAAGGCCTGTGTCCTGTACTGTATAGTTGTTTGGCTTGACTTACCCTAATATTGATACTTACCCCTCTTCAATCCCATGTCACCATATTTGCACACTGGAGCCCTGTGTAAGCTCCATTAATATGGTTTGGATCTTACTAGGGTTGCACCAATATCAATACTAATCCGATACCTGGAAATGAAGAGGTGGCGTTGCTCTCAAACGGAAGTCAGTGGGCGGAGAGTGAATCCTCAACAGGCTGGCAGCAGCAGAAGGTAAGCTGACCGGGGCAGGGGTGCAGGGCGCAGCCGCATGTTCCATCAGAATCGGTGATCGGGGCCATCACATTGCGTAACAGAAGTGACGTTCCATGTTTCCTTCAGAGGTTGAACATTCCGACGCCCATCTTGGTACACCCTGCACTCGGCTGCAGTAAGCCAGCAGCGGACATCTTCTTACACCCAGCCCATATAGTTTGGACTGGGTGTAACAAGATGTCGCTGCTGCTTACTACGGCCGATTGCAAGATGTACCAAGATGGGCGTCGCAGCATATAGCATTGCAAAATCCTTCCTTTCCTCTCATGATTCATTTAATTTATTATGCCAGGCCAGCAATTGCCAATCAGTGCTGCATTTCAGTGCCCATCAGTTCCTGCCCATCAGTGCCCATAGGTGCCTCCTATCAGTGCCACCTATCAGCAGGGCCGGTGTTACAACTAGGCAAACTAGGCAGTTGCCTAGGGCGCATGGCCACTGGTGTTCCTACTCTCTTCTCTCTGCAGCAAGCATCAGCAGGAAGCCACCGCTCCGTTCGCACATAGTGTCAGAGGCAGAGGACTGTATCTGTGTCCTGGCTCCCAAATGAATAGAAGCAAGCAAACATTCCTTGATGGGCGCTGGTGAGGCTGCATTTGATGGGCGCTGGTGAGGCTGCATTGATGAGCACTGGTAGGCTGCATTGATGGGCAATGGTGAGGCTGCATTTGATGGGCGCTGGTGGGACTGCATTTGATGGGTGCTGGTGGGCTGCATTTGATGGGCGCTTCATTAAAAAGGTAGGGTATACATGGGCAGGACAAAGGGGGTGGAGTCAGGGGTGGAGCCAAGGGGGGCGGCAAAATTAGGTTTTGCCTAGGGTGTCAAAAATCCTTGCACCAGCCCTGCCTATCAGTGCCACCTATCAGTGCCAGCCATCAGTGCCAGCCATCAGTCAGTGCCACCTATCAGTGCCCATCAGTCAGTGCCACCTATCAGTGGTTATCAGTGCTGCATAATCAGTGCCACCTATCGGTGCTCATCAGTGCTGCATATTACTGCCACTGTCACATGACATTAAAAAAAGTATTTGTAATCGGCATTGATGAGTACTTGAAAAAAAGTATCGGTACTTGTACTCTGTCTTAAAAAAGTGGTATCTGGACAACCCTAGATCTTACACAGCTAAGGACCTCTCCACACAGCATTCTCGCCTGGGTATTGGCTAATTGCTGCATGCTCCTATGATGGTGCCAGCTTCATATCCAGCTCCTACCACCAGATTGTGATGTACTGTAGGGATGAGCTTCGTGTTCGAGTCGAACCCATGTTCGACTCGAACATCGGCTGTTCGGTCGTTCGCCGAATTGCAAACGATATGGGCCGTTCGCGCCAAATTCGTGTGGCGCGTCACGGCCCATAATTCACTGCGGCATCGCAGTGCATTGCTGGCTGATTATTGGCCAAGCATGCACTATGACCCGCATGCTTGGCCAATCACAACGCCGTCAGTAGAGAGAGCTGTAATTGGCCAAAGCCAGGGTGGCTTTGGCCAATTATGGCTCAGGGGATTTAGTACACACCCCACACTATATAAGGCCGCCTGCACGGCGGCCCTGTGTAGTGTGTGTTCCGGTGTGCTGAGAGATAGAGAGAGAGAGAGACAGTGTCATTTGATTTGAGTTAGATAGATTAGGCAGAACAGTCAGTCAGTTAGCTGCACTTACAGTGTATTGTGTATATATATGCATCCCAGGTGTTGCATATATATATATACACTGTATTCAGTTTAGCTAGATCCGTTCCTGTTATCTTCTATCTAGACTATTTACATTTAGTGCAGTGTGTCCTGCTCACAGTGTTCAGCTAGATCCGTTCCTGCTATTTACATTCAGTGCAGTGCGTCCTGCTCACAGTGTTCAGCTAGATCCGTTCCTGGTATTTACATTTAGTGCAGTGCGTCCTGCTCACAGTGTTCAGCTAGATCCGTTCCTGCTATTTACATTCAGTGCAGTGCGTCCTGCTCACAGTGTTCAGCTAGATCCGTTCCTGGTATTTACATTTAGTGCAGTGCGTCCTGCTCACAGTGTTCAGCTAGATCCGTTCCTGCTATTTACATTCAGTGCAGTGCGTCCTGCTCACAGTGTTCAGCTAGATCCGTTCCTGCTATTTACATTCAGTGCAGTGCGTCCTGCTCACAGTGTTCAGCTAGATCCGTTCCTGGTATTTACATTTAGTGCAGTGCGTCCTGCTCACAGTGTTCAGCTAGATCCGTTCCTGCTATTTACATTCAGTGCAGTGCGTCCTGCTCACAGTGTTCAGCTAGATCCGTTCCTGGTATTTACATTTAGTGCAGTGCGTCCTGCTCACAGTGTTCAGCTAGATCCGTTCCTGCTATTTACATTCAGTGCAGTGCGTCCTGCTCACAGTGTTCAGCTAGATCCGTTCCTGCTATTTACATTCAGTGCAGTGCGTCCTGCTCACAGTGTTCAGCTAGATCCGTTCCTGGTATTTACATTTAGTGCAGTGCGTCCTGCTCACAGTGTTCAGCTAGATCCGTTCCTGCTATTTACATTCAGTGCAGTGCGTCCTGCTCACAGTGTTCAGCTAGATCCGTTCCTGGTATTTACATTTAGTGCAGTGCGTCCTGCTCACAGTGTTCAGCTACATCCGTTCCTGCTATTTACATTCAGTGCAGTGCGTCCTGCTCACAGTGTTCAGCTAGATCCGTTCCTGCTATTTACATTCAGTGCAGTGCGTCCTGCTCACAGTGTTCAGCTAGATCCGTTCCTGGTATTTACATTTAGTGCAGTGCGTCCTGCTCACAGTGTTCAGCTAGATCCGTTCCTGCTATTTACATTCAGTGCAGTGCGTCCTGCTCACAGTGTTCAGCTAGATCCGTTCCTGGTATTTACATTTAGTGCAGTGCGTCCTGCTCACAGTGTTCAGCTACATCTGTTCCTGCTATTTACATTCAGTGCAGTGCGTCCTGCTCACAGTGTTCAGCTAGATCCGTTCCTGCTATTTACATTCAGTGCAGTGCGTCCTGCTCACAGTGTTCAGCTAGATCCGTTCCTGGTATTTACATTTAGTGCAGTGCGTCCTGCTCACAGTGTTCAGCTAGATCCGTTCCTGCTATTTACATTCAGTGCAGTGCGTCCTGCTCACAGTGTTCAGCTAGATCCGTTCCTGGTATTTACATTTAGTGCAGTGCGTCCTGCTCACAGTGTTCAGCTAGATCCGTTCCTGCTATTTACATTCAGTGCAGTGCGTCCTGCTCACAGTGTTCAGCTAGATCCGTTCCTGCTATTTACATTCAGTGCAGTGCGTCCTGCTCACAGTGTTCAGCTAGATCCGTTCCTGCTATTTACATTCAGTGCAGTGCGTCCTGCTCACAGTGTTCAGCTAGATCCGTTCCTGGTATTTACATTTAGTGCAGTGCGTCCTGCTCACAGTGTTCAGCTACATCCGTTCCTGCTATTTACATTCAGTGCAGTGCGTCCTGCTCACAGTGTTCAGCTAGATCCGTTCCTGCTATTTACATTCAGTGCAGTGCGTCCTGCTCACAGTGTTCAGCTAGATCCGTTCCTGGTATTTACATTTAGTGCAGTGCGTCCTGCTCACAGTGTTCAGCTAGATCCGTTCCTGCTATTTACATTCAGTGCAGTGCGTCCTGCTCACAGTGTTCAGCTAGATCCGTTCCTGGTATTTACATTTAGTGCAGTGCGTCCTGCTCACAGTGTTCAGCTACATCCGTTCCTGCTATTTACATTCAGTGCAGTGCGTCCTGCTCACAGTGTTCAGCTAGATCCGTTCCTGCTATTTACATTCAGTGCAGTGCGTCCTGCTCACAGTGTTCAGCTAGATCCGTTCCTGGTATTTACATTTAGTGCAGTGCGTCCTGCTCACAGTGTTCAGCTAGATCCGTTCCTGCTATTTACATTCAGTGCAGTGCGTCCTGCTCACAGTGTTCAGCTAGATCCGTTCCTGGTATTTACATTTAGTGCAGTGCGTCCTGCTCACAGTGTTCAGCTACATCCGTTCCTGCTATTTACATTCAGTGCAGTGCGTCCTGCTCACAGTGTTCAGCTAGATCCGTTCCTGCTATTTACATTCAGTGCAGTGCGTCCTGCTCACAGTGTTCAGCTAGATCCGTTCCTGGTATTTACATTTAGTGCAGTGCGTCCTGCTCACAGTGTTCAGCTAGATCCGTTCCTGCTATTTACATTCAGTGCAGTGCGTCCTGCTCACAGTGTTCAGCTAGATCCGTTCCTGGTATTTACATTTAGTGCAGTGCGTCCTGCTCACAGTGTTCAGCTAGATCCGTTCCTGCTATTTACATTCAGTGCAGTGCGTCCTGCTCACAGTGTTCAGCTAGATCCGTTCCTGCTATTTACATTCAGTGCAGTGCGTCCTGCTCACAGTGTTCAGCTAGATCCGTTCCTGCTATTTACATTCAGTGCAGTGCGTCCTGCTCACAGTGTTCAGCTAGATCCGTTCCTGGTATTTACATTTAGTGCAGTGCGTCCTGCTCACAGTGTTCAGCTACATCCGTTCCTGCTATTTACATTCAGTGCAGTGCGTCCTGCTCACAGTGTTCAGCTAGATCCGTTCCTGGTATTTACATTTAGTGCAGTGCGTCCTGCTCACAGTGTTCAGCTACATCCGTTCCTGCTATTTACATTCAGTGCAGTGCGTCCTGCTCACAGTGTTCAGCTAGATCCGTTCCTGCTATTTACATTCAGTGCAGTGCGTCCTGCTCACAGTGTTCAGCTAGATCCGTTCCTGGTATTTACATTTAGTGCAGTGCGTCCTGCTCACAGTGTTCAGCTAGATCCGTTCCTGCTATTTACATTCAGTGCAGTGCGTCCTGCTCACAGTGTTCAGCTAGATCCGTTCCTGGTATTTACATTTAGTGCAGTGCGTCCTGCTCACAGTGTTCAGCTACATCCGTTCCTGCTATTTACATTCAGTGCAGTGCGTCCTGCTCACAGTGTTCAGCTAGATCCGTTCCTGCTATATACATTTAGTGCAGTACGTCCTGCTCACAGTGTTCAGCTAGATCCGTTCCTGTTATCTTCCTACTGACAGGCAGGCTTGTCTGGTTACAGTATATAAAGCTACCTGAAGAAAATTACAGGTGTTCTTTTTGATCCTATTAGTACCACGGTCAGGCAGCTAGACTATTTACATTTAGTACAGTGTGTCCTGCTCACAGTGTTCAGCTAGATCCGTTCCTGTTATCTTCCTACTGACAGGCAGGCTTGTCTGGTTACAGTATATAAAGCTACCTTAAGAAAATTACAGGTGTTCTATCCCAGCTTAGTGCAGCTACAGGCCATTAGTATGTCTGGAAGGCCAAGAAGGAGAGGCAGACAGTCACAAGCCAATAAGAGAGGGCAAGCAGGCTCTGTGTCTAGTGCTGGTCGTGGAGACGGTGCATCCTCATCAGCACGTGGCCATGGGACACGCTTGGCCTTTTTTTCGGCAGCTGGCCGTGTTGAGCCGCAACATGCGGAAGACTTGGTCGAGTGGATGACCAAGCCGTCCTCATCCTCCTCATCCTCTCTCACCCATGCCCAGGGTGCTTTGTCTGGCAAAGCAGCGGCCTCTTCCCTCAGCTCAATGTCATCAGTGACTCCTTCCCTAGCTCCACCATGTCCTCATGAGGATTCCCTCGAACTGTTTGACCACAGTGTTGGGTACATGCTCCAGGAGGATGCCCAGCGTTTGGAAGGCTCTGATGATGATACTGAGCTCAATGAAGGCAGTAACATGAGCACGGACAGAGGGGGTGCCCAAGAAGGACAGCAATCTGGCAGTCATGCTCCCCCTGCTGCAGCATACTGCCAGGTTTGCTCCAGTGATGAGGAGGGAGGGGATGATGAGGTCACTGACTCAACGTGGGTGCCTGATAGGAGAGAGGAGGAGGAGGAGGAGGAGGAGGAGGTGGCACATCACCAACTAGGCAGGATGCCCTCCAGGGGCCAGCCTAAGGGCAGCACATTGACTGCATCACACCCCAAAGCTCCACATGTGCAGGGCGCTGCAGTCTCTGCGCATTATTCAAAAAGTTCTTTGGTGTGGGCCTTTTTTGAGACGAGTGCATCAGATCGCACCGCTGCTATTTGCAACATATGTCTCAAGCGTATCTCGCGTGGCCAAAACATCTCCCGCTTGGGTACCACATGCTTGACCAGACATATGTTGACCTGCCATGCAGTTCGTTGGCAAGCGTATCTAAAAGACCCACACCAAAGAACAAAGACGATCTCTCCTTGCTCCTCATCAGCTGAGATTTCCAACCCCACTAGACCTTCAGTCCTCTCTGAGACCTGCAGTGAGAGGAATGAAGGTGTAGAATTAGGTGTGTCACAGCCAAGTACTTGTGGGCAATCTGCTTTTGGTACACCGACGTCAGATTGTACCAGGCAAATTTCCCTGCCCCAGCTGCTGCACCGCCGAAAGAAGTTTGCTCCCAGCCATCCACATGCCCAGCGGTTGAATGCTAGCTTGGCAAAATTGCTAGCACTTCAACTGCTGCCTTTTCAGTTGGTAGACTCTGCCCCCTTCCGTGAGTTTGTGGAATGTGCGGTTCCTCAGTGGCAGGTACCCAAACGCCACTTTTTCTCACGGAAGGCGATTCCGGCTCTCTACCGGCATGTGGAAGGCAATGTCCATGCCTCGCTGGACAGGGCGGTCAGCGGTAAGGTGCATATTACCGCTGACTCATGGTCCAGCAGGCATGGACAGGGACGTTACTTAAGTTTCACGGCGCATTGGGTGACTCTGCTGGCAGCTGGGAAGGATGCAGGACAAGGTGCAGTAGTGTTGGAGGTTGTTCCGCCACCACGCCTCCAAAATGCTGATTGTGACACACCTCTCTCCTCCACCCCCTCCTCTTCTTCTTCCTCCATGGCCTCTTCCTCGGAACCAGCGGTGCTCCGTAGGCGTTCAAGGGGCTACGCAAGTACGCAGGCCAAAAGATGCCATGCGGTGCTTGAGCTGGTGTGCTTGGGGGACAGGAGCCACACTGGGGCAGAGGTTCTGTCAGCTCTGCAGGGGCAGGTTCAGAGGTGGTTGACGCCACGCCAACTTAAGGCAGGAATGGTGGTTTGCGACAATGGCACCAACCTCCTCTCTGCCCTCCGACAGGGACAACTGACCCATGTGCCCTGTTTGGCTCACGTCCTTAACTTGGTGGTGCAGCGGTTCTTGGGCAGGTACCCGGGCTTACAGGATGTCCTGAGGCAGGCCAGGAAAGTCTCTGTGCATTTCCGCCGGTCATATAATGCCAGTGCTCGGCTGACGGACCTCCAAAAGGAGTTTAACCTGCCCAAGAACCGCCTAATCTGTGACATGCCCACCAGGTGGAACTCGACGTTGGCCATGCTGCAGCGGCTGCACACGCAGCAGAGGGCCATCAATGAGTACCTGTGCGACTATGGCACCAGGACAGGGTCAGGGGACCTTGGTTTTTTTCCCCCACGCCAGTGGGCCATGATCAGGGATGCATGCACTGTCCTGTCACCATTCGAGGAGGCCACGAGGATGGTGAGCACTGACAGTGCATGCATCAGTGACACTGTCCCCCTTGTCCACCTGTTGGAGCACACGCTGCGTGGAATAATGGACAGGGCACTTGAGGCAGAACAGAGGCAGGAAGAGGAGGACTTCCTTAGCTCTCAAGGCCCCCTTTATCCAGACAGTGTTCCTGCGTGCCCGCCGATCACACAGGAAGAGGACGAGGAGGAGGAGGAGGAGGAGGAGGAAGATTGTGTCAGTATGGAGGTGGAGCCTGGCACTCAGCATCAGCAGTCTTTAAGGGATCAGTCCCAAGGAACACATGGACTTGTACGTGGCTGGGAGGAGGTGGCTGCGGACGTTGTTGTCCTTAGTGACCCAGAGGACTCCGGACCGAATGCCTCAGCAAACCTACGCTGCATGGCCTCCCTGATCCTGCAAAGCCTGCGTAAGGATCCTCGTATTCGTGGTATCAAGGAGAAGGACCAATACTGGCTGGCAACCCTCCTTGATCCACGTTACAAGGGTAAGGTTGCGGACCTTATCTTGCCATCGCAGAGGGAGCAGAGGATGAAACATCTTCGGGAGGCCTTGCAGAAAGGTCTGTGCAACGCGTTCCCAGAGACTGGGAGGTTACAAACTCCTGTTTCTGGACAACGTGTTGCTGAGGCTTCGGTCAGTCAAAGAAGGAGCGGTGGAGAAGGTGGCCGTCTGACCGATGCGTTCAGACAATTTTTTGGTCCGCAGCCCCAAGGTATGATCGGTTCCAGCAACCATCGCCAGCGTCTGTTTTACATGGTGCAGGAATACCTAGGGGCAAGATCAGACTTGGACACCTTTCCCACCGAAAATCCTCTGGGTTACTGGGTCTTGAGGATGGATCACTGGCCAGAGCTTGCACAGTATGCAATTGAGCTACTGGCCTGTCCTGCATCCAGCGTTCTTTCGGAACGCACATTCAGTGCTGCTGGAGGCGTGGTAACCGATCACAGGGTGCGTCTGTCCACCGACTCGGTCGATCGGCTGACCTTCATAAAAATGAATCAGTCTTGGATCACCACCAGCTACCAAGCACCTGATGCAGATGTAACCGAATAATTTTTTTTGAAATCTCAGATCCCTTCAAAGACTGCCTATGCTGATGCTGAGTGACTATCCCTGAGTAATTATCCTCTTCCTCCTCAATCATCACGCTGATAGCTTGTAAGAACATTTTTGGTTCTGGGCGCCACCACCAGTGCCTAAGGCACAATTTTTCAGCCCCTGTTTAACAGGGGCGTGTAATTACAATTTTTGATGTAATACTTTGCAGCAGGGCTCGTTCCTGCATTCCAACTAGAGTGTCTGTGAGGGGTTGCAGTGTTGTGGCACCAGCACCAGTGCCTAAGACCCAATTTTTCAGCCCCTGTCTAACAGGGGCGTGTAATTACAATTTTTGATGCAATACTTTGCAGCAGGGCTTGTTCCTGCGTTTCAACTAGAGTGTCTGTGAGGGGTTGCAGTGTTGTGGCACCAGCACCAGTGCCTAAGACCCAATTTTTCTGCCCCTGTCTAACAGGGGCGTGTAATTACAATTTTTGATGCAATACTTTGCAGCAGGGCTCGTTCCTGCGTTCCAACTAGAGTGTCTGTGAGGGGTTGCAGTGTTGTGGCACCAGCACCAGTGCCTAAGGCCCAATTTTTCTGCCCCTGTCTAACAGGGGCGTGTAATTACAATTTTTGATGCAATACTTTGCAGCAGGGCTCGTTCCTGCGTTCCAACTAGAGTGTCTGTGAGGGGTTGCAGTGTTGTGGCACCAGCACCAGTGCCTAAGGCCTAATTTTTCAGCTCCTGTTCAACAGGGGCATGTAATTACAATTCTTGATCTAATATTTCACAGCAGGGCCCTGTGAGGGCTTACAGTGTTTTGGCCACAGCAACACCTAAGGCCCAAATTTCTGCTGAGTATATAGGGCAGGACCCTACTTTCAAACATCTAACTTACAAACGACTCCTACTTGCAAACGGAAGGAGACAACAGGAAGTGAGATGAAATCTACCCCTAAGGAAGGGAAATTCTCTCCTGTAAGAGTTAATATGGGAAAACAATTTCTCCTTTCCACTGATGCTTTCCAATCCTTGTTCCACAAAAAAACCCAAATTTTCAAAAAACATTTTTCATTGGGACAAAAAAGTGAGGTGAAATCTTCTGAAGAGGAGGAAAGACGCAAAACAAATGTCACAGGGGTGATAACCCTTCCCTATGTTTTCCAAAAAGCTTAGAAAAGATTTTTTGGCTGGAGCTAAACACATTAAAAATGTTCAAAATTACAAACAGATTCTACTTAACAACAAACCTACAGTCCCTGTCTTGTTTGCACCGCCTGTATACTGCTGTTCAGAGTATATAGGGACCTTTCCTTATTTTAATTTGGGTGCGGGGTTCCCCTTAATATCCATACAAGACCCAAAGGGCCTGGTAATGGACTGGGGGGTACCCATGCCGTTTGTCTCACTGATTTTCATCCATATTGCCATGAATCACATGACATTAAACCCGCAAGCAGTTTTAAATGAGATTTTTTCCTTTAAAAATGACATTTGGTGCAGGGACTGTTCTAAACATGGGAAACACGCGTCACTTTACAGGCATACTATAGACACCCCCCAGGTACGATATTTAAAGGAATATTTCACTTTTTTTTTTTTACTTTAAGCATCATTAAAATCACTGCTCCCGAAAAAACGGCCGTTTTTAAAAGTTTTTTTTGCATTGATACATGTCCCCTGGGGTAGGACCCGGGTCCCCAAACCCTTTTTAGGACAATACCATGCAAATTAGCCTTTAAAATGAGCACTTTTGATTTCGAACGTTCGAGTCCCATAGACGTCAATGGGGTTCTAACGTTCGTGCGAACTTGCGGTCCGTTCGCGGGTTCTGGTGCGAACCGAACCGGGGGGTGTTCGGCTCATCCCTAATGTACTGCACTCTCAGCCTCATCCCATGTAGAGATATTACAGCTTGTGGGACAACGATCTAGGCACACACAAATGGTGGCCACCACGTGTCTAAACTGAAACACTCACCGTTCACAGCATCTGCTGTAGCAATTCTGATCTTTAAGAAATGTTTGCAGTATGTCAGTGGTTGTCTACTTATGAGCTAAAGGGGGCATCAAATGCGGCCCCTAATATCACCAAAGGGATGTGCATAATGTTCAATATATGTAATGCTTGGGGGGATTGTCAGAGACTGCAAACCTAATAAAGGAAATGAGGGTCAGAGAGTGTGAACATGCTACATTTTTGGCATGGGATGGCTGCAGAAGACAATATGCAACTGGGAACATGAGGATAGCAGGGATCAATGTTCTTAGTTACCCTAATTAATGTTCCCACTACAGACTGCTGAGAGCCACACATCATATACCAAAGGCCATCAGGCACCAGGGCTATATGTCATAGAATGCTGCAGAGTTTAAAATATGATAGCTTTCTCCAAAAAGAGGCAATCATTTCTTTAATGCATATTTTGGAACTTTCAGCTTCAGGATTTTAAAATATTGTTTTAATGAAAAGAAAACAAACGGTGCAAAAATTATTTTTACAGAAAAGAGATCACAAAACAGAAACAGTAAAATAAATGGGAATAAATAAAGTAAAGATAAGAAAAGATAATACGAAAAGATAAAGTGATATTTGCAAAATTTGCATGGCATTTGGTCTGTACAGAGTAAGTCCAATCAAAGTCACTAAGCAGCAGATATTTGTTCACCCTATAGAGGGTGAACCAAACTTTTTTCAAAGAGGTCCAGATTTGATGAAGTGAACATTCGCAAGGGCAGACCATTTTGCCTGACATTCTTTAAACCATTAAAATTCAGTCTAATGCCGCGTACACGCGATCAGATTTTCCGACGGGAAATGTTCGATGGGAGCTTGTTGTCGGAAATTTTATTTATTTATTTTATTTATTTCAGGTACTTATATAGCGCCGTCAATTTACGCAGCGCTTTACATATACATTGTACATTCACATCAGTCCCTACCCTCAAGGAGCTTACAGTCTAAGGTCCCTAACTCACATTCATACATACTAGGGACAATTTAGACAGGATCCAATTAACCTACCAGCATGTCTTTGGAGTGTGGGAGGAAACCGGAGTACCCGGAGGAAACCCACGCAGGCACAGGGAGAACATGCAAACTCCAAGCAGGTAGTGTCGTGGTTGGGATTCGAACCAGTGACCCTTCTTACTGCTAGGCGAGAGTGCTACCACTGCACCACTGTGCCAACCTTGTGTAGGTTCCATCAGACATTTTTCGTCGGAATTTGCGACAAACAAAATTTGAGATCTGGATCTCAAATTTTCCGACAACAAAATCCGTTGTCGGAAATTCCGATCGTGTGTACACAACTCCAACGCACAAAATTCCACGCATGCTCGGAATCAAGCAGAAGAGACGCACTGGCTACTGAACTTCATTTTTCTCGGCTCGTCGTACGTGTTGTATGTCACTGCGTTCTTCACGTTTGGAATTTCCGACAAGATTTGTGTGACCGTGTGTATGCAAGACAAGTTTGAGCCAACATTTGGCGGAAAAAAAACATGGATTTTGTTGTCGGAATGTGCGATAGTGTGCACGCAGCATAAGTGTGTTCGTCCGAGCACTAATACACTGCCCAACAAGAATTATCTTGCCTTTGTGGCTGTGTGTGGTAAGGAGATGAACCCAAGCGTGTTATTTGGATATATATATATCTTTGTGGCCCCCAACGAATCCCCGAGCGCCGCTCAGGACTAAGGATGAGCTTGGGCGTGTTATTTGGCTATACCGTATTTATCGGTGTATAACACGCACAGGCATATAACACACACCTTCACTTTAAGAGGGAAGTTTCAGGAAAAAACTTAAGTTTTCAATAAAGAACTGGGGCCCCTGGCAGAGTCCGTCCTTGCATCAGGTGCCCCCGGCAGAGTCCGTCCTTGCATCAAGTGCCCCCGGCAGAGTCTGTCCTTGCATCAGGTGCCCCCGGCAGAGTCTGTCCTTGCATCAGGTGCCCCGGCAGAGTCTGTCCTTGCATCAGGTGCCACCAGCAGAGTCTGTCCTTGCATCAGGTGCCCCCGGCAGAGTCTGTCCTTGCATCAGGTGCCCCCGGCAGAGTCTGTATAGACCCCCTCAGTGCAGACCCCCTCCATCAGTGCAGATCCCCTCCATCAGTGCAGACCCCCCCTCTATTAGTGCAGCCCCCCCCCTCAGTGCAGCCCCCCCTCAGTGCAGACCCCCCTCAATTAGTGCAGCCCCCCTCTATTAGTGCAGACCCCCCTCTATTAGTGCAGCCCCCCCTCTATTAGTGCAGACCCCCCCTCTATTAGTGCAGCCCCCCCTCAATGCAGCCCCTCCGCTCAGTGCAGGAGCGGCCGGTGTTCTGCCGAGAAAGTTCCCCTCGGCAATGAAGGACCCCCTGTACTGCGCAGGCGCAGCACTTGCGCAGTACGGGGCTGGGGAACTTTCGGTGAGACACGGCGACGGCGACGTGTCTTCTGCTTGCTTCAGTAGAGAGGGGAGGGGCCGTGCAGCTAAAGAAGCCGCTTCATTGGCTGCATGGATCGAGCCCCCTTCCTCTCTCCACTTACTCAACACTAGGGGGAAGATCGAGCGGCGGCGCCGGCCGCCATTTTGCTGGAGCCAGCTGCTCCAAAAACAAAAAAAACAACATTCCCGATTTTCCTTATGAAAAATCCCAATTCGGGACAGCCTCCAATCGGGACGAGGGTCCCAAAATCGGGATTGTCCTGGGAAAATCGGGACTGTTGGCAGCTATGTGATTAGCGCAGCGCCGTGCCGACTTCCTGGCAGGCTCAGCACGCGGAGTGTGCGAACACGCCGGAGCTCATTCTTAGTCCTGTGTTGTCAGTGTCCAATCTCCTGCAGATTGCAGCAAAACTTCTTGGTTCCAGAATACTTAATTTTGTGTCCTGTAATGTATGATCAAGAAAAAGCTCAGTCACCTGTAACTGATCTCTAAGGCTGGTCATAGATTATGCAATTGTCTTTCTTTCAACTACGGGTTGAATCCTCCCGCTGTGCTATTGCAATCTGACACAAGAGGTTTCTTCACCATCAGAATACAATGATAACTGCTGCCGGCTATAGTCGGCGTCAGTAATCACACAAAAAACCTGACAGGCTGGTTCTACTAAAGTCGATCAATAGATCTGTCCAGTAACTCCTGTGTTAGAGTGCCTCCACTCTAGATGAAGGAGCATAGGGGAACCTTTGGATAGCAGCATTGTCAGTCTGGGGGGAGGAGAGTGTTAGATATACTAGCAGATTTAAATACATTAAAAAATGGAAGCCAAACTTCAGCTCTCACTGCAGTTACAGCAATTTCATTCTTTCTTTTCTTTTATGATAAAAGTTTTACATGAATAAATAAAAGCTGATCACTGTAGGCACACCTGTCAGTGGTAAATGGTTTGTCTCAACCCTGTAACTGCTACATCGTCAAGACAGCTTGCTCTTTTGAGAAACAACAGACTTACTGGCTAGATCACCAGATGAAAGTAAAGGAAAGAAAGCCTAAAAAGGAAAACAAATGCAGCTATCACATCTAAGAATTGGTAAGCTGCAATATAATAAATGTTTGCTTTCGGAGTTATTACTGCTTGAAATCAGTACTCCATTATCCACAAATGTTGCTTAAATAAAAGAGGAATTTTACTTTTTATGTGAATTTTAGGCCGGCCATAGACAGAACGATTTTCTTTCCTGCAACCACGGTAAAGGAACAGCTCCATGGGATGGATTCCCCCATCAACACAGTCATTGTTGATGGGGTAATCCCTCTTGTGGAGCCATTGTGTTCTCCAGGCAGGGGTGAGGGGTGGGAGAAGCCATCCCTCCTGGGAGAACACAGTAATTATTGCTAGTGGCTATAACAGCTGCTAGTGATAATTGCATGTTCAATCCGACAGGCTGGTTGTACCCAAGTTGATAGATCACATACATGGTTCAAATCTCGGCTGATTCCTTCTGAAGCAGCCAAGATTGAACTGTCTATGGCTGACATAAGTATGCTTTGTGTATTTCTTCCAGATCTGTGCAGTAATCTAATGTAAAACGTGGCCTCTTTGTCATTGTGCAGAGTGACTTATCATGTATCTGTTTCCACCTGTAGTTTTCTGCAGGCAGCCTGTATTGGGTGCGCCTGTTGGGTCCACCCACAACTTGGTTACCACTACTTGTTACAAGGTAACAACTGGGTTTGCACAGTCCCTGGTCACACCGGTGTGACTTGTCATGCGATTGGATAGTTTTTGAATTGCATGACAAGTCGCACCATATTGTCCGCAATGGAAGTAGTCAAATCAGTGCGACTCCGACTCCATCGGAGTTGCACCGATTTTGAAAGTAATTCCTGCACTAATTTTTGCACGTTCAGGTGCGACTTGCAAACACATCTGTGCATGAAGTCGCACAGGTGTCTTCCAAGTTGCACCTAAAGTCACACTGACATGCGACTTTGAAATTGTGTGACTTCAAGTGAAATCACACGATTTCAAAGTCGGATTCAGGGTGACCGAAGCTTTAGAGCGTAAAGAGTGCATTTCATTCCTTAGTGGCTATGAAGGTATATATTTAAATGAAAATGTTTGCTCTTGGAGTTCAGCTTCGGGTCCACAAGGTCGGATTTGCAAGCAACACTCAAATTAGGAGCATGGCATGCAGGGACGCTAGTGGATAATGACCACCTTCAGATATCTATGTGTTAACTCCTTTTTAAATGTACTTTATTAATTTATATAGCTATTCACCAATGCAATCCACTAATAGAATCAGTACCTTCATTCTCCTCCTCTAATAACAACCGTACCTACAGAAAGTATACATACACAGACTAACGCAGACTTTAAGTGGAAGACATATGTTGAAAGCTAAACCTAGGACCCCAGCACTGCAAGTCTACAGTGCTGACCACTAAGCCACAAGGCTGTCCATGTATTAATTCTTAGTTATAAATTAGGTTTACTGCAGCCTTAAGAAAAATGAACAAGGGTTCAGTTTGCCTCATTTTACTTGTTCTACAGTATCCTTCCTGATGGTTACTGAGAAAACTCTATCCTAAAATTTCTAGCATCAGCATCGGGGGGTCTACATGCCCAGATTACACTGTGCTCCCATTTGTAGTTTTTTCTTTTAAAAATGTATGTTCTTGTTGCTGTTATTTTTTTTTGTTTTGTTTTGGATAGAGGGTAGAGGGATTAGAATGCTTGTCAAGTTTTATTGCTGTCTGTGCCCCTGTTAACCACTTCAGCTCCTGAAGAATTTACCCCCTTCCTGACCAGAGCACTTTTTGCGATTCGGCACTGCGTCGCTTTAACTGAAAATTGCGCAGTCGTGCGATGTGGCTCCCAAACAAAATTGACGTCCTTTTTTCCCCACAAATAGAGCTTTCTTTTGGTGGTATTTAATCAGCCCTGTGCTTTTTATTTTTTGCGCTATAAACAAAAAAAGAGCGACAATTTTGAAAAAAACGCATTATTTTTTACTTTTTGCTATCATAAATATCCCCCAAAAATATATAAAAAAAACTATTTTTTTCCTCAGTTTAGGCCGATACATATTCTTCTATATATCTTGGGTAAAAAAAAAATCGCAATAAGCGATTATTGATCGGTTGAAAAGTTATAGCGTTTACAAAATAGGGGATAGTTTTATGGCATTTTTATTAATATATATATTTTTTTTAAATGGCGGCAATCAGCGATTTTTATTGTGACTGCGACATTATGGCGGACACATCAGACATTTTTGACACATTTTTGGGACCATTGTCATTTATACAGCAAGCAGTGCTATGCAAATGCACTGATTCCTGTGTAAATGACACTGGCAGTGAAGGGGTTAACCATTAGGTGGCAGTGTAGGGGCGTGTTTCTAACTGTGAGGGGCATGGCTACATGTGACACGTCACTGATCTCTGCTCCGATGACAGGGAGCAGAGATCCGTGACACTGTCATTAGGCAGAACAGGGAGATGCTTGTTTACGTTAGCATCTCCCCGTTCTTCCTCCCCGTGAGGCGATCACGGGCATCCCTGCGGCGATCGAGTCCGCGGGACCCGCGACCTGACTCAAGGAGCTTGCCACGGATGCGCACGCTGGCCGCCTCTTAAAGGGGAACGTACAGGTACGTGATTCTGCCTGTACAAGCCCTTCTGCTGCAGTATATCTGCGTCAGGCGGTCGGCAAGCGGGTAACGAGATCCCCCCTCTCTATTTGTCCTGTTTACCCTTATTGAAAGTAAAAGTAAAAGAAAATCCCAAATTTTGGGTTGTTCCCAGAAAAGTAATAAAGGTAAAATCTCCCAATAGGGACACTAATTCTGGTAACCTGGGGGTCACCAAGGAATTCCCTAAAATTGCAGGGATTTCCTGTCACTTCCTGCTTGGCTATGGGACAGGAAGTGGGGGGAAATCTCCTCTATGGGACACAGATGGCAAAAAATAAAAAATAAAAAAAATCTGACAGGTTTAAACCCTTCCTTGCTCTATTCAGTTGTGCTTATAGGTCTACCTTAAGGCATGCTGAAATGACAAGCTCAAGAGGCCACTTTAGCAAAATAATAATAATGCCTATACCCTATTTAGGGCCAATTTGAGCTACTGGGGCTTCCTGAATCCATGCCATGCCCCACCAAATAATTTCATTTAAATTCTTTGCCATTTGGTCATTTTGAGGTGCAGTTCTTCAATCATTTTCAAATAAGAAAAAAAATGATAATGTTATAAGAGTTAAGCATAAATGAACATGTGCATGTGGAAGTACTGTAATATTTACATAATGTAAAATGTCAAACATACAATGCACATTTATACAAAAATGTGTGTCCTAAGCATTTGGCACAAGATTCAGTGTGGTAGCTATGTACCTACTTTCCTTTCAATAAACTATCTGGCTTTACCATGAACCATGTCCAGGCATGCCTAAGCACTGCACACAGTTAAAGGATGCTCAGTGTCAGACTTCCTAGAAACACGTGAATGATTCAATGGAGTTGCTTCATATAACTGTCCTGCTGACCTAATATAAGAATGCATGTATGCGGTAGGTATTTGAACTCAGGAAGGAACCTGGTATTAAATAATATCTTTTCTGTCTGGCTTTTATGTAAGCATTTCTATACAAGGTTCTCATTGTCTATGCATGTGTTCTTAGTCATTGTGATACTTTATTAATGCAATTAGTATTAGACAATGCAAGAGGTATTCACTTGTATATGAAGCAGAATTACTTTCACCAGTGGAAAGTGAAATATAACAGGTCTGCATTTTTGCTAATGTAACAGTATTAGAACAGTACATTGTCATTATAATTATGCTGATAGTATGGTTAATCAGTTCTGACTGTGGGTATAAGTACTGAAACTGTAATATGCAGGGAAATCCTACCATGTAAAAAGGGAAGGATGGAAGTTAGTTCCTCTGACTTCTCCTTCCACTCTGCTATAGAGCTTATTATCCATACTGGCTTGATGGGTTCTATAGATAAGTGCAGCCTAACACACAGCTACAGCTAAATTGAAGTTCTTATTAAAGCATTTTATCATGCATTGCTTTTCAAAATGCATAGGTGGGAATATTTAACAAGAACGTCAAGGATCAAAGTGCTGCGGAGCTGGTGTCTGCTTGTGATCATATTAGTAGGGTTATCTCTTCCCTGCCTGTGTACTCATAATGACAAATAAGCTGGAACAGATGTTGAGCAAAGCATTAGTTGTTTACAAAGCACACCTCAGTGTTTTGTAGCTTGAACCCGCATTCACAATGTAGCGAACACAGACATCGCATGTGATTTACACCCGCACTGCGGTGCTGATCACATGCGATGTCTGTGCAATACGAGTTCAGCCAAACAGTTTGTATGGCTGAACTCGCATTGGATTTGCACAAAAAAGGTGCAGGTACTTTTTTTTCCCCGCACTGGAATCGGATCGCATGGGTGTTCTCTTTCATTGCGATCTGATTCTTTTCTGGATCCACAGTTCGCATTGCGATCTGTGAACTGATCTGGGGGTGTCATTAACATTGTATTGACACCCGCAGCGGTTCACAGAAGGCAGTATGAACTTCCAGGTTGAAAGACGCTATGAGGGAACCAGCGCTGGAATCGCGCTGGTTCCCGCATCGCTACAGTTAAAGCTCCAAAAAAAAACAATTATTCTCTATGGAGTTGGTTCACATTTCCACTATAAGTTGTCAAAATCCAAATGCCTGAAGCTCAAAAAAACTCTGGAGCTTTTTTTGTAGCTCAAATTGGGCAGATTTGCATGTTTTGGTGTGTTTTTATTGCCATAGAAATGAATGAAAACGTGTGACTTGCGTGTTTTTGTGCACATTCGCGATTTTCTGCTCAAATGAAAAAATGTAAAAAAAAAATAGTAAATAAATGTAAAATAAATACAGAAATAACTAAAAAGAATCATTATAAATAATAATTAATATAAATGTATTATATAAAATAATAAATAAATAAATAAATAAATAACCCCTAACCTTTAAAAATATTTTAAATAAATTATTATTTTATTATTATGAATAATATTAATAATAATAATAATAATAATAACAACAACAACATGAAAATAAATAAACACACAAACCTGAAAAAAATAGAATAATTTATAATAAATTATGTATTATTATTATTATTATTATTATTATTATTATTAATAAAAATAATAATATTTGTTTATTATTAATTATTTATTTTGTGCTAGTGTTAAGGTGTTTAGTTATTTATTATTTTATTATTATCATTTTATTTTTTTCAAGGGTTAGGGGTTAAAGCAGAGTTCCGTCTGGGTAAGAAAAAATTAATAGTCAGCAGCTACAAATACTGTAGCTGCTGACTTTTAATATAAGGACACTTATCTGACCTTAGAGCCCGCGATGTCGGCACCTGAAGCCGACCCGTCCATCAGCTCCAGGTGCAGGTGCCGGCATCATTACTAAGGGAAACAGGAAGTGAAGCCTTACAGACCTTACGGAGTGTGCGCCGATCTTTCCCCCAAATCCAGGTATATGCTCCCCCCTGAAAGGTGCCAAATGTGACACCGGAGGGGGGGAGGAATCCGAACAGCGGAAGTTCCATTTATGGGTGGAACTCTGCTTTAATTATTTATTTATTATTACATAGTATTCATTTATTGTATTTATTTATTATATATTTATGATTATTTTTATTTGTGTATTTATTTTACATTTATTTATTCATTTATTATTATTATATTTATTAGTAGTAGTAGTAGTAGTAGTAGTAGTAACATTATAACCCTAATAAAAATAAATAAATAATACATAACCCTAACCCCAATCCTAACCCTAACCCCAATCCTAACCCTAACCCCTAATCCTAACCCTAAACTAACCTTAATTCTAACCCCTTACCCTAACAAAAAAAAAGTAATAATAAATGAATAATAACAATAAAAAAAGAAATAAAAGGCAATGGAAAAGCTAAAAAAGCTGAAAAACCTAGCAACAAATGATGCAACAGGTGATAGTTTTCTCTATTGGCTAATAAAAAAACATCAAAGCTTAAAAAAATGCTGTATAAAAACACACAAATCGCCCATAAAAATGCACCTAAATCATGCATAAAACCATGCAAAAACACCAGAAAACCGCTCAAAGATGATACGCTCAGGCGTGAATGCAGCCTTAGGGCCCATTTAAATGTCTGTGTCGTGGTAATGTGTATGTTACTGCACTGTGCAGTAGCACTTACAACACATGTTATTGTAACGCAGGGCCATTCAGTTGTAGTGTGTGTTGTGTTATAAAAAATGGTTATGTATAATTTTTACCACATTGGGGTGTGTAGACAGTTTATTCATTTTAAATAGGCTGCATTAATGGAATGCATGTTAATGTGCAACATAACGCATGTTAATGCACCGCAAAAAAGTAAACAGATCCTGAATCTCCAGAACTGGGGAAGAAGAGGTTACTGATTATTTCAGCTCTGTCAGTGGTTATGTATTTCTCTTTTGTCTGGTACAGCAGAAGTGTAGCCCACAATAAAATTCCACTTCAGTCAGCTGACAAAAAGTGGCATGGCTTTTATTGATCAAACAGTTCTTGTTGAATTCTTGTGTAGTGATCACTGTAGCATAATGTCAGATCTGAACATTGTAACCTGTTAGGATAGAAATAAGGGAGCTGGCGCTACTTGTTTGTTTTTGAATGTGCAAGCAATACAGCTGTCATGCTTTTCCTTGCTTCAGATAGTTGGTCAATGGGCCTGATTTATTAGGGAAAATAAACTAAAGGACATAGTTATCATAGTTATCATGATGATGCTGCCATGAAGGTCCTTGGTACAGGCATTTCCTGTTATGGTGTGATAAACAATAGTCTCCCAATGTTGCTACTATGTTGTCACTCTACCACATTAGCTATTATGCTCAGGCATGTTCCACCAGCACTTAGTAAGCTGGTAGGGAAAAATAATGTGCAGTTCATGCTGTGCAGAGTGAACATAGACAAGAAGTGGCTGAAAGAGACCAGTGAAGATAAGCAGCACTTATATGTAAAAAAAAAAAAAAAGGAAAAAGAACGGAAACCATATTTAAAAAAAAAAAAACACAACATGGTAATTGTTCATGACATACAGTGCTTTGGCAAACTAATATAATGATGAGATTTAATTCCTACATTTATGTAAATCTAAAAATATTAAAAGCAGTTAGCTAGACCCTAAAACATTAGTAAAAATCACATTTTTATTTTAGGATTGCCATTGAACATTAGCTGGTTCAGATTCACGTGCTGGAGCAGACCTTCCATTGCAAACCTAACTATGCCATGCTGATACAATGTGCACAATCGATGCACCGGTGTACACTCGTATCCTTTAGTAAATTAGCCCCATTTTCTTGGAACAGCCTTGTGTATATTAGCTGTCTGTGAACTCCAGATACAAATCATAATCTTAGTAGCTCTCTTTTTGCTCCAATATAGGTCCTACCTTACTGTTGTAGCTGCAAGCATCCTTCATGTGTATGGTTCAACAAAATCCCCTCACTCCCACTCGATAAGGCACTACAGCCAGCCCTCCTATATGGGGCCCAGGCCCCAACAGTTCAACAGTAGGAGGGCCAGCTGTACTGCCCTATTGCTGAAACTGACCCCCCCTGTGGCTCCTCCTTTCAGTGCATCCAGCTTCTTCTCCTCCCCCCCCCCACCAGCTATGCTGTAGGGGGAGCGACAGGTGGGTCGGTTCCAGTATGTGCCCACCTTCCTGTTGCACCAATTCCCCTGTCTCTGGGCTTAAAAAAGATATATTTAGAAAATAATACACATGTTCTTGTTTATGTGCTTTGCTGTCTGAAGAGCGATCAGTGTTCTTATTGCTCTTTAAAGAGGAGGTGTATTGTTTCCCACTGCCTGTTTTAACCCTTTCAAACCCCCACTAGGGTGCCACAACCACATGCATTGCACACGGTTACTGGGAGCTTGCAGAGCAGCAACATTCACATGAATAGGTAGCATTTGACAGGGGGTATAATTCTTGCCACAACATGTGTTAACCCCCAGCCACTGCCTCTGCAGGTAAAGAGGCAGCAGTTGGGGCAGTAAAATGCAGCTCAACCATGGGGTTTTACTCCCGCACCCCCCAACTTTACATGTCAATGAGCCCTAAGAACTCATTCACACAGGTACTATTGCCACGTGAATGAGTGGTTTGTTCATATGGCTGGAGCTGCCTGTTTCTCTATGAGGACGCAGCGGCAGTACAAGCTGCAGGTCCTAATTTAACAGGTGTGCAGGTGTGGGTGAGTGTCCCCTATTTCACACTGTCTGTGTTCATGGCTCCAGCTACACAAACAAACTGCCGTTTCACACTGTACAGGCCACAGCGCCCATGGGAATGAGCCCCAAACCCTCATTCACACACAGAGCTTCACTTATTAACGCAATACATATTAATCTTTAGCAGGAATTTTCTGACCCTGAACTCTGCGCTACTTACTTCTCACCACTAGACTCTGCATTACTTACTATTGACTTCTGAACTCTGAGCTACTTACTACTAACCCCTGAACTCTGTGTTACTTCCTACTAACCTCTGAGCTCTGCACTACTTGCTACTGACCCCTAAACTTTGCATTACTACTGACTGCTGAACTCTGCGTTACTTCTGAACTCTGGGTTACTTCCTTCTGACCTCTGAGCTCTGTGTTACATACTACTGAACCCTGAATTTTGTGTTACTTTCTTCTGAATGCTACGTTACTTTCTTCTGACCTCTGTGTTACATACTACTGAACCCTGAACTCTGCGTTACTTTCTTCTGAATGCTGCGTTACTTTCTTCTGACCTCTGAACTCTTTGTTACATATTACTGAACCCTGAACTCTGCGTTACTTTCTTCTGAATGCTGCGTTACTTTCTTCTGGCCTCTGAACTCTTTGTTACATATTACTGAACCCTGAACTCTGCGGTACTTTCTTCTGAATGGTGCGTTACTTTCTTCTGACCTCTGAACTCTTTGTTACATATTACTAAACCCTGAACTCTGCGGTACTTTCTTCTGAATGCTGCATTACATTTATTCTGACCTCTGAACTCTTTGTTACATATTACTGAACCCTGAACTCTGCGTTACTTTCTTCTGAATGGTGCGTTACTTTCTTCTGACCTCTGAACTCTGCGTTACATACTACTAAACCCTGAACTTTGCATTACTACTGACTGCTGAACTCTGCGTTACTTTTTTCTGAATACTGCATTACTTTCTCCTGACCTCTGAAATCTTTGCTACTTACTCCCCACTCCTGCACTCTATAACGTAATACTGACCTCTGTACTTTCTACTTACCTTTCTACTACTTACTACTGACTTACGCATTACTTACTTCTGACCCTTGAACTCTATGTTACTTACACCATACCCCTGAACTCTGCGTTACTTACTACTCACCTCTGAACTCTGTTACTTACTACTGACCTCTGCATTACTTTTTTCTGAACCCAGTGTTCCTTAGTTCTGACCCCGAACTCTGTGTTACTTATTCCTCACCCCTGAACTCTGTTACTTAATACTGATCTCTGAACTCTGCATTACTTTCTGCTTAACTTTTGTATTACTTGTTATTTAACTCTGCATTACTTACATCTGACCCCTGAACTCTGAGTTACATAGTCCTTATCCCAGAACTTCATTACATTCTACTGACCTCTGAAGTCTGCGATACTTTCTTATGAACTCTGCATTCCTTTCTACTGACCTCTGAACCCTGTGTTACTTACTATTGACCCCTGAACTCTGCGTTACATATTCCTGACCACTGGACTTTGCGTTTCTTACTTTTGACCCCTGAACTTTGCGTGACTTATTCCCCGCGCCTAGACTCTGCGTTAATTACTGCTGGCCCCTGAACTCTGTGTTACTACTGACCCCTGAATTCTGTGATACTTACTTTTGACCCCTGAACTCTGTGATACCTACTCCTCAACCATCAACTCTGTGTTACTTGCTACTGACCCCTGAACTGTTCATTACTACTGACTGTTGAACTCTGCGTTACTTGTTACTGATCTCTCAACTCTGTGTTACACTCTTCTGAATGCTGCATTACCTTCTGCTGACCTCTGATATCTGTGTTACATACTATTAACCTCTAAACTTGGCAGTACTTACTACTGACCCCTGAGTTACTTTCTTCTGAACTTTGCATTAAGTTCTTATAATCCCTGTGGACCTTTGAACCCTACTTTTTCCCAACCTCTGCTATCTGAGTTACTACTGAACTCTCAATTCTGTGTTCAATGTTACTGACTTTGGGCCCTGGTTCACACTGATGCTACTTTGAAATCGCGCTACTTCAAGTGAAGTAGCGCAATTTCAAAGTAGCAAGGTCAGCGCGGTTTCAGGTACTACTTGATAAACATCTGTGTGGCTTCATACATAGATGTCTATTGAAGTCGCATCTGAAATCGGCAAAAGCAGTGCAGGAATTACTTTTGCAAATCGGTGTGGCACCGCAAAATCGGTGTCACACTAATTGGAACAGTGCCATTGCTACCAATAGGCTGCAACTTGTCATGCGATTTGATCTCTCAAATCGCATGATAAATTGATCCAATGTGAGCCTAGGCTTAAACAGTGTATTTTACACTACTGGCCTCTGAAATCTGCATTACTTACTACTGAACCCTGCATCAAAACACCTCATACCTGATCTGTCCACATTGAGTGGTCCCCAATTTCTCCCATTTGATTGCGTATTGTCACAAATGCCTGTTTGTTGCTCATGCATTGTTATGATTACCCATTTGTTGCTCATGTATTATAACAATTGCAGCATGAGTGACATATAGAAGAGAAAAAAATGTGGGTGGTCATGGCATTGGGAACCAGGGAACTCAACAGCAGATGCATTACCAAGGTCTGGTGAGTACCATTTAGGGAGGGAGGGGAAATTTGTGATGGAGAAGGTCTTGTCATGGAGGGAGGGGGGGGGGGGGTTGTATTGGTAGGGTAGGAGAATTTTCATTTGCGAGGTACTCTGTGCATTACTTATTTCAGGCCCCTGAACTTGGTGTCTTTTTAATCTTGAACCCTACCCTCTGTTACTTACTCTTGGCTCCTGCACTCTAGAAGTTGCACATTACTGCCCCTTGCACTCTGCATGGTTTGCACTCCTGACAACTTCACTCTATGCATTATCCATTCTTGACCCAAAGAAGAGAAGACTCAGGTCTTCATAAACCAGACTTATGCCCCGTACACACGGTCGGACATTGATCGGACATTCCGACAACAAAATCCTCGGATTTTTTCCTACGGATGTTGGCTCAAACTTGTTTTGCCTACACACGGTCGCACAAAGTTGTCGGAATTTCCGATCGCCAAGAACGCGGTGACGTCAAGCACGTACAACGAGACTAGAAAAGGCCGGTTCAGAACCAAGCGCGGCACCCTTTGGGCTCCTTTTGCTAATCTCATGTTAGTAAAAGTTTGGTGAGAGACGATTCGCGCTTTTTCAGACTCGTGGCTTTCAGATCGTTTTCTGCCGTTCAGTTTGTGCTTGTGGGTTTGTATCTGCTCTTCAGTGCGTGCAGTCAGTTCGTATCGGAGTTTTCTGTGCGATCTTGTCCGCTCGTTGCTGTTTTTCAGGTCGCTCTTCACAGGCCTTGCTGTTCTTCAGTGCGTTCTGTTACTTCGTTCTGAGCAGCCGACCGTTTTCTAGCCATGTTTCGTATGCGTACTCCTCGTACAGTTCGTGCTGTGCGGGGGCTTGGTGTTGGGGTCCTGACCTTGACACAAGTCCAGTCCATGAACAGGGTGGGGAGGAGTTCATGGACCAAGAATTGGTTGCTTCAGCGTGACCAGTTCTGTCATATGCCTTTGCTCCGTGAGATCCGTGAGAAGAATCCTGAGGATTTCAGGAACTTTCTCAGGATGACGGACCCCGTATTTCACCGTTTGTTGGCTTCGCTGACCCCCTATATCAGCAGGCAGGATACCTGCATGAGGCAAGCCATCACTCCAGAGCAGAGGTTGGTTGCTACCCTGCGGTATTTGGCCACAGGGAGAAGCCTGCAGGACCTCAAGTTCTCGACAGGCATCTCCCCCCAGGCTCTTCTTTGTGGACATTTACTGCTTGTGTTTGTTTTAGCTGACCCTGACAGAAATGTGTGGAGTGCAGAAAATGTCGTGATTGTGTAACCTTATACAAAGCACTGTTGGCTGTTATTTACTAAATGCAAAGACACTTTTCACTACAAGTGCACTTGCAACTGCACTGAAACTGCACTTGTAGTGCAAAGTGGATTTGCCCTTAGGAAATTACCCCCATTTTCTCATAAAACAACAATTACATCACCCCAAAAGTGTTGTAGCGTGAGACAATAATCCACACATTCTTGATGAACAATCTTTTTAATACCAGCACAATCACATGTGCATTTACCAAAGGTTTTTCTGACAAACCGACATGTTTATTGTATAACATATTTTGTGGTGTCATTATCCAAAATCAAAATGTGCATTTTATAGTCAACAGGCATGTGTAAAACCCACAAGAAAGACACAAATCTTGATCTTACAAAGTTCACATTTGGTAGAACTGGAAGGCAATATCAGACATGAGTATTTAGGAACTGTGTTTGATATTGCGTTCAGATGGGGGGAAATCACCCCTGGAAAAGCCAAATTTGGAAGATGCACACAAATTTCACAATGTCAACATGTGCTATCTGCCATCACGGGGGATCAAGGGATGTGTTTTGGGGGAGAAAGCCCTTCCTCTCAGCTACTTTATTATTGAGGAAGCAGTTGCACCCCCAAAACGCGTCCATTGATCTCCCGTGATGGCAGATAGCACATGTTGGCACACTGTGTGCATCCTCCAATTTTGAAAAATCACATAAACATTTCACACATTGTAGCACACAAAAGAAGAAAGTGATTTGGAGGGGTTTTAAACTCGCCCCAAAACATCAATGATGTTTTTATATTTTGGAATAACATCATTGATGTTTTGCTTGATGTTTTCCAATTGTAAATTACACCCCATGATCTCCCCGATCAGGATCTGGGCACTTTCTGATGTGAAAGGATCTTCATCCACAACCTCACGATCACCTAAAAAGAGAGGAACCCCAAAATAAATTAGGTCTAAAAAAAATGCCGCCATCCATCTCTTATCTGAGCCTGTGGTCGCAGACACTCACCTGTTGTAGTGACTACTTCCACCACGTCTTCATCCTCCTGCTCTTCTTGTGTTGGGGGGATTTTCCCTTCTTCCAGAGGTGGGGGGTCTGTGGTCTCCTCAGATGAGGGGTGTCCTCCGAGTCTTTTCTCCCCTATGTAAAACAAAAATGGTATACTTAGCACACAGATATTTGATGGCAGAACTATAAAGATGAAACATTGCTTGGAAGTGGGGTACAATTGTCTATTTTAGCAGAGTTCCAAGATGTAGCTTTTTTAGTGTCCTTTGTCAAGCTGCAATACTTTACCTGTTTTGTACAAGCTTCACAGATGTAGCCCCCCCTATAGTATACACTGGAGCACCTGTGTGGCCCCCCTAATAAAAAGGGTGTTCTGGGGTCCCACACTAGTGCTCCAGTGTCCAGATGTGAAAACAGCTGCTCAGTGTCCTCTCCTTATACACAATCTAGTTTGCATTTCATTCTAGTAACAAAGCCATCTACACAGCCCAATTCTTTGAAGACAAGTATAGGGCGTCAAAATGGTGGCCAAATGCATATGGGCTAAACAATGGTATTTTATATTTGCAACGAAAAATGTGTGATCCGAACGAATAATGTGCCCATGAACATGAAAGTTGCCATTTTAAACTGTACAACAGTTCCTAAAAGCACATGGAGCAGCACGAACGTAATAAACACAAGAACAATAGGAACACAGCACAACTACTTACTTTTTTGCAGCACTCTCCGGATCTTTCTGTACTGCTCATGTTCTCGTAATTTCAGGTCCGACCACCGCTTCCTGAGCTCATCTTTCGATCGTCGTACCCCGAATTTCCGTTGCAGACTCCTGACCACATTCGCCATGATCTTGGCCTTTCGGACATTGTGGTTGGGGTAAGGCCCATACTTTCCATCATAGTCGGCCTTCTTCAGGATGTCCACCATTTCCAACATCTCCCCAAAGGACATATTTGAGTCCTTCAATCTCCTTCTGGATCGGGACGTTTCAGGCTCCAGCCTTTCCTCCTCCTCCTCGTTGCTGTACTTAGCACTATCCTGCTGTCTCTCCGCCATGTGCTCTTCCTCCACTGCGCCGAACGAAAAGGGGCGGGGAATAGAATAGAAAGAACGTCAGGGGCGGGCGGAGTTATACGCATGCGCAGTGTGTATAAATCGTAACGCGCGCGTCTTACGTACGATCTGTGAGCGGAGGAAGGAGCATCGGAGACGCCGATCGTGCTAACGAAGGTAGGATCTAAACTTGGGCCTATACTGCTTCGAAATTGAAGCCTATATTGTAAGAAGATTAGGGGAGTTTGGCCTGACCTTAGGGTTTGTCATGTGTTGTGTCTTGCAGAGAAAATGGATGGGTTCAACGACCACAATTTCCTGCCCCTGTTCATAGACAAGTACAGGGAGCTGCCCTGTCTGTGGCAAGTCAGACACCCCCACTATAACCACAAACAGAAGAGGCAGGCAGCGCTGGAGAAACTGCTGGAGTTGGTCCCCACAGCAACCATCCCCTATTTAAAAGCTAAAATTGGTGGCCTGAGGAGCGCAAGAAGGTCACAGATTCCCAGAGGTCCGGAGCTGCAGCAGATGACATTTATGTCCCCAGGCTGTGGTACTATGAGAGACTGCGATTTCTGTCAGACCACACTGAAGTCAGGGAATCCCTCTCTACTCTTCCTTCCACGCTTCCTTCCATACCAGCTGAGGCTTCTGATGTCCAACCTGTGCCTTCCAGCCAGGAAGAAGTGGAGGAGCCCAGCTGGAGTCAGGTATAGCATTCTTCTACTGATTTCTGGGCAATAAAGAAATGATGTTTACTAGATGTTATTATTGATCACTAATTGCTGATTTCATAAAGTGTTTTACATATCAATAGACAGTAGTGGGCAAAAATAATTGGGACAAGAATGCAAAATGCTGGGCTCAGAAGGATAGTCTGTTATATTTGTTAACATTGAATTTGCAGCAGTCAGGAGGTGAAAATTGTGTGTGATTGATGTAAAAAATACTAAAACCATGTCCCTTTTTCATACACAGGAAGACCTCAGCCAGGAGGAGGCTGTGGAATGTGGCAGTCAGGAGGAGGTGGGGATTAGTGGCAGCCAGGAGGAGGCGGGGATTAGTGGCAGCCAGGAGGAGGCGGGGCTAAGTGTCAGCCAAGAGAAGCCTGGGACAAGTCGCAGCCTGACTGAGTCTCAGGTCCCTCCCCTCCGCCTGCCATATAAAAGGGCCAGGAAGGCCACTCCCAGTCCTGTGCAGGATTCAGTGTACAGGCTGATCCAGGAGGCTTCGGCGTCCCTCAGAGCCTTCCCCAGTCCTGCAGAGGCCTTTGCCTGCATGGCTGCCACCAAATTGCTGGGCATGCAGGAGGGCCAACGCAAGATCTCTGAGGTCCTGATTTATAAAGTCCTTCGTAAGGGGGAGAGTGGGGAACTGACACACAAGACGGATGTCATGGAGAGGGACGATCCTCCTCCTCCTCCTCCTCCTCCTGCTGCCACAACTCCACCACCACAGCCAAAGGCTGGAAGGAAGCGTGGAAAGAAGACCTGAGAGTGATGACCTGGGTTCAGTCTGGTCTGACAGAAGATGCAGTCTCTCGTATGACCACAGCCTGGGGACACAGATGTCATCTGCTGCTTTCCGGATATCTGGGACTTCTGGACCACACTGCCCTCCCTTAGATATGGACTCCTCAGGCCACCAATTTTGCTTTTAAATAATTGATGTCTGCCCTGCGGGTCCAAGGCTTCGCCCACTTCTGCAGTTTCTCCAGCGTTGCCTCCCTCTTTGTTTTTTTATAGTTGTGACCCCCTTAATAAAATATTTTTAGGTAAATTCTACTCTCCTGTGTGTGTTTTCATCCAAAAAGGACAGTTTGTTGGTGAGTATTCAGGTACATTTCTAAAGTACAATGTGAAATTAACAAGGGACAACAACACCAAACAATCTCCTCCTACAGATTAAATCGAACAACATATCAATGGTGTTGTGGGAACTTGTCACAAAAAACACACAAACATTTTCGGGAGTACAAATCAAAATCACCAAAAAAAAAAAAACACAAAAAAAGATTCTACATTAAAGTAAAAAAATAAAATAAAACAAATATGTTGTCAGATGTGAGAAATCTAAATATATTGAGGGAATCCCGATAAATAGTAACGAAAGAAGTTTGTGAGAAGTGTGTGTGAATATGAGCATCAAAACGACTTAATTCTTGTCACATTATAAAGAAGAGAGTGCGCTGTATTAAACCATTTTTTACATTGCAGCGTGACGAAAGTGCTTTATCCATTACGAACGCTAAGTTTACCAGAACGAGCTGTCCCGTGTCGGAATTTCTTCTGAGCATGCGTGGCACTTTGTGCGTCGGAACAGGCCACACACGGTCGGAATTGACGCGATCGGATTTTGCTGTCGGAAAATTTTATCTCCTGCTGTCCAACTTTGTGTGTCGGAAAATCCGATGGAAAATGTCCGATGGCGCCCACACACGGTCGGAATTTCCGACAACACGCTCCGATCGGACATTTTCCATCGGAAAATCCGACCGTGTGTACGGGGCATTAAAGTGGTAATAAAACAAAAAGAAAACATTTATTATATTGCAGCTTACCAATTCTTAGATGTAATTGTTACATTTGTTTTCTTTCGTAGACTTTCTTTCCTTTATTTTCGTGTGGTGATCCAGCTAGTTGTTTTCCAAAAGAATAAGCTCGCCTGTAAATGTAGCAGTTAAGAGTGTTGAGACAATCCATTTACCACTGACATGGGTGCTTACAATGATCAGCTTTTATTTATTCAAATAAAACCTTTATCCCAAAAGAAACAAAACTGTTTGCTGCAAGTGCAGTTTGAGCTGGAGTTAGTTTTTAATTTGTTAGTGTATATAAATCTACTAGTACACCCCCCCCCCCCCCCCAGACTGGTAATGCTACTATCCAAAGGTCAATCTGTGCTCCTTCATCTAGAGTGGAGGCACTCTATTACAGAAGATGTCTTACTGGCCACATCACCAGGTGAAAACAGAGGGGGGAAAGTCTAAAAAGCCTAAGAAAATTAATGCAGCCACCACACCTAAGGATTGCTGCAATATATATTTTTTTTGGTTCTGGGTTTAATACCGTTTTAAGTCCCTTCCACTGTCTGGTCACACCCACCATTTAATGCAGTGCTATTAAACCCACCCATTGAAGGTGGAAATGGTCAGTAGTGTGTCCCTGGATTTCATTTTAAAAATAAGGTCACTATAAACCTGTAAGCAATACTAGTCCTCTCGGTCAAATCTAGAGTACAGATATGCAAGGGTATAAGGTAAAAAGGGATAAACAGAAATTTAAGGTATTTGTACTAGCATTATTTAGGGTGACCCTGTCACCAAAGAGTCACTTGTACAGAAAGAACATCTTATAAAATAAAAGGAAGTATACTTAAAGTGATTGTAAAGGCAGAAGGTTTTTTTTTTACCTTACTCCATTCTATGCAGTAGGGTAGAAAAACCTTCTGCATGCAACTTCCTCCACAGCCCTCCCAAAATACATACCCGAGCCTGATCTTGATCCAGAAATGTGTACAAGAGCCGAGCCTCTCTCAACTCTCTCACCCCTTATTGGCTTAGATACAGCAGCAAGAGCCATTAGCTCACGCTGCTGTCAATCAGAGCCAGTGCCGAGGGAGCAGGGGGGGCGAGCCCCGCTCTGTGTGCCTTATGAACTCACAGAACGGGGCTTGGGAGCAAGCACGCACGAGTGCCCCCATAGTGTTTAAAGTGGTTGTAAAGGCATTCTCTGCATTAGGGGAAAAAAAACCCTTCTAATAATAGTTCTTCTTCAAGCCACCCCCCCCCCCGCCCCCTCACAGCTGAGCTTGATCTCAATCCAGCACTGTGCCTGAGAACAGGGGCTCTCACCTCTCTCTCCTTCCTCACTGGCCTCAATGAGAGCAGCGAGATCTATTGGCTCCTGCTGCTGTCAATCAAATCATTCAGCTTGGGATTGAGCTTGCACATGTGCCACCATAGGAAGCAGTTTCCTTTGGTGGCACACGGAGAAGAGGAGGAGCCCAGAATGCTGGCAGGGGACCCGAGAAGAGGAGGATCGGGGCTGCTCTGTGCAAAACCATTGCACAGAGCAGGTAAGTATGACATGTTCGTTATTTTAAAAAAGAAAAAAAAAGTAACTTTACAATCAATTTACTCACCACTGCTTTGCTTATCGTAGGCCACTGCAAGTATATGGTTAGGATAGGTAGAACAGCTGAGCAAAACCACCCAACCTCCACACTACCACCCCTCTGCACACAACGGTTCCTCCTGTTGGCTCATATACAAGCCAGTGGGAGGAACAACAGCAGGAGACAGGGGAATAGGTATGCTACAAACCAGGAAGAGTGGAATACCTGCTGTAACTAGGGAAAGTGGTGGCATGTATCACATGGAACCAGGGCTTTTTTTCTTAGAGAATAGGTGCAGGTACTCCCCCCTTTACATCACCCCTTTTCTCCACCCCTACCCACCTCTGAGCACTGTTGGTTCCACCCCCCACCCACCTCCGAGCACTGTCCCTTGGTTCCACCCCCTACCCAGCTCCCAGTATCACCCCTTTAAGAAAATAGTAACACAGAACCAAGTATCATTTTGTGGTGCTACATAATTTGTTAATTTGGACTTTGTTAATGATAACAAGGAAAGCAGTAAAATAGATTCCCTGCAGCCAGCAGCGCTAGACCCCTCCACAAAAAATAGATCCCCCCAGCAACAATAAACCTCCCGCCAAAAACAATACCTACTCCCCGCATAATAGATCCACCCCAGCAACAAAAGGTCTCCCAGCAGCCAGGATCAATAGACTCCTCACTCAATAGTAGGTCCTTCCCAGCAACAGTAGATCCCTCTGCAACAATAGATCCCCTCCAGCAGCCAGGAATAGACCCTTCAGCACCCCCCCAGCCATTACATACATTCAGTGCCAGAGGTGCCGGAATTGCGTTCCCCCGCATTTCCGCTGAAAAAAAGCCCTGCATGGAACATTGAAAATATTGTGGGAAAGGTAAGTATACTGTCTCTTCTTTTACAGGGTGTGCTTTCTGTACAAGTAACCCTGTAGTAGCAGGTTCTCCTTAAATAATTATTTAAGCAGAATGCCAGCCAAAAAATATAATTTTAGGAATTAAGTTATATACCTCGCATAAATGTAAAACCACACTTGTATCTTCCTGCCCCAGAGACAAATAGAACATTTTAGATTTCACTTTCTATTGAAGTAACTATGGTCACAAAAGAGGACGCATCTTCCCAGAGGACAAACACAAAGGACAATAAGAACCCTATGGAGGTTCTAACTTTTTCCTATTCCATCCAAAACTAAGGTTTTCTTTAAATATACTTTAATGAACACCTAACTGGATTAAAATGTATGTTTTCAATTTGCCTATTTTTTTTTAATTAAAACACACTTGAATTTAATTATTTATTTTTAATATTTCCCTGAAATGTAACTTTAGCATACTGAAAATACATAAAAATGCAGACTGATATAAACAAAATCTTTGGTACGTGACCAAAGGGCCACATAAAATGTATATTTATTTTAGAGATAATACAATTTTACTTTAACATTTTTTATACTGACATTTTACTAAACATTATTACCTGAGAAGCCAGACATTACAGCTAGTGGGCCAAGGGTTACAAAAACTTCTAACTGCCAGGTTACTGGTATTTAACTTGATGCTGGAGATAGTGTAGCATCATCTATTGATTTTAACAAAAACAGAGGGCAAATAATCCTTTAAAAAAAATGTAAAGAAAAACATTTTTATAGCAAGGGAAAACTGTAAGTGAATATGTACCGTAAAGTACTCTGTAAAATCTACATGTTACTATCAACTTTACAACTTTCACTTAGTTTCTAAAATCCTTATATGTAACATCTGAAAAAGTTTTTGCTAAAACAGACGCTGAGTGACTCAGCTGCCCCCTTTACCACTTTCCCATCAGGGATTTTCCAGATTAAAAATGAGGTAACCCAATGGAAATAATAGACTTGATGAACAGAGTAGTGCGGTGCACGTTCAAAGAAAAAAAAAAAACTATGAATGAATAATGAAATTCTCTTCTCACTTCCTGTATTTACTGATTGGCTGAGCAGGCAAGGAAAGCCTTGAATTGTTTGGTTTTTTTTTATTCATTCTCTGCTATATAAGCCATGGTTATAAATATGAGGAAGAAACCCTCCTGAAACCAGCTATATTCCACAGCCTGCCCAGGGGAGGCTTCAACAGAGTATGCAGCTTTTGGCAGGTAACTCATGTTCTTCACATTTAAAGAGACTGCTTTGCTATGCTGCATTTGTTTCTGTAGGAAACTGGCATACCAGGCATTTTTTAGAGTGATTTTAAATATGTAATTATAAGTAGACTGCATGTTGTACATAGTTTTCTTTCGGAGACTTGTGAGCTGTTATGTAGTTTGTAGATAGACCGGAATCAGTAATTGATAAGTTAACTTTTTGCCGTACAAGTGTATTGTTAGCGAGCTCTCAGAGGCAAGCCCAGGCACATGACAGAATGAGTTCTCCACACATTTACTGCAGACACGTGTGGCAGTAACAAAATGCTATAGCAGCTATTGAGTACAGAAAACTGTGCCTTTACCATTGGGTATCTATTGCTTATTAGCCAATAGCCTTTTAATGCAACCCATACAATATAAATGCTGATGTTAAACTTATAAGCTTTGTCAATTGATGTCAACAAGAAAATATGAGTGTGTTTCCTTATGAAGATTACAAATATTTTGAAAAGATATTTGAGATATTCTTTAAAGTCTGTTTAATGTTACTAAAAAGAAAAGTAGAAAAAGTACCTTTTTGTAGCTTCAGAACAGCGCAAAATCTATCACTGTAAGCGAATAAAGGAAACGTTATGTTCACAGTAAAAGTTTTCTAACCACACAGCAGATATGTTACAGTTCTGATTTGTCACAAGGATGAAAGCAAGCTACTCAACAGCATAATGTGAAACATATGTTTTCTCCTGAACAGTGATTGTGCAACTACTGATTTTCCAGCAATGGGCTCTGCTATTGGGAAGAGCGAAGCCATTGGATGCTGCAAGCCCCCTCTGTGCACATGTCAACGAGTGCAACAAGAACTTCACTGCCATCATGGAACAGATCCAATCACAGATAAAACAAATGCACACAGAAGCTGGGCATCTTTTACACACTTATGTAAGTTAAATATGTTAGGAAATCTTGTTTCGGAAAAAAAAAAAGAATATTGCTCTGTCATGAAAATGATTAAGGGGAAGTTGTCACATTCCTGTAGTTATGTATGTTGCATCACCAGGTCTGAAACTTGGAACGTTTCCTGGTGTCGGACAGAAGGGTGTGTAATATCTGAAGACTTTTTGACAGCCTATCAAATGCTGACAGAAACTGTTAAGAAGTTAGCTGACAGAATAGAATGATTTCTAGGAAGGGGGGGGGGGGGATATCTTCAAACCCAGAGTTTGTGGCTGATACATTTAAAAGGCAATGAAGTGGATTTACTAAAGGCAAATAGACTGCAGTTTGCAAGTGTGGTTTCCCCAGAGCTTAGTAAATGAGGTAAAGCTTCACTTTACAAAGAGTTCCCAAATCTTTTGCAAGGAAAACCAAAAAATAGCATTTTTTGCTTGCACGTTATTGGATGATGGAAGTCAGCAGAGCTTACCCTCATTTATTAAATGCACAGCCTATTTGCTGTTAGTAAATCAACCTCAAAGCTTCCCAAGATGTATACATATGGATTAATTTACTAAAAGCAAATAGACTGTACGGCATTGCACCGATTAGGATGGTGCCATTGCCGTCGATTTGACATGTCAAATCGCATGTCAAAACGCTCCAGTGTGAACCAGGGCTCAACTGTGAAAAATGCTTTTCAGTGCCTAAGCCTGAGTGGGCCCTAAGATATCTATTTACATATACCATGCTCAACACCACCTCCTAAAGAGGCCACACAGATTGACAGTTTATATCAAGTATAAGGCCTCTTTCACATGGGGTGGATCAGTGATGATCCGCCCCGTGAACATCCGCTTGCTCAGCGGGGATCGCTCTGCCGATCCCCGCTGAGCAGGAAGATGACAGGTTCATCGCTGCACACTGTGCAGCAACGGACCTGTCAGAGCGCCGCTCTCCCCTATGGGGGATCGGATGATGACGGACCGTAGAGTCTGTCATCACCTGATCCGATCCGAAAACGGATGGAAAATTAGGTTTTTTCCTCCGTTACACTTTTTCGGATCGGAGCGGGTCGGATGTCAGCAGACATGTCACCGCTGACATCCGACACTCCATAGACCTCCATGGAGTGTCCGTTCAGGTCTGCCTAAAAAACTGACAGGCGGACCTGAATGTACAGTCCGTGTGAAAGAGGCCTAACTCACACATTGTGAAAAAAATCCATACTGGGTATACTGTCATCTAGGCTATCCAGAAATAAAATTTTAAGATAAGTAATACAAGAGTGGTACTGTTTGTTAGATGAGGATAATACAGCTCTGCTCTGATTTTATAAGGACATCGAAATGTAAAGTATAACTACTAAATTCTACGTTTTGAATTTGGGAGGGTTAAACTCTGTGTCAGAATTTATTTTGCCATCTAGGTACCATTTGAGAAATTTACTTTTACTTACTGTCTTGTACACACAGGCAGAAGTGAGAGTAACTGTCTCCAAAGTAAAGTAAATCCCTCCGTAGGGTTGTCAACAGAACAAGTAACCTCAATGGAAAATTTCCTCTCAATTCCTGTTCTGGTGAGAACTCAATGTTTTGGATATTGTCAATCCAAGGGACAAGAGAAGTGATCTCGTCTGCTATTTCTAGGCATTTCATTGGGTTTAGTGACCATATAAATGCATAAAGCCTTTTGCACACTGATGAAAAAAATTCTGCATTTGTTGCCACATAGTATGTTTTGTTACGGATCTGAACACAGGTGCATAGTTGTCTATTGAACAAACAAGTACATACGGGTGAATTTGCATAAATTTAAGGACTGGCAGAACACGATGAAGATTAATTTTACACATGTATACATAATGTAACCCATGTTTACGTGCCTCTACATGAGGAACATAACTTGCGTTTTTTACTCAGGGTCTTTCTGCCAGCCTCTGCTAGCAAGATCCTGCGTATAACCATCAGTAAATCATGTCCATGTGCAAGAGGTCTAAGACCACAGTCTGAGTGTCTTTATGCAGGTGACAGAGCACCAAGCTTACCTTTAATAACCTTAATCAACTACTGTAGGGAGAGGCATGGAGTTGGTCATAAGCTTGTAAAATGCATAAGATGGTATCCAATTCACCTACTATTTCATCAGACCCTCCAGCAGATTATGTATGAACATAGGCGTACGCAGAGGGTGTGCCAGGTGTGCCTGGGCACAGCCTAATCACTATGTGCAGTGTCGATTCCCCTTACTGCCTGGGATACCCCGTGTTGACTCCCCCCCTCCGCCGCAGTGCTGCTGGCTTCTCCCCCCCCCCCCCCACCTACTGCTGGGGATGTTTCAGGGTGGAGAGTGGGGAAAGGGGCTAGTAGATATGTCATTTACCAGCGACTTCCTGTTCTAAATGAACACAGTGAACACACTCGCTCCCTGTGTTCATTCATTCCTAACTGAACTGAACTCATTAATTCATAACTGAAGCATAGTAAACTGTGTTTACTGTGTTTCAGTTTGTGAATAAACAGGAAGCTGCTCAGCACAGAGCACTTCCCATTCATTCACTGTCCCGTGCAGCATAGGCTGCATTGAAAGGCATGTGTGTTTGAGCTTTGGGGTGCATACCCTAATGCAATATGCTGAGCACACCTATGTGTATGAATATAATACTCTGATGCAGGAAGGACAATGTTGTAGTTTTGTACATTTTATTTTCAGTTTATGATGATCAATTTATTATAATGGTTATACTAGGGGTCGTTGACGGCATAAAAGCAAAGGCTGCAAGTTATTGTATAGTTTGTGACCCAATCCTTTAAAAGAATGAGGTTTCCTTCTTCCCAATAACAGGCACATTTAACATAAAGGAAAGCTGGCTGATGCTGTATTTTGATTCAATCTTCAGGGTGTTTTTTTGACAGTTATTTTATCAAGACAGAATTTCATCACGTCGCACTTAAACCTGAACCTCAGGCAGATTTAAAAGACACAAATTAAAAATGGAGATCTATTTTCATGAATATATCATTAAATTTATTTTGTTAGCAGTAGTCCATGAATTTAATCAGGTATCAGCCTCTTGCACTGTACAACAGAGCTCAGAGTGGAAGAGGGAGAAGCAGCACAAGGAGCCAGTCAGTTGTGCTGAAGTGCTCAAGGAGCATGTTGATAGGAGGAGAGAGCAGAGCGACAGAGGGTGCTGCTTCTTCTTTCACTGTCCAGTCACAGGCTCAGGGATGTAAGGTCTCCTGTCCTGCCAGACAGGGCTATGTTGTTTGGCACAGCTGTGTAAATCTCTGAACTGGATGAACAGAAATACATATATTTTAGCAGGTAATGCAGCTGCCATATATGTCTTTTATCTGTGTATTTGATCAAGCCTGAAAAACTGACAGGCGGACCCGATCGGACCATCCATAGCTCTCTATGGAGCGGCGGATGTGACACCTGCCAGCATCCGATTCGGTCCGATAAAAAAAGATGGATGCGGATTGGATGACAGTCAGATGGAAATGGACTACATGTTCGTTTCTATCAAACTGTCATCTGATCCCCATCCATCTTTTTTTATCCGACCGTCCCATAGAGAAGAGCGGATGTGTCCGTGTCCGCTCCGATATGCGGGCTGTGCCTGTCATCTGCCTGCTCAGCGGGTGACAGCAAGGGGTCTAACTCTTTTACTCTCCACAAATTAATAACAATGTATAGCAAATATATCAATACTCTCCAAACATAGCAGGTTTTTTTTCACAGCATATTATCCAATTTCATGTAAATTGTACAAAACATACTAACACAACAACTTATGTAAACTAAACTTCACATTTTATTTTTCTTCCAGAACCATCAAAACCTAAAAGACCTGGATACTAATAGTCTGTGTAATCCAGAATCCCTTAATCTTCCTAAATTCAATGTAACGGATACAAGTGAAGAAGAAAAATTTATTGAACTGTATAAGATCTTTCTGTATATGAAGGCCGCAATAGGAAACATCACGCTGCATCAGATGACACTGAATCCCAAAAGCAAGAGTTTGCACTCCCAGCTAAATACAAGCAAGGCTGAGATAACGGCTATTATTTCCAACCTGTCTTGTATTCTTTGTCGGAGGTATCATATAACACAAGTGACTGTACATTATGGAATAAGCTTTCCATCCTCAACATTTCAAAGGAAAACAATGGGATGTAAGGTGCTGAAGAAATACAAACATTTTCTTTCACAAGCAGAGAAAGTCACAGATGGCTGGTTTAAGACGGCAGACAGCGTTGAAGATCCATCTACAAGCCACAGATGAATTGGCCACAAAGCTGTCCATACAAAAAAAGGGTACCTACTTTCGCAAATGGAGGACAAGAGCTGCTGATGACTGGTGGGGCATTAATTAAAAAGGAGTAGGAGAGGTGCGGAAAGTAGACAAAGTGACCTCACAGAACTCCAAATCTCATGAGACTAATGGGCAGAGGCAGCAGTGCCTTAGATCTCCTACTGCAGATATACAGCTCTGATGCTTTAGGCACAGAAGTGCCTAGGCACACTTACATTCCAGGATGTGCACTGCTATTTAAGAAACCAACCTATGCTCAAGAGCCATTCTCCTGTAAAGAACGTATATTTACCGATGCAAACATGTAGCAGTGGAGCTTCACATATATTTGCAAATGTATGCAACAAAAACCTCTGTGCTATAGTAATTAACCACACTCTGCAGAGGTGCCTTGACGTGGCAGTGTGGCTTCACATATATTTGCAAATATATGCAACAAAAAAACTTCAGTTTCACAGTATTACATTCAGTGTTACAAGAAATAGGAACATTGAACTGAACTGATTTTTGAACGTGAATGGAGCTCCAATTGCCAAACAAAAACTGCCCTGTAAGGTTACATGCACACGGACATATGAATTTATGCTCCAAATATGCTACCAGAAGTTGGCAGAAAAAAAGTCTTGAATGTCACGCATGTAGGCGCATTTATGCGAATATGTATGCGCTTCTATGTGGGTTTAGAAGCATATGGCTACATTCACACAGCGGTAAAAAATGCATTTACAAGTGCTTTTTGTTTACAGATCTGAACGCAGCTACATTGTTTTCAATGGAGACATTCATGCAGGTGCGTAAAAATGCATTGCATTTAGATCCGTAACACAAGATCCAAAAACAGCATCTTAGGACATACGTATACACATATGCCAGATGCAGGTACTGGAAAAAAAACAGGACAGTTTTACGCAAGTATTTACTCATCATTACGCAGGAACAAAAAATGCATAATAAGATCAGTAACGTTTTTACGGCCATGTGGGTGTAGCCATTTATTCCAACCATTGTAAAAAAAAATTTTACATGCAATTGCGTGTGTTTAGGTGCCTAAATTATGCTCATTAGCTCCTCTCCAAACAAAGCTTTGTGGATTTTTTTTTATGCCTCTAAACATGGCTCTAAAATATGCTGGGAAGCTATATAATGTGCATAAGCACATTAGATAACCTAGAGCTGCTTTCAGAAGCCTAAAATAAAAAACACATTGTTACTGCCCATGTGCATGAGGACTTACTGTGTTAAACCAGAAATTCTGGATTTTTTTTTTCTACAGATCAATTTACTGATAGCTGGCCTTTGTATACAGATTAGTACCATGTTTAAATTTAGTCAAATCCACCCACAAGTAATATTTTAGTTATAGGTGGGGTCTGTTGAACTGTACGCCATCCACTGTCCTCTTCTAATTCTGTGAGATCTCCTTGCCTTAGTTCCCAACTTTTACCCCTTCCCAGCAGTCACCATGAAGTTACATTGCTCCTCCTAAAAATCCTCCAGGAAGACTGGGTCCTCCTCATAAATTCCATGGCAGGTGTGCAGACCTGGGAATTCAAACACAGAATTTTTTACTACCAGAGTCTCACTATTAGAAAAAAAAAAAAAAAGGAACCAGTACCTGATTTAATATTCCAGCACATCTCTTACAAATAAAACATCCACTATTGATGGACCCTTCAATCGGCCAAAAGTTATAAAATGTTACTATAACCTGAGGAGGGAAATGGTTTAATAGACCTGTCTTTTGGTTCAATCTTTATTTATTATTGATTATTTATTTATTTATGTTAATTTACACAGATGTTAAACGAATCCCATAGGTTCATGTTCAGTGCATCTTTTCAATTTGAAAAGTATAGTTTTCTGTGTTTTACAGAAGTAAAAGAAGCACAGATTAATTTATTTATTTAATATATTTAGTTATTTATTTTGTTAAATTGCGATTTCTTTTTATGATGTATATATATATATAGTGCATTCTAACTGTAGGACAGCGTTTTTTCCTTAAAGGTTTTCTTTTCACTTCACTGATGATGTTTAGGCAGTTAAACCGATTAAATTCAGAAAAACGAAATCTGTTTACATTCCATTTCACTGATGTATCGCCCTGGTACTGATTTACAGTTCATTATGCCTCATCTAAGAGCACAGAATTCCTTGAAATCAGAACCTCCAAATTACATAACACTGACATGCACTGCTCTGAGGTCATTAGCCCCAAAAGTTTCCCAGCATGAATCTAGATATCTGGGCATACGGCTGATTTTCATCTACAGTACTTAATTTATTTCAAAGCTAAATTAAACTTGATCAATCCCTGTATTTTCTCTTCCCTTATTGAGAAGAAGTTAAAGCCACAATCTGAGATTCCACCTGCATCTCCACTATATGATCTCCATTATGTCAACCATTTGTCAGCCAAGTAAATGCAGCAGGGTACCACTGCTAGTCTGGCAAAGGGAATGGTAGAGAGATGCTTGTTAGTATACAAATGAGTCAGAAGTTTTGGTCAAAGTTTACTTTATCTCAGCAAACCTCTTTAAAGGGAAACAATATTTTTTCAGTTTTCTTTAAATATAAATGTAAAGAATCTTATTAACATGTCTTAAAATGCATTATTGTCACCCAAAAGAAGAAGTTATAAACTTGAAACTCCATGACTAATATAAAACAATAAAACAAGCTCCCTTAGTATTCTTTGTATATGATACAACATGTGCCTTTTTTTGCAGCAATTGCTAGTAAATATCCACTGACACTGAGCCCTGGTTCACATTGCATCGATTTGGTATGCGATTTGACATGTCAAATCGCATGCCAAATCGGCAGCTATTGCCGGCGATGGCACTGTCCACATCGGTGCGACGCTGCATTTGCCGCACCACACCGATTCCCAAAAGTAGTTTCTGTACTACTTTTGGCGACTTCAGGGTGCAATTTGTATAGATGTATGTGCAGGAACCCGCACAGATGTCTCTAAATTCGCCCCTGAAGTCGGGACTGACATGCGGAAATGAAATTGTGCGAGTTCAGCTGAACTCACACGATTTCATTCACGCTGTCAGTGTGAACCTAGACTGAAACTCAGTTGAGTACATGTGTATCACTGGGGTTGATTTACTAAAACTGGAGTGTGCAAAATCTGGTGCAGTTGTGGATGGCAGCCAATCAGCTTCTACCATTGGCTTGTTCAATTAAGCTTTGACATAAAAAAAAAAAATGGAAATCTGTACCAGATTTTGCACTCTCCAGTTTTTTTTAGTAAATCAACCTCACTGTGAACAATATTATGTACCACATATGCTTCATTTGCTTGTTTTCTAAATATGTACAATCATGTGTGGCATTGCAGACTTTAATTCTGCAGTTGCATTTGTTTGCATTTTTTTTGCTTAGATTTATTGTAACTGGGGTGGCTAAATGGGCACATTATCATTAAACAATAATAAGCAAATCTCAGCAAAATAAACAAAATATGCAATGCAAACCATTTGAGACATATGACTTCAATCATACCTCTCATATACTGGTGATTTCCCTGATGCTTAGGCTATTGTAGCAATACGATAAACATAGAATATATCTGCACGAACCATTTATCAGCGGAGTGGAATGCGAATGTACTGAACATTGTACTGCTTTTGTGTGTGTGTATATATATATATATATATATATATGTTGGGATCTTTATGACTATTTATATATTTATTTTTGTATTTTTACAATAAATATTTATTTTGAAGTTATTTCTGGTATTGTTGCTTTTGTTAATATGAGAATGGAAGCATGCAAATGTGTTTTCTATTTCTGATTTAATAATGGAGATTTTAAAGTGCACAATAAACATATTCATGTAACCATATTCTAATTGTCCACATTGCTGAAAAACAGACATTAAAGACATAATATCAAACATTAAAACACTGTTAAGTACAAGCACATTTGAATGGTGGTGCACCATGGTACACTCCTTTAACCTTTATAAAGGAATTATTCCTGCCTGTTGACCTGAACATGAACTGATCATGTACTTACAACCTAAAGAGCATGCAAGCTACTGAGACATGCTCTAAAAGTGTTCACATTCATCTGACCTATAAACTTGCTGTGATGAGGATGTTAGTAACATCCATGGTCACAGTAAAGTTTTCAGAAGATGAATACCTTGCCTTTCAGCTGATGATTGCCATGTGCTGCAACAACATCGATTTGTCATAAAAATATCCCACTTTACTGTCTCTTACAGAGGCTCAGAGGAATATTTACCATCCTGTCCACATGTCCCATTAACAGTCCATGTTTTTGGTTAACAAACATACCATATAAATGTGCAGTAATCAGCATAAGTGAGAAATTCTGAAAGTCAGTGAGCCAAGAAAAAATGTGGGGTATAACAGTAATAATGGGTAAACTGCAGTACACGTTTCTTTTGGCAAAATACAGGAATAATAAAAGCATCATATGATAGTTTCAGGCCTTCAGGGGATTAAATTATAGTAAAATGGTCCACAGAACCACAGTTCTGGTCCCCTTTTTCACACATCAGGAGGTTTAAACAGTTGTACTGTGGTGAAGTTGGTGAGCATATCTACTTACTCACTCAAAGGAGATAACATATCAAATAACAAAAAACTGTTGGGTGTATAATCTTTTTCTTTTTTCAAATCTAATAATAATCTAGATATACATTGAAGTTCCCTAATAAACCAGAGAAACAGTTCTGCATAACGCATTGGACTACAATTTACCAATGAAGTAAATCTATGTATTTACTGGAATTTGGAAATATGCAAAAATTCTAGCGTGCTATTGTCTGTATATCATTATATGTTTTTATACTCAACTATAAGTTTTAAACTTTGTTTGTACAATAAAATTATATTCTTTATATACTAATACTGTGTATGTGCTCCCCTCAGTGACAACCTCATATCCTTTAAAGTCCTGCTTTTTTCTTGGAAGGGGGTACCCCTTTCCTATTATTGTTTTGCTATGCACCTAGGATGCGGATATGGAGAGCTGTCCCTAGAACGGGTTGAATACAGATTATTAACTAAACAAAAGCAAGTGCAGCGCAAACTGGTAAGAAAATTTAAATTAAAAGTCCATGTAGCAAAACATATATTGAATTCTTCTTGTCACAGGCAGGCTGGTCCCTTTTCGTACGTTTCAGATGTCATGTACAGAATCATATAGGTACGCTCACCGGAAATGGTGGACCCCTTAATTACAGGGGGTCAGACAAGCCTGGGTATATATCTGGTGGGCAGCTGCACTGGATCTCATCTGCAATGGTCGGTCTTCAGTAGTCCTGAGATAGAGCCGTAACCTTCAATGCAGGATGGAGAACAGCAATCCCCAAGAATAAAAAAAATTAATCTAAGTGTATACCATAAAAAAAATTTTTATTCAATGAGAATATCAATATAAAAGATCGGTATAATCAAAGTGATAAAAGAGCTCCACGGCGCGGCAAATACAAAGAGTACTGGTCAGCTACAGACAGCCTGTTTGCGTCCGAACAGCTGTGAGGCATGAGATGGCAGCGGGTGACATCGAACGTAAAGCTCCTCCCCCGTACGCGGCGTTACATCCACAAGGACTTCGTCAGCGAGGTCCAATTTGTGTACCAATTTTCTTCATGTCCCTTTAGTAACACAAATTCACCATCTTCATCATCATTGCTTTTACTAATGATATCACTAGATGTTTGGAAATTTTGTGGCATTTTTTGTGTCTCAAAAGTTAAATTGTTCACCTTGGACTGAGTCAGCTAAAGGCAAGCCAAAACTGCTTTAAAAAATGTCACTGTATTTCAAATCACTGATTACAGCAGCTTTAACTAAGTTATGCTGGGTACACGCTTCTCACAACGACTTCTGACGAACAAACAAGCTGGAAAACCAACATCAGCGCTCGCAGCCTTCACTGTGCTCGGGTGGGGGGGGCAGTTCTCCTGTCAGAACACAAAGGGGGGGGGGAGATCGCCGCATTAACATCACTAACCCGCTGGGTTGAACGAAGAAAATCTTACCGTTTGTACCCAGCATTAGTCCTCTACCTAGTCAGACTAGGTAGATCAGAGAAAGAGGATTCCAATAAAGCATCATTTGCTACAATTGCTTTATCAGAAAAATTCTGCATATTCTGTAGTTCCATGGCAGTTCCCCTGACAGAACACAAAAGCTCGGGGGGGGGGGGGGGGGCAGAGATTGCCGCACTAACATCACTAACCTGCTGAGTTGAACGAAGAAAAACTTACTGTGTGTACCCAGCATTAGTCCTCTACATAATCAGACTAGGTAGAACAGAGAAAGAGGATTCATTTGCTACAATTGCTTTATCAGTTAAATTCTGAATATTCTGTTGTTCCAATACACTGAGAGGTCCAAAAGATTATTGTATTGAATGTTTATCTTTGAACCCTTCCTCCTTCTCTTTCCCCAGACTGGTATGAAAAATTCTAGTTATGACTATTAGGCACACAGAATCCTTATTAACTAAGGAAAATGATAAACCATTACTCAAGAGTGAGCCTGGGTTCACACATACGCCAACACAGAAATCGCATGTGATTCGCACCGCATTGCTGTGCCGATCACATGCGATGTCTGTGCAATGCGAATTCAGACATGCAGTTGTATGGCTGAACTCACATTAGATTTGCACAAAAAAGGTGCAGGAACCTATTTTTTCTCTGCACTGGAATCGGATCGCATCGGTGTTCACATCAATGCGATCCGATTCCTGTCTGAATTCACAATTCGCACTGCGATCTGCGAACCGATCTGGGGGGTGTCGCTTTGTATTGATACCCGCAGCATCACCCAGTGTGAACTGCGTGCAAGGGAGATGTGATGCGGGAACTGGCACTATAATCGCGCTGGTTCCCACATCGCAATAGTGTGAACCCAGGCTGGGAGATGATCTTGTGACAAACGTGGGTCAGACTATTGCCCTATTCACCAACTTGTGATAAATGGCTAATCAACTTCACACCACGCTGTCACTGATACGCGACAATGACACTCTCAGCCTCACCCTGCACAAAGATTTTCCAGCTTGTGGGAGCACAATCTAAGTGCCAACAGGCTTGGAGGAATTGTCACTGGGTTTAGTTAACGAAGCAATTAACCCTTTAAACACCAAACTGCCACCAGATAGCTTTCGGCCCATCAACCCTTCACAATAAGCGCAATGACAATTATGACTTTCGAATAAACGTCTGTAACGCACATTGTCATCATAGACAGGTATAGTCAGATATTTATACTATAGTAGCACTCTCCAAGAAACAGGGATTCTTTAAGTTCTGCGTTAGTGCATTAGAGACAATTTTAACACTTTTTAAAAGACTTTATTAATGAAAAGGTAAAAATGGTGAAAATAAAATATTTACATAAAAAAGGGTATTACAAAGAAAACAAAAAGACAATAAGGCAACAAAGAAATACAATGGAATTAAAGGTATTATAATCTTTGAATACCTACAACTTACAGTCTGCTAACTTGCATATTATTGTCCAGAATCAAATTACTTTTTGAATGAAATGAATAAATAAATGTGAGAAATGTTGGAAGTATGTTCCATTTAGGAGAGGAATTGGGCAGCATCCGCTCCCAGTACTTTCTAAGGTAGTGGCGTTTGGGCTCAAAATGCTGCTAATTAACTGATAGAGGTTAATAGTTCCTTTTTCTGGCTATACTGTTATTATCTCAGGAGTTATAAAATACACTGAGGTTTCTGATTCTTTGCTAATAACCAGTCACACAGGAATACATATTAGGCCCTGCCCAGCTGAGCTATTTACGACTGATAAGGCGTTTAAGACAAGGAGGGATATCCATTAGCCTGGGTAAGACATTTTATTGCATGTCATGTACTTCTAATAGGTTTAATTGCCCTGAGGCTCCAACCATGTGAAATGTTTTGCGGTTTTACGATAGCTATTAGAGTTATGCCCCATACACACGATCGGACTTTCCGACAACAAAACCATGGAATTTTGTTTGAAGGTTGTTGGCTCCAACTTGTCTTGCTTACACACAATCACACAATTGTTGGCCAACAATTACGAACATAGTGACGTACAAGACGTACGGTCAGCCGATAAAAAGGAAGTTCTATAGTCATGTGATATCTCCATTATGAACGCTTGTTTTAGAAGAGCGAGCGCTTCCGGCTCGTACTTGATTCCGAGCATGCGTGACTTTTTGTGCGACGGACTTGTGTACACACGATCAGAAAGTCCGACAACAAAGCTTTGTTGGCGGAAAATTTGAGAACCTGCCAGCCAACATTTGTTGGCGGAAAGTCCAACAACAAATTTTCGATGGAGCATACACACGGTCGGACTTTCAGCCAACAAGCTCACATCCAACATTTCCCGTCTGAAAGTCCGATGGTGTGTAAGTGGCATTAGACTGAAATGTGTATTCGGGTAAAAGGGTTGAGCGGCTTGCGTGTCCTCTTAAAGGAGTATGTCCTAGAAAGCAGCTAAAAGTTGTAGAATGTATCAGATGCCATCCTGGGAGGATGCAAAGGAGAACATGCTGTTATGTCTCCTTATTGTTGCAAACTATCATGACTGAATTCTGAACGACATGGTGGCCTTGCCCTTTCACACAGCCTTGTGAGGGCCCAGTTCACATGATCATTACAGATCTCACTTGAACATTTGGGGTACCTTCTGGTATTTGTGTGATCCTTTGTCTCATTATGGTGGGATACTTCTCCTCTCACCCCCTACCCACAATCTTGAAAAATAATTACTTATACCCATTTTAGCATCTACTTGTTTACAGTCCTCTTCTGTTTTTTTGACCATCACTTGAATGTCCAACAGTTCATGTACACTTAAACCAAGCCTATGCCATACTTGTGCATGTATCAGGTGGCATTCACCTATTTGGGCTCAGCATTTTCTGGGATCTTGTGAGAATGATAATGACTTCAACAGGGAAAGGTAAGTATATTAACTATCCCCCCCAAGCATTTTAACACAAGGAAAGGGGCTCCTTTAGTGCATTAATGCACTCATTAATGCACGTTGATATTTTAGTGGAAGGTCAGCTTTTTTTATACTTAAAATTAGAGTTGTATTTTATAGAGAATAAATGAATTTGTTTTTTAAGTATTTATTTATTTTTTTTGGATAACAGTATGTGTGTTACAGATTATTAATTAATTGGAGTAAATTAGTTGATTATTCGATGTGTATCTATCAATTTAATTTGGTAATAGTGACTCTATACAGAGGTCTTCTTGCTTAGAGTGGTAGAAAAATTTGTTTCTAAGCAACACAATGTAACTCTCTATGTAATATCCCCATGAACATGAATAGGGATAATTGCTTTAGGAGAATTGCTGATTCATCATTTTTTGATTCTGAATAATTCTCTGTAGATCTGCTTGGGTTCAAACTTCGGGCATTTTATTGCGTGCATTTTTCTATGAGAAGAGAAAAAAATATTTATTCTGCATTCCTTTTGGCTAATGTCTTCTTCTGGGAGCTGACCTATGTGCAGCAACTATTATAAACAGAAAGGGGAGTGGTTGTAAAGGAAACCACACAGACCAAGCTGTGATTGTGAATTGATCTACGTTTTCTAAGCCACATAAACTGTGAGCAGCAGAGATTGATAAATAGAAGTAAATTCTCCTTCTCCCAGCTGTCATTATTATAAATGATAAAAGTTATAAAAGTATTGTTTAGCCTCAGCTTTCTTAAAGTGATATTAAAAGCTTAATTTTGATTTATTATTATTATTATTAAAATAACAAATCTGTTATACTTACATGCTCTGTGCAATGGTTTTACACAGAGCATCCCTGAACTGGTTTTTCTAGGGTCCCCTATCAGCGCTATAGGCTAATCCTCTTCTGCAAATGGCCCCATGGACATCTGCTTGGATCCACCCTGTCTGCATCTTGGCCCTGCCCCCCCCCCACTTGCTCAGCAAAGCATTTAATTGACAGAAGCGGGAGCCAATGGCTCCCACTGCTATCAATTTGCCCAGGGAGGAGGGAGACAGCGGCGACAGCTGCTGCTCTCGTGCACATCGCTGGATCAGGTCAGGCTCAGGTAAGACTAAGGGGGCTGAGTGGGATTCTGCAGCACAGAAGGTTTTTCAACTTAATACATAGAATGCATTAAGGTAAAAAACCTTAAGGTGGATGTAAACCCAAATTTTTTATTTTTAAATTTAGGCTTGTAACTTGTACAGTATAGGATTTCACATCATCTGTGCCCAGTCTTACCACAAAGAGTTAATCCAGCTCTGAGCAATCCTCTTATCTTCAGTGACATAAAAATGGACAGACAGAGAAATACCAGTCAGTTCTTCCCCCCTGCTGTGAGTGACAGGTGATTTACATATCTCATGCACGAGCCTAAAGCCGTTTGTCAACCAGAATCGGAATCGGAGGAGATAACGTGTTGTTTATTATTGGCCTTGGAGTTATTGCTTTGACCCAAGTCCAGTCCAGGAACAGGAGGAGTTCTTGGACCAAAAACTGGTTGCTCTATATGCGGCCTCGGCTTTAGGGGGTTATACCAGGATGATGCCCACAGCTGCAGGCATCATCCCGGTACCGTTTTTTAGAGCGGGCGATCGGCTATCCAGGGATAACAACCAATGCAGCTAAAAGCCACTTGGTTGTTATCCCGGAGGAGCGGGAGGGGACATCCCCCCCTCTCGCCGCCTTCCGCCGCTCTTACCGGGCCTCCCGTCCCACGGGGAGACCCGATCCTCGATCCGCCACTTCTGGCGGCTAGAGACAGACTGGCACGAAGCTGGAAATGGCTTTGTTTCAGTCTTCTCTCAGTAAACACGGACGTGACGTCACGACGTCACTTCCTGTTTACTCGGCTGTCAATGGCGCCAGTTTTTAAAAAATATACTAGACCCCCGATCCCTCCATATAGAGCACCAATGTCACCACCTACAACCCATAAAGCGCCCCTGCCCCCGCGAGCTCGCACAGCAAAGAAAACCCATACGGAAGTCGCGCCCGCATATGTAAACGGTGTTCAAAACACACATGTGAGGTATCGCCGCGATTGTCAGAGCGAGAGCAATAATCCTAGCACTAGACCTCCTCTGTAACTCTAACCTGGTAACTGTTATTTTTTTTTAAATGTCGCCTATGGAGATTTTTAGGTACCGTAGTTTACGCCATTCCACGAGTGTGCGTGACATGTTTGGTATCTATTTTCTCGGCGTAACATCATCCTTCACATTATGCAAAAATTGAGCTAACTTTACTGTTTCGTTTTTTTTAAATTCATGAAAGTGTCTTTTTCCCCAAAAAGTTGCGTTAAAAGACCGCTGCACAAATACAGTGTGACATAAAATATTGCAACAATCACCATTTTATTCTCTAGATTCTCTGCTAAAAAAATATACATAAAGTTTGGGGGTTCTAAGTATTTTTCTAGCAGATTTTAACTTGTAAACACCAAATGTCAGAAATAGGCTTATGCCTCGTACACACGAGTGGAATGTCCGACAGAAAAAGTCCGACGGGAGCTTTTCACCGTTTATTCCGATCATGTGTATGCCCCATCGGACTTCTTACGTCGAAAATTCGGACAGACCTAGAAAGAGAACATGTTCTAAATTTTTCCATTGGAACCAATTCCTATTGGGAAACCGCTCGTCTGTATGCTGTTCCGTTGTACCAAAAATGGTCGGAATTTGGTGTGACTGTGTGTATGCAAGACAGCTTGAGCGAAATTCAGTCGGAACTCCGTCGGAAAAACCTTCAGAGTTTATTTCGACGGGAAAACCGGACGTGTGTACAGGGCATTAGTCATGAAAGAGATAATATTATTCTTGATATCACTAGAAAAAAAAAAGCCTTTGAAAATTTGTTTGCAATAACACCATCAGTATCACCAGCAAAGCAGCTTCATTATTATCCCATTAAAGAAGAAGAGAATGTGCGCTGCGTTTTGAGATTTCATAATTTGCTGCATCACGAATGTTAATTCTCCATTACGAACGCTACTTTACAAGACCGACCGCTTCTGGCTTGTCCTTGCTTCCTAGCATGCGTGTTTGTACTTTGGACTTTTGTCTGACGGACTTGTGTACACACGCTCAGAAAATCCGACAACAGACATTTGTCTGCGGAAAATTTTAAAACCTGCCATCCAACATTTGTCCGCGGAAAATCTGACAACAATTGTCCGATTGCACGTACAAACAGTTGGATTTTCCGCCAACAGCCTGTCATCACACATTTCCTATCGGAAAATCTGATCGTGTGTACGTGGCTTTAGAGAGGCATTATGTCTAATTCCCATCCCCTCCTCCTTTCTTCTCCAGCTCTCCCAGGATTGGCTGCTCCACACCTCAGCATGATTGGGCATGCTGAAGTCATGTGGTGACTTTTCTGGTTTTTGACTGTATGTTAGCGATCATAGCAGAAGTTCAGTGTAAGAAATACACAGGAGGAAATTCATGTAAGACAAGGGGAGTGTAGAGGTGGGCGGGGAGTCTACTGACATCACGACTCCACCCACCGAGCTCTGGACAACAGACCCACCCACAGAATCTGCAGTTTTTCGGGTCTCATAACAGACAGAGGGGAGACATTGGACAGGTAAGGATACATGCAGGAGGCATGTATATCCTTATAGATAACCACTATGGCAGTAGTTTAGAAAGGATGAGAGTGGGTTTACATCCACTTTAAGGCTGGCCATACATTATACAATTTTCTTATTCAATTTCCTTTAGATTTACCTTCAACTATGTAGTACAAGGGCCTGCCTGATTGCAAACAAATTGAAAGTGTTTAGGTTTGTCCTCATATTATATGGTTTTGGTAAATCTAAGGGAAAGTTGTACAAGAAAGTTGTACAATGTATGGCCAGCCTAAGGTTTCATTCATACCTGAGCATAGCACAGCGACAGCTGCTGCAGCTCGATTGTTTTAGCTTTTTTTTTGTTTTTTAATGGAGCGTTTTTTGAGCGGCACCATTCATTTGAATGGGCCTTCCTCCACTTCAAAAATTCTCCAAAGAAGCTCATGTATCAAATCTTGGCACAGAGACTGGAGCATTTGCGGTTGCGATTCTTGCCGCGATTGTAGCGCATTTTTCGCTCGACAATCGTGGTAAAATCGCACCGTGTTTGGGGTGCCATTAAGAAATAATGGCATCGCAAACACGTATCGTGTTTTGCAGTGATTCTGAAATCAGTGGGCAGAATCGCGGCCATTTCGTCCGTGATCCAAATCTCTCAGGTGTGAATGGAGCCTCAGGCTGGGTTCACACCACAGCACAGAGCGGCTCACAGCAGGGGTCTGGTGCATCCCCATTCACAGTTTCAGGTCTGATTTCAGCCTTAATTTTTGACTGAATTTGGACCTGAAACAGACCAGAAGACGCACAAAACTCCTGAGCGGAACCGGCTCCATAGAGAGACGGTCACAATCTCCTGACATGTAAATTAATTGCGGGGAAAACCTGCATCCAATTTGCAATAGTGTGAACCCAGCCTAAGGCTTTAGAACCACTTTAAAAATAAAAATCTATTAATACTTGTTAAATAATATTGTTTTATAATACATTTATTTATTTATTAATACTCAGTTGTTTTAACCACTTGACCACTGGGCACTTAAACCCCCTTCCTAACCAGACCAATTTTCAGCTTTCGGTGCTCTCACACTTTGAATGACAATTACTCAGTCATACAACACTTTACCCATATGAAATTTTTATCCTTTTTTTCACACAAATAGAGCTTTCTTTTGGTGGTATTTAATCACCGTTGGGTTTTTTATTTTTTGCGCTATAAAAGAAAAAAGACTGAAAATTTGGTAAAAAAATGAATTTTTCTTTGTTTCTGTTATAAAATTTAGCAAATTAGTAATTTTTCTTCGTAAATTTTGGCCAAAATTTATACCGCTACATATCTTTGGTAAAAATAAGTACAACCTGGTGTATATTATTTGGTCTTTGTGAATGTTAGAGAGTCCAAAAGCTACGGTGCCAATATCTGAAAATTGATCACACCTGAATTACTGACGGCCTATCTAATTTCTTGAGACCCTAAGGCTGGGTTCACACTGGTCCGACAAACGCTCCGACATTGGGAGCTCATGTCGCATGACGTGTGAAATGTAATGTTTCCCTATGGGAGCCGTCCTAACTGGTCCGACACAAGTCGTTCCGACTTTAGAAATGCTCCCTGTACTATTTTGGTCCGACTTTGATCCTACTTCAGCCTATTGACTATCATTGAAGTCGGATCAAAGTTGGATTGCCGTCTTGCATGATCCGACTTCGGCACGCGACTTGTGCTCAGATGATCTTGAGGGGGAACTCCGCGCCAAATTTTAAATAAAAATCCGGCATGGGTTCCCCCTCCAAGGGCATACCAGGCCCTTGGGTCTGGTATGGACCTTGAGGGGAACCCCCTATGCCGAAAAGGCGGCGTGGGGGGTCCCCCCAATCCATACCAGACCCTTATCGAGCACGCAGCCCGGCCGGACAGGAATGGGGGTGGGGACGAGCGAGCGCCCCCCCCCTCCTGAACCGTACCAGGCCGCATGCCCTCAACATGGGGGGTTGTTGCCTTGGGGGAGGGGGGCGCGCTGCGGCCCCCCCACCCCAAAGCACCTTGTCCCCATGTTGATGAGGACAAGGGCCTCTTCCCGACAACCCTGGCCGTTGGTTGTCGGGGTCTGCGGGCGGGGGGCTTATCGGAATCCGGGAGCCCCCTTTAATAATGGGGCCCCCAGATCCCGGCCCCCCACCCTATGTGAATGAGTATGGGGTACATCGAACCCCTACCCATTCACCTAGGGAAAGTGTCAATTTAAAAAAAAACACTACACAGATTTTTAAAGTAATTCATTAAACAGCTCCGGGGGTCTTCTTCCGACTTCGGGGGTCTCTCCGGTTCTTCTCCGCGCTCTCCGGGTCTTCTGCCGGGCTCCTCCGCTATTTTCTGCTCTTTTGCCGCTCTTTTGCTATAGCGGAGGAGCCCGGTCTACTGCCTTCTTCTCTTCGGGGGTCTCTCCGGTTCTTCTCCGCGCTCTCCGGATCTTCTGCCGGGCTCCTCCGCTATTTTCTGCTCTTTTGCTATAGCGAAGGAGCCCGGTCTTCAATCTTCTGCCTTCTGCCCTCTTCTCCTGATGTTGACACGACGCTCTCTGGGGCTGGAATGCACTCTGAGCGCTCCGCTCTGACTTATATAGGTGGTGACCACGCCCCCTTATGCCGTCACAGTCCCTGGGCATGCTGGGACTGTGACGTTTTAAGGGGCGTGGTCATCACCCGATGACCACGCCCCCCTTATGCCGTCATAGTCCCAGCATGCCCAGGGACTGTGACGGCATAAGGGGGCGGGGTCACCGCCTATATAAGTCAGAGCAGAGCGCACAGAGAGCATTCTAGCTGGAGAGAGCGTCGTGTCAACATCAGAAGAAGAGAGGAGGGCAGAAGACCGGGCTCCTCCGCTTTAGCAAAAGAGCGGCAAAAGAGCAGAAGAGAGCGGAGAAGCCCGGCAGAAGATCCGGAGAGCGTGGAGAAGAACCGGAGAGACCCCTGAAGTCGGAAGAAGACCCCCGGAGCTGTCTAATAAAATGCTTTAAAAATCTGTGTAGTGTTTTTTTTTAAATTGACACTTTTTCCCTAGGTGAATGGGTAGGGGTACGCTGTACCCCATACTCATTCACATAGGGTGGGGGGCCGGGATCTGGGGGCCCCCTTATTAAAGGGGGCTCCCGGATTCCGATAAGCCCCCCGCCCGCAGACCCCGACAACCAACGGCCAGGGTTGTCGGGAAGAGGCCCTTGTCCTCATCAACATGGGGACAAGGTGCTTTGGGGTGGGGGGGCCGCAGCGCGCCCCCCTCCCCCAAGGCAACAACCCCCCATGTTGAGGGCATGCGGCCTGGTACGGTTCAGGAGGGGGGGGGCGCTCGCTCGTCCCCACCCCCATTCCTGTCCGGTCGGGCTGCGTGCTCGGATAAGGGTCTGGTAGGGATTGGGGGACCCCCCACGCTGCCCTTTCGGCGTAGGGGGTTCCCCTCAAGGTCCATACCAGACCCAAGGGCCTGGTATGCCCTTGGAGGGGGAACCCATGCCGGATTTTTATTTAAAATTTGGCGCAGAGTTCCCCCTAAAGATTCATATCAAACACAGTGCCGGGCATTGGCGGGGATCCAAGTCGGATCCCCGTTCATTGAAAGTCGGACACATGCCGGCTTCATGTTGCAGGGCAAAGTCGGATCCAAAGTAGGATGGCTGTCGTGTCGCACCAGTGTGAACCCAGCCCAAGGCCCCTTTCACACGGGACGGATCCGAGTTGATCCGCCCCGTGTTTATCCGCTGCTTAGCGGGGATCGCTCCGCTTTCCCCAGCTGAGAAGGCAGATGACAGGGCGGGACCCGCACACTGTGCAGGGACCGCCCTGTCAGATCTCCGCTCTCCCCTATGGGGGATCGGAGGAACACGGACCGTCTGTCCGTGTTCATCCGATCCGCTCTGCAGACGGATAGAAAAATAGGATTTTCTTCCGTCCGCAGAATCGGACGAGAGCGGAGCAGGACAACATCGGGTGTTAGCGGATGTACATCCGCTGACACCCGCTATCCCATAGGGATGCATGTATGTCCGTATTTCATCCGAAACCGGATGGATGAAATACGGACATACGGTCCGCACGTGTGAAAGGGGCCTAACATGCCAGAAAAGTACAAATACCCCTCAAATGACCCCTTTTTGGAAAGAAGACATTCCAAGGTATTTAGAAAGATGCATGGTGAGTTTTTTGAAATTGTCATCTTTTCCCACAATTCTTTGCAAAATCAAGATTTTTTTTTCTTTTTTTTTTTTCACAAAATTGTCATATTAGAAGGTTATTTCTCACACACAGCATATGCATACCACAAATTACACCCCAAAACACATTCTGCTATTACTCCCGAGTATGGCAATACCACATGTGTAAGACTTTTACACAGCGTGGCCACATACAGAGGCCCAACATGCAGGGGAGCACCTCCAGGCGTTCTGGAGCGCCCAGGCCAATTCTGACATTTCTCTCCTACATGTAAAAATCATCATTTATTTGCTAGAAAATTACATAGAACCCCAAAACATTATATATATTTTTTTTAGCAAAGACCCTAGAGAATACAATGGCGGTTGTTGCAACTTTTTATCTCGCACGGTATTTGTGCAGCAATTTTTCGAACGCGTTTTTTTGGGGAAAGAAACAGTTTTGTGCTTTAAAAAAAAACAAAACAGTAAAGTTAGCCCAATGTTTTTGCATAATGTGAAAGATGAAGTTACGCCGAGTAAATAGATACCCAACATGTCACCCTTCAAAATTGCACACTCTCGTGGAATGGTGCCAAACGTCGCTACTTAAAAATCTCCATAGGTGACGCTTTAAAATTTTTTCCTGGTTACATGTTTTGAGTTACAGAGGAGGTCTAGGGCCAAAATTATTGCTCTCGCTCTACCAATCGCAGCGATACCTCACATGTGTGGTTTGAACACTGTTTTCATATGTGGGCGGGACTTACGTATGTGTTCGCTTCTGCATGCGAGCACACGGACAGGGGCGCTTTAAATTTTTTTTTTTTTTTTTTATTGTTTATTTTACTTTATTTATTTTAGTTTGACACTTTTTCCCCTCAAAAAAATTTTTTGATCACTTTTATTTCTATTACAAGGAATGTAAACATCCTTGTAATAGGAATATGGCATGACAGGTCCTCTTTACAGTGAGATATGGGGTCAATAAGACCCCACATCTCACCTCTAGGCTGGGAAGCCTGAAATAATAATAAAAAAAAAACGATCTTGGCTTCGATCGTAGCGGTGAGTCGATAGAAGCACCGGAGGGTGGCGGGAAGGGGGGGGGCGTCCCCTCTCGCCTCCCATAAGAATGATCAAGCAGTGGAACAGCAGCTATGATCATTCCTATGGTGTAGGAAATCGCCGGCTGAAAAAGCTGATATCTGAATGATGCCTGTAGCCGCAAACATTGCGGAGTATTGCGGGCTATTGCAGAGTATTGCGGGCTATATTGCAGAGTATTGCGGGGTATATTGCAGAGTATTGCGGGGTATATTGCAGAGTATTGCGGGGTATATTGCAGAGTATTGCCCGGGTATATTGCAGAGTAGTGCCCGGGTATATTGCAGAGTAGTGCCCGGGTATATTGCAGAGTAGTGCCGGGTATATTGCAGAGTAGTGCCCGGGTATATTGCAGAGTAGTGCCCGGGTATATTGCAGAGTAGTGCCCGGGTATATTGCAGAGTAGTGCCCGGGTATATTGCAGAGTAGTGCCCGGGTATATTGCAGAGTAGTGCCCGGTATAATGCAGAGTATTGCAGGGTGTTATGCAGAGTATTGCAGGGTGTTATGCAGAGTATTGCAGGGTGCTATGCAGAGTATTGCAGGGTGTTATGCAGAGTATTGCAGGGTGTTATGCAGCGTATTGCAGGGTATAGTGCAGAGTATTGCAGGGTGTTATGCAGAGTATTGCAGGGTGTTATGCAGAGTATTGCAGGGATGGCTGAGCATTGAGGGATGGATGGATGTGACTGCAAATGTCACTGAGCACCGCTGTGGGCACTACACATGCAGCCCACAGCGGTGCTGCCATCCGATCCCTCCCCCTCTCCCCTCGCACTGTACCGATCGGTACAGAGAGGGGAGGGAGGAACCGGCGTCATGAGATGACGCCGGTCTGTTGACATGTGATCGCTCCGTCATTTGACGGAGCGATCACATGGTAAACGGCCGCGATTAGCGGCCGTTTACCGTGATCCGTGATGCGCCGGGTCCTCTGGACCCGGCGGTCACGGAAGTTCTCGGGTTCTCGGGTTCTCGGGTTCGCGCGAGAGCAGTATTCTGGGAGGACGTCTCACGGACGTCCACCCAGAACTAGCCGACCGCGCTGCAGCCGTCTTTCGGCTATGGCCCGGTCGGCAAGTGGTTAAACTTAGAAACTCCAGAATGATTTCTACTTGTTTCAAGACGTTATCATGTCTGCTTTGGAATAGACAAAACATTCCTTCTATGTAATCATAAATAACATGAAGAATTTATCCTAAAAAATTCAGTTCATTGTAGTCATTGGGATTTCTACAGTTACAAGTGTAAAGTAGCCAGGAGCTCAGGCGCAGCATAAGCGTAAGCATAGGGCCTACATGATGGGGTTTGTCCTAAAAGGCTATAGTAAGGTGGGGGTTTGAAAAGTAAGTTCAGCTAATAGGAGGGATAATAATTAGGGAGGGATAATTATTAGTATTACCCCATTGGAGGATATTAGGGTGGGGCAGGGTGTGGACAGGGTGGTCCTAAGGGATTACTAGGTGGGAGGCGATCTTCTAGTATCACTTGGACTTTAGGACAGCAATGGACAAGATTCTCCCACCCTCCCGCCCCATTGTGATGTGGTAGGCAGTTTGTATGTTTATTTAGTTCCTTTCTGTTAGTGTCATCATGGACGGGATTACATGGTGTTGTAGCAGCAGGCAGAGGTCGTAGAGTTTTTGAAGGTGGGGATGGTTAAGTTCTTTGGAGAATGATGGGTTGGGCCCATCTCTGGTATGGGTGTACCTACCCTAATAAAAGGCGGAAATAATGGTTGCCTGACAATTGTCCCAGAGCTGACTTAAGTTGCGGCTGGGGGCCGTAGAAAGGCAAGGTGGTGCCAGATACAGCTAGCTGATCAGTTAAGGGTGCCTTCAAAAATGCTATGCAGTTACATTCAGTCAGATAGGTTATGGTATGTCTTTTCTGTGTGTTACCGTTTTTTATTATGTATTAAAGTGTTTTTTATGGTTGGTTTTTGTAATAAAGGGCTGCTATGGCCATTTAAACCCAAACAAGTATGTCTGGCTTAATTATTTAAATAAGGTAAGGTGGTATTTGGGTAAGTGGCATACAGCCGGTACTTGGGCAATACCCCAGGCATGTGCAATCTACAACAACACAGAAGTTCTCAAAAAAGATCACTTATCCGGCACTTAGGGAAATAAACTAGTAAAGTGGAAAAACAGCTGCTATAGTGTAAAAAACATTTCTAAAAAGGAAGCAATCAAAACTACAATTTATAATAAAATTAAATCAAAAAGTAGTCTTTCAAACTTCAGCAGCGCTAAGGGTTTTACATAAAAGCTTGATAGTCTGTAAATCCAGCTGAAGCTAAAATTCAAACACAGTCTTTTGCATATAACAGTTCATAAGTGATTCATCAGCTGTTTTAAATGTTTGACCATCGATACATCTAGTGCTTATGCTCCCTCTAGGAATTGCACTCACCAGAAAAAGATCAATCAAAGCCTCATAGTATATGTGGGGTGGCTACGATCACTGGCAAACGAACATCCGTCTGATCCTCAGTAAGCAATCAGCCGATATGGAGACAGACACTTACGTCCTCTGATTCACCATGATCCGATCAGCTGAGAGTTTTCCATAATAAAACAAATGGTAAAAAAGGCATCCAATGAATGGCAGCACGGTGCATTCAGTTCTGTCAATCTCACCACCTGTCAGAGAGCTGTAATCATCTGTGGTGGTTCCCGGGGAGAAACCAGAGCTAATGACCTGTATAGCAAGCCGTGTGGTACACCTAGACATGTTTTGTGAATCCGTCTTTATCAATAGGCGTGACCCACGCGGCAAAACTTGCTAATATATATCCGCTCAGAATTGTATGTTAACCCCTTCATTGCTGAATATTCGATCACCCATGGTTCCCACCACAGAATGATCCAACTCTCACTATGTGAGCCTATTAATACATCCTAATAAAGTACAGCAGGGAAACATGAATGACATTGATATATTTATACACTGTGGAGAATGGCTGGACCGGACACACAGTGATAGTCAAACCTGCATGTTCTGAGCCATTCTCCACACAGTGTATGAATATATCAATGTAATTCATGTTTCCCTGATATACTTTATTATTATCAAGCTTTTATGTAAAACCTTTGAGTAAAGTAAGAGAGGTGAATGAAAAATGAAAAAATTATACAAAATATAAAAAAAATAAAATTGTAATGAGCATGAGGGCTAGTATCATACTAGCACATAAAAAATAATGTAAATACTGAAACAAAAGAAAAGAAAAAACTCTGTGCAAAAGGGCTAGTATCATACCAGCACATATGTGGTAACTCAGCAAATACTTATTGGTGACTCCAAGTAAATAAATAAATGGTGGACAGTCCCACCACCTTGTAGTACAAAGTTCTCAAACAATGAGTCATCAGTTCCAAAAAGACAAAATGAAAACATTTTTTAAATGAGTGTGGGCGTCAATCCAATTTTTTCATTTTTCATTCACCTCTCTATACATTTGAGCTAGCCCCTTCCCCTTCCTCTTCCCCCCTTTCCCTTTTATCACAGCGCAATCACCACTTATTTTACTCAAACCACTTTTGTCTGTTTGGATCAGCCATTTAGGTGTTGCAGCAGTGCCCCTTAGCATAGGTATTTCTGACAGCGCAGGAGTTTCTTCATTATTTATGTAAAACCTTTAGCGCTGCTGAAGTTTGAAAGACTACTATTTGATTTAATTTTAATTTAATTTTATTTTAAATTGTAGTTTTGATTGCTTCCTTTTTAGAAATGTGCAATCTACAGTTACCTCCATGGTGTCCCTCACTAGATATGCTGCAAAACCGTCACTCTGAACTTTAGTAGGAAATCCTCATAGATGTCTATGATGGCCAAACCTCAATTGCAAACAGCAAAACACAGGGTCCAGATTCATGTAGGTAAAAGGTCAGGAAAGGTTCTGTTGCCGCATACCTAGAAAAAGACACAATGAAATTGCATGTTATACTGAACACTAACCTTAAAGTGGATGTAAACCCAATGTCATCCTTTCTAAACTACTGCTATAGGGGTTATCTATAAGGATATACATGCCTCCTGCATGTATCTTTACCTGTCAAATATCTCCCCTCTGTCTGTTATTAGACCCGAAAAACTGCAGATTCTGTGGGTGGGTCTGTTGTCTGGAGCTCCGTGGGTGGAGTCGTGATGCCAGTAGACTCCCCGCCCACCTCTACACTCCCCTTGTTAATATGCATTTTCTCCTGTGTATTTCTAACATTGAACTTCTGCTATGATCTCTAACATCCAGTGAAAAGACAGGAAAGTAACCACATGACTTCAGCATGCCAAATCATGCTAAGTGTGGAACAGCCAATCCTTGCAGAGCTGCTAAAGAAAGGAGTGGGGGAGGGAATAAAAAAATAATGCCTGTGTCTTAGGCTAGTGCACTAGATGTAAATCACCTGTCAGTCACAGCAAGGTGGAGGATTTGACAAAGTTTTTCTCAGTTTGTCAAGATTTTTCTCACTGAACAATAAAAGAGGATTGCTCAGAGATGGATTAACTCTGTGTGGCAAGACTGGGCTCAAATGATAGGAAATCTTATACTCTACAGTATGATATAAAAATAAAAAAAATTCGGGTTTACATCCACTTTAACCTTAACTTTCTGCCATCAAGTATTACAGAATGAAAATTCCTGAGGTTCTTTGATTTAACAAAGTACTTTTAAAAGGGGTACATGTATCATTGGCTGAGAAATTATACTTAATCTAGAACAATAAGTATATTTCCAATTTGCAGTACAGTATAAATTTCAAGGGGCACAGACTTCCTGCTCTCATGACAACTCCAAAATGTAGAATTTCCCTCACTTTCTGACTTGGAGACAATGGTCACCAGGACAAACAGAGAGAGTGAATTACCTGAGCAGGCTTGCAGATTTCAATAAGAAAAACTTGGCAGAGGGTCTTTCCTACTCTATCTAAAACAAAAAGGTTTGCCTTTACATAAACTTTAATAAACTTTTTCTGGAAGTAAGAAAGCGTGGCCCTCACCTAATGTTTTATTCTAGATTACGTGTCGGGGGTTAGACAATTTAGGAGGTTTTATTCGTGTCTGGGTCTTATGGGAGATTTCCCCCTTTGCTATGCTAGTGATCACTGTGTGTTCAATATGTGTGCCTATTGAAGAGAATAGTGATCATAGTGAAAAAAATTCTCCACCACTGGGACACAAATAACAATAAAACCTGAATTTTTTTTCCTCTGTAATGTCTGTTTCAATAATTTTGTTGAGGTTTTACAAGAAAATAAGAACAAACAAACAAGCAACAAGTTTGTGAATAGTGTAGCAAAAAGGTACAGGTAAAGTGATACTAAAGTCTTGTTTTTTTTTTCATTAAAAATAACTAATGTAATACTTATCTTCTCTGTGCAGTAGTTTTGCACAGAGCAGCCCAGATTCTCCAATTCTCGGGTCCCTCTTCGGTGCTCCTGCCCCCCCCCCCCCCCTCGTGTTGAGTGCCAGAGCAGCTTGCTATGGGGGCACCCGAGCCGGGCCACAGCTCCGTGTGTCCATTCAGACAAAGGGCTGCAGCCTGGTCCTGCCCCCTTTTTCTCCTCATTGGCTCACTGACTTTGCTTGACAGCAGCGGGAGCCAATAGCGCTATGCTGCTGTCTCAGCCAATGAGGAGGGAAGTCCCGAACAGCCAAGTCTCTCAAGCAACATCGCTGGATGTAGAGGGGGGCTGGGGGGGCTGCTGCACACAGAAGGCTTTTTATCCTAATGCATAGAATGCATTAAGATAAAAAAAAACCTTCTGCCTTTACACCCACTTAATATACATAACTGCACCAGTAATTGTACACATTTTCATGTTGTTGCTGGGTAGTGTAGTCATATTCCTTGTGTTGTTTGTTTGCCTTGTAATGCTGGTGCCCCATGTTGAGGCTACTGTTTGAAATGTCTTGACCGATCAATTCCTCTATGTCCATTGTGTGCTGTAGCTACTCTGTTCTATCCATTACCTCTGTGTTGAAACACAAATGTGGAAGAGCTAATGTAATAAAACACATCTCCCAGCTGCATGGGTGAGCTTTCTGTGTGTCTGTGAATGCTCTGTCAGCTTGTGTATGTGTCAGATCTAATTACTGTGTAGTTCTCACCTGCAGAGCACTAGCATGAGAGTCCCAGGGATTGTGCAATTTGTATGTATTTTCTTCACATGAAGTGTCAGTCCTTACACTACAGACAGAGCGCATGTATTAACCTGTGCAGAGCCATGCCTCTTGGCTAATGTTTCAACACAAACAAAAACTGCTGACACGGAAATGTGAAGATTTACTATACTATAGGCTGTGCGTACAGGGCAGCAAATGACATAATGAAACCACCTAATCAATACACATCTTATTCAGATGAAAAACACAAGGTTACATGTAGGAATGTTTACTATGCATTTGAGAGAAAGCCAATGAGGATTAGAGGTTTGGATCCTCAGGGTTGGGGGGGTGTAATAACTGTGAGGGAGGAGGGCGTGGGGTTTCAGAACAAAACATGTAGGTGGTGGGGTGGGAGGAGTGAAGGCTAGATGGAAAGTGTGCATCTATTGATGCAACAGCCAGGGCCATCTTAAGAGCATTATAGGCTCCCAGGCAATACAGTGCACTGGGGCCCTGTCTACACAATTACGCACGAGAATAAAAATGCAAATTATCAATAAGGCTATATTTATTGGAACTTCCAACAAAATCAGTGTTTAAACATTAACACAACGTTTGGACAATATAACGTTTGATGGCAGTGGCTGTGTTTGATGCACAAATTGAACTTACTTAAGTAGACAGTGTTAGACTTACTTGAGGCCGCCGGCCTGGTGCAGTACAGTGTGTCACTCAGCAGCAAGGCAGCACCAGCTATCAGTCAGGGCCGTCTTTCCACTCTTCTCCCTCTCCACGCTGTCTGAAGAACATGGCACAGGTGGGTGGAGCTTGTTGACTAGCCGCTAGGGGCGGCCGCGGCGCGCTATGAATGCTGGAGCGGCCTCTGACTGACATCACTGGTTGCTAGCTAGACGCCGGGCGGCCGGCAATTCTAGCAAGTGAGCAACCAGTGCAGTCAGTCAACTTAAGCAGCAGATTGCAGCGCTGAGGATTGGCCCTGGATGGGGCCCTCCAGGCATGTGGGGCCCCCGGGCAACTGCCCAGCGTGCCCAGTGGAAAAAACTGCCCTGGCAACAGCATCTGTGGCACACTGAACATGAGTCCCAAGACTCACACAGAATAGTTTAGCTGGTGTATAACACAGGTGGTAAATAAATTTTCATTCTATGAGCTTGTCCACAGTAGTGATTACATCTTGAAACCAGGTATCAGTAACTTCATCTCATCCATCCTTTGTAAGGTCGGGTATATATTGGAGTCATTTCTGGTGGGAGTTCTCACTTTCAAATATTTATAAAAAGCTGTGGTAAGTCTGGTGTGGCCAGAGCTGTAGAACAAGTGTTCCAGTGGGGAAGTAACAGAAACTCTACTTTCAGTGCACCAAATTGAGTTTTCCTGTGAGTATTTAAATCTCTTGTTACTCCAACACTTCATATTCCTGATATGTACCTGCTGAACCATGTACTTGTATGAGAAAGTATCCTGTTCTCGTATGCTTTCTTTATGTGAAATCCCTGGTGCTTCTGCTAGTCCCTCTGCTTTCCTATTAAAAACTGACCACACTAAGCAGGAGAACACACCGTGGTCATTTCTCTAGCTATACTGGGAACTCGGTGTGCTCTCCCCCAATGGTCAGACTTGTCCTGATGCCCCCGCCACAGCCATTCACTGGGAAGCTCTGTGTGCTGTTGCTTCTCCTCCCCCAACTCTTATGCAGCTGAGAACAGAGGGAATGTGATCACTTATATAAAAAAATGTATAATGTATTTTTATATCTATACAAAAATGCTTTGCCTTTCATTTCTATTTGAAACTGAATGAATTGTTTTACAAGGTGATCGTTTACAACAAAAAAAACGAGAACTCAAAAAAGCTCAAAATCCTGTAGGAGCAGCTTCTTTGAGCTGCAGTGTGCATGAGCCCTTAGAGAGGTCATTTTCTGTGATCATGCATTTTGCATAATGTTTTGGCATGTGGTTCATTAAAATAAGGACAATTTAGGACAAACAAGTTTAGTAAAACTACATTAGCTTTTGACGTTGCACAAAAACATTCTTGTGATGGTTTCTTGAATATGGAGAGCTAATATCTTACATCAATGAGTAGTTTGACAAAAAAATCCTGAATACAGTAAATTAGGGGAACATGCTGGGAAAGCCATGCAGCCTGCAAACTAATCTTGAAGCCACTAAATAAATTTGGTGATTTCCAGAAGGGCCTTTGAGGTAACAGAGTAGAAATATCACGTAACATTGTACTAGTGCAAGTAAGTGGAAAAAGGGTGTAATAATGCCCTGTAGATAGAACTGCAATAATTACAGAGAAGGGTATGACTGTACACTTGTCTTGTACTTAGGGATGGAGGCTTTGAAAGCAGAACACCTAAGAGTAGTATTTCAAAGAAAGGTTTGTATATATATTCCTTTCAATCTGAAACTCTGTCAGACATATAGTATTTCCTGGCATGACCAAAAAAGTTCAGCCAGAAGTTTCTTTTTTTTTTTTTGAAGAGAAAGGCAGTAGGGTTAGAGTTTCTATTGATTTTTTTTACTGCTTTCTGTGACTCAATTTTTCTTTTCTTTTTTTTATCCCAGTGACAGCACAACAAGAATAAAGGGTCACCAGGATTAAAAAAAGCACAGACAGTCCTAAGAATTTCTCACACAAAATTTTCTCCCCAATGCAAAATGCAAAAAAAACAAAAAACCTGACAGAGGTTAAAAACCCTTTCCTTTTTCATCAAAAACATTTTTTTAAAGCCTAGGTTAAATATATATATATATATATATATATATAATAAAAAAGAAATAACCGCGCTAAAAATAAGTGAAACACGTGAAGCAATCTCAAAGACTTCCGTGAGGAAGTACATATATAAATACAAAAATGTTAAAAATATTAGAGAAAATTGAGTACTGTCCGTGATACTGCTTGGACCTTGAAGAAGGGGACATACCCCGAAAGCTTGTCCTGAAAAATTGTATGTTAGTGCAAATAAAAAAAGTATCACGGACAGTACTCAATTTTCTCTGTCACAATTGCACTAATACGGCTACAATCAAATCAAGCATGTTAAAAATATTAAAAATGAAATTATGAAAAGTACATGGGTCAACACATGTATGTATGAATCAAACATGAGTGTCCATATGTAATATTTGCAAATAAAAATAAGTGTCCATATATAGTAACAGAAAATAAAAATGTGAAGTAATGATCTGAAATCAGTCCAAGAAAGACCCCTTGGGTGAATCCAACCAGAGTCAATGGTGTAAAAACTATAAATGACAACCCATACAGTATCCACAAATACCCAATAATTGCGCTTACTGCAAGGCAAGCGAACACCAGCCTGTATCACGTCTTGGTGTGCAGAATCCAGATGGTGCTCTTAGACTGTATACATCGTAGCTGAAAGGATGTAATGAGGACACCAAACTTCCATTTCATAGACATGTAAATAAAAAGAAACTGGCCATAGTGTAATACTGCCAAACTAATTAAAGTTTAGAAAAGGTAGAAAACTTACACTAGTGCATAAAGATACAGCAGGAAAAAAAGGGAACTTAAAGTGAACACTAGCAAACTCCTTAGTGAAGATGAGACCCCACACTCCGTGCAAATATTGAGCTTACCACAAGGTATATATTATGTATATATACATAAAAAAGCAGCACAAAAGATATAACTTAGCTTCAGTGAGATGTGTCCCTTGTGCAGCATTCTGTTTGTCTTAGTTTAGCAGAAATCTTCCTCTACCAATGCCCCCATATACACCCTCGCCATGGTTGGGGTTAGTAGAACTAGGGAGCTATCACAGCCACTCATCAAGGACTCCCGGCGTATCTACTCTCTTGCGAGTATGGATGTTACTACGTCGGGAAGACAATAAATTAATTTTGGAAGCGTATCTATCAGCATCTATCCAGTATGCGCAAACATGATCTGGAAGTGCCTATTGGCCAACACATGGCATTGGTCAATGCTGACTCCACCCCCAAAGTACATTTTTTAGCACTGGATCGCATACACTGCAACTCCAGGGGTGGCAATCTTAACAAGCGCCTACTACAGTGCGAACTGGATTTGGAACTGGATCCATGTGGATCGTTGCAGCCACTGTGGGTTTCCCCACTGATTCACATGTTCGTTCCTCATTCTTGCTTTGTTAACCTCTCCATGTAAGTATCTAAACATGCTCTTGCCCCAATTGAAGTTCGTTGGGACGAAACGTGTTGGGCCTGCTTCACGTGCTTCCCACATTGCTTTTATTTTTTTACTTGTCATCACATTTTATGTACACATCTGCCATTGATGTTTTTATCATTTTTACATAATTAAAAATCTCTCCTTTTTTGACCTGCACCATATGGAACTTTTTTTTCTATTTTTCATCCTTGTTTGAATGTGAAAACATTCCATCTATCATCGGTCCTAAAAACGGACCCTCCGTTGATGTTCAATTCACATTTTGGTGTGGAGAATCGCCTGAGCCTTGGATACTTGGCTGTATCATACCTCCTGTATCCATATCTGTCGAATGATCGACCGTTCGTATTCTGAGTGATCGCCTTGCACGTTCCAATCGTATTCAAGTTGGGATCATCGTTTGATCATCAGGCTTTTGGCCGATAAGAGCTTGATTGACCCACTGTCGTATGGCAAGTGAGTCCACCTTGTCTGGTAAGAAGTATATCTACAACTTTCCATTATAAGATTGTCCGTCTCGTTTTTGAACCAGTTCTACAGCCAGCTCCTTGTTTGCTTTGTTACATCATTTGTTACGGAGGACTCCAATTAGTTTATTTGATTGGACACATTTTTTATGAATTTCACCAACACTTTGACTTTATTTGGTGTTCATTGTTTGGACATTATTTTGCTTTGATCTTTCCTTGATTTGGACATATGATCACTGCATCTATACGTTAGGGTTTATTTTTATGTATAGCACATGTTTGATATTATATCCTGTACTATTTCACAATTTTTGGGTTTCTCCACAGATACACTGTCTCATTGGCACATTTAGCAATACACTTTGCTTGTTATATGAATACATTATAATCTAATTTGTGAAATTAATGATCCTGTCTACATTATGTATTCCAGTGTGACTATTATATGACTATGTTTATATTTCAGAAGGAGAAAAACCCAAAAAACCCTCACCCAAATATAAATCCCTGATGAAGGAATATACACTATTAATTCCAAAACATGTCAAGACATATGCAAGAAATCCCTATGGACTGACCACAGCATGTTCATCTTTTTACCATGTCTTGCACTTAATAAAAGCGGCAATTTCTTTGCCTTTTAAATATATTTACTTCCAATAGACTTTCTGCCTTAAAAGTCCAAGGGGGCAGTCCCTTTTTTCATCTTGATGCATGCTCTCTCAACCACTCATCAAGAATGCCCAATTGTGCCCACCCTTTCTGCCTAGCTACTTCATTCATTGAAGCAGTACTATAGCTTTTTAATGAATGAAACAGAATCTACGAACGGAGAACAAGTGGATGATTCAAAGGCCCGCCCTTCCTTCCATAGCTTACGTTTTATTCATAGAAGCTTTAGTACTGGCTTTTATGAATGGAGGAGCTAGGCAGAAAGGGTTGGCATAGTTGAGCATTTTTGATGAGTGGCTGTGACAGCTCCCTCAGTTCTATTAACAATGCTGCTGCGAGAGATTACAGTGGTGGGAGTGGGGGGAGGGCATCGTAGGAAGAAGATTTCTGTTAAACAAAGACACTGAAGGTAAATAATATCCCTTGTGTTTAGGCTTTAATGTGATATAAACAACTTAGATCCTGTGCTTTTTTTCTGAGAGCATTTCTGTTTAGCATTCTCTTTTTTTGTAGATTACATGACTTTTGATTTGTATGAATATGCTACAATTACACAGTAAATTGAAAGTAGTTAACAGTTTACTGGTATGCTTAACAGGATATTTGATTATGAGAAGTTCAGAAAAACCTTAATGCTCTTCTAATCTGCATGAAAGAGAAAGATTTGGCTTAAGTTCATAGCACTAACTGTAAATTAGTGCAACTTGCTCAACTGCTGGGAACTTTACTTTTGGTTGGAATGTATGAATAATTACACAACAATATAATACCAGTCAATTTTTTTTTAGAAAGTAATACACAAGGATGGCTGATCATAAGGCCTCATGCACACAAAGAATCTGAGAAATCCTCTTTGAATGCTAGAACAGCTGACAGGAAAAAGTGGCATAAAAAAAGTACCGTATATATTCGAGTATAAGTTGAGAACCTAATTTACCACAAAAAATGGGAAAAACTTATTGACCCGAGTATAAGACGAGGGTGAGAAATGCACAGCTACTGTAAGTGGAAGAAAAGGGTCAACAATGCCCATCTGCAGCTGTATACCTCCCTGTGTCCTGTGCATATGTGTCATGTGTCCTGTACATATGTGTCATGTGTCCTGTGCCATGTGTATATGTACCTGTGTATATGTGCATGTACCGGTGTCCTGTGTATCTGTCATGTGTATATGTACCTGTGTGCATGTGTCTGTGTGTGTGTGTGCATCCTACCTGTGTCCTGTGCATCCTCCGTGCGCCGCTCTGTACCGATCACCGTGTAGTATTCGGCGGCCATTCACTGTTCAAAAGCCGCGCCGCCTCCTCGTCCAAAAAACTAAATTTCCCAGCAGTCAGCGGTCAGCCAATCACGGACATTCTCTCATCCTCATACCACGGACGAGGATGAGAGAATGTCCGTGATAGGCTGTACACTGACTGCCTATCACAGACAAGGAGGCGTGGCTTTTGAACTGTGAGAGCCGCTGCCGAGTAGATTGTATCACACGCTGGCCGCCGTCTGCCTGCATGACACGCTGATCATGTAGGCAGACGGCGGTGACTCGTGTATAAGTCGAAGGGGGCACTTTCAGCCCCAAAAAAGGGGCTGAAAAATTCGACTTATACGGTACTTAAAGCCATGTAGTGCAAATGCATTTATGTGCGTTTCGCATTTACAAGCGTTAATATTTAACACAATCTCCTCTCCTCATTTTTCACTCCAAAATGCCCACAATGCATTGCAATACATTAGTTATTACATTTTTTATGCTATTGTCACTGAGAGCAGAGACAGCACTGTTAGAGCAGAAAGCTAGCTGTCTTTCTTTGCTGCATTCACTATGGATCAGGTTTTCAACAAGTCTGATGAAGCAGTCCTGCTGATTTTGTTGAGGAGGGTGAGAAGACAGAGAGAATCGGAAGAGAAAAGCTCCAGTCATGAGCTGGGTACATCCTTTGCTGTCTTAAGCCCCATACACACGATCGGATTTTCCGAAGGGAAATGTTGGATGTCAGGCTGTTGGTGGAAAATCCGACCGTGTGTATGCTCCATCGGACAATTGTTGTCGGACTTTCCGCCAACAAATGTTGGCTAGCATGTCTCCAAATTTTCCGCCAACAAATGTGTGTTGTTGGATTTTCCACAAGTCCGTCGGACAAAAGTTCAAAGTACAAACACGCATGCTCGGAAACAGAAGCGGTTGGTCTTGTAAACTAGCGTTTGTAATGGAGAATTAACATGCGGAGGCTCTAGGTGTAGTCCTGGACTCTTAACTTCCCTTTAAGCACCATGTCCAAATCCTGCTCAACCTCCGCAACATCTCCAAAATACGCCCCTTTCTAACCAATAACACAACAAAGCTCTTAATTCACTCGCTGGTCATCTCTCGCCTCCACTACTGCAACTCCCTTCTCACTAGCTTACCTCTACATAGACTATCACCTCTTCAATCCATCATGAATGCTGCTGCCAGACTCATCCACCTTACCAATGGCTCGGTCTCTGCTACCCCTCTCTGTCAATCCCTCCACTGGCTCCCGTTCGGCCAAATAATTAAATTCAAAATACTAACAACTACGTACAAAGCCATCCACAATTTAGCCCCCAGCTACATCACTAGCCTAGTCTCTAAATACCAACCTACTCGTTCTCTTTGTTCCTCTCAAGACCTTCTGCTCTCTAGCTCCCTGATCACCTCCTCCCATGCTCGCCTCCAGGACTTTTCCAAAGCCTCTCCAATCCTATGGAATGCCCTACCCCAATCCGTCCGCTTATCTCCTACTCTATTAGCTTTAAGACGATCCCTGAAAACCCTTCTCTTCAGAGAAGCCTACCCTACCCACACCTAACAACAACTGTTTTTTCATTTTCTCCATCAGCTTACCCCCCCCCCCCCCCCCCAGTTATTACCTTTTTGTTTCCACTTGACCCTCCCTTCTAGATTGTAAACTCTAACGAGCAGGGCCCTCTGATCCCTCCTGTATTGATTTGTATTGTAAGTGTACTGTCTGCCCAGTTGTAAAGCGCTGCGCAAACTGTTGGCGCTATATAAATCCTGTTTAATAATAATAATTTGTGATGTGAAATCTTATGAAATCTCCAAATGCAGTGCACAATTCACTTCTTCTTTAATGGGATAATAATAAAGCTGCTTTGCTGGTGATACTGATGGAGTTATTGCAAACAAATTTTTAAAGGCTTTTTTTTCTAGTGATATCAAGAATAATATTATTATGTTTTTTTTTTTTTTTTATTTGTGCCACAACACCATTATCCCGTAGTTTTTAAGATCAAAGATACAACTATGTTGGTGTCCCTTGTCAATTTTACATTGTATTTTTTTAAATGTAACTGCCTACTCCCAAACTATCATTTGAAGTAAAACACATGGCCAAGTATTATTCTCCACATTTTTTTTTTGTGCATTAAAAAAAAAAATTAGACATGCTATATGCCAAAAGAACTTAACCAAAAAGTGCATTCTATGCATCCAAAAATATAGAAAATATACCAAATCAAATCATTATTATACAACCAAAAAAATAATGTCAAAGCAATAACTCCAAGGCCAATAATAAATAACATGTTATCTCCTCTGATTCCGCAACATGGCTGGTTGACGAACGGCCGTTCAGAAATGAAATGAAAAGTGCAAACTGAAAAGCGCTAAATGAAAAACGCGAATCAACGTTCACCAAACTTCTACTAACATGAAATTAGCAGAAGGAGCCCAAAGGATGGCGCTAAAGAGCTGAAAAAACACGTAGTATGTCTAGTACGTCACTACATTCGTAATTTTTGGCCAACATTTGTGTGACAAGTTTGAGCCAACACCTTTCGGACAAAATTCCACGGTTTTGTTGTTGGAAAGTCTGATCGTGTGTATGGGGCTTAGGTGTTTTTCTTCAAAATACTTATGACCTCGTGAGCATGTATGGGAAGCCACAAAAAAAACATCCTGACAAATGTTTTAACTTCATGCGGGTGTCTGTTGGTACGCTTAACCACTTGCCGACCGCCTAACGCAGATATACTGCGGCAGAGCGGCACGGGCAGGCAAAATCACGTACCCGTACGTGATCTGCCTCCCGCGGGCGGGGGGTCCGATCGGACCCCCCCCCGGTGCCATCGGCGGTCGGCATCTGACTGGGAGCGTCGGGAGGCGAGGGGGAGACCATCCGATCGTGGCCCCCCCCTCGCGATCGCTCCCAGCCAATGGAAATCCTCCTCTGCCTGTGTGTCGTTTCACACAGGCAGAGGATGTGATGTCATCTCTCCTCGGTCTGGCAGTTTCCGTTCCAGCGCCGAGGGGAGATGACATGTAAGTGCACACAACACTCACACACACAGTAGAACATGCCAGGCATACTTTACACCCCCGATCCCCCCCCGATCGCCCCCCGATCCCCCCCCAATCACCCCCCCCCCCTGTCACAAACTGACATTAGCAGTATTTTTTTTTTTTTTTTTTTCTGATTACTGCTGTGTCAGTTTGTGACAGTTAGTGTTAGGGCAGTGAGTATTACCCCCCTTTAGGTCTAGGATACCCCCCTAACCCCCCCTAATAAAGTTTTAACCCCTTGATCACCCCCCCTCACCAGTGTCGCTAAGCGATCATTTTTCTGATCGCTGTATTAGTGTCGCTGGTGACGCTAGTTAGGGACGTAAATATTTAGGTTCGCCGTCAGTGTTTTATAGCGACAGGGACCCCCATATACTATCTAATAAATGTTTTAACCCCTTGATTGCCCCCTAGTTAACCCTTTCACCGCTGATCACCGTATAACCGTTACGGGTGACGCTGGTTAGTTCGTTTATTTTTTATAGTGTCAGGGCACCCACCGTTTATTACCGAATAAAGGTTTAGCCCCCCGATCGCCCGGCGGTGATATGCGTCGCCCCAGGCAGCGTCAGATTAGCGCCAGTACCGCGAACACCCACGCACGCAGCATACACCTCCCCTAGTGGTATAGTATCTGATCGGATCAATATCTGATCCGATCAAATCTATACTAGCGTCCCCAGCAGTTTAGGGTTCCCGAAAACGCAGTGTTAGCGGGATCAGCCCAGATACCCGCTAGCACCTGCGTTTTGCCCCTCCGCCCAGCCCAGCCCAGCCCACCCAAGTGCAGTATCGATCGATCACTGTCACTTACAAAACACTAAACGCATAACTGCAGCGTTCGCAGAGTCAGGCCTGATCCCTGCGATCGCTAACAGTTTTTTTGGTAGCGTTTTGGTGAACTGGCAAGCACCAGCCCCAGGCAGCGTCAGGTTAGCGCCAGTACCGCTAACACCCACGCACGCACCGTACACCTCCCTTAGTGGTATAGTATCTGAACGCATCAATATCTGATCCGATCAGATCTATACTAGCGTCCCCAGCAGTTTAGGGTTCCCAAAAACGCAGTGTTAGCGGGATCAGCCCAGATACCTGCTAGCACCTGCGTTTTGCCCCTCCGCCCAGCCCAGCCCACCCAAGTGCAGTATCGATCGATCACTGTCACTTACAAAACACTAAACGCATAACTGCAGCGTTCGCAGAGTCAGGCCTGATCCCTGCGATCGCTAACAGTTTTTTTGGTAGCGTTTTGGTGAACTGGCAAGCACCAGCCCCAGGCAGCGTCAGATTAGCGCCAGTACCGCTAACACCCACGCACGCACCGTACACCTCCCTTAGTGGTATAGTATCTGATCGCATCAATATCTGATCCGATCAGATCTATACTAGCGTCACCAGCAGTTTAGGGTTCCCAAAAACGCAGTGTTAGCGGGATCAGCCCAGATACCTGCTAGCACCTGCGTTTTGCCCCTCCGCCCGGCCCGGCCCAGCCCACCCAAGTGCAGTATCGATCGATCACTGTCACTTACAAAACACTAAACGCATAACTGCAGCGTTCGCAGAGTCAGGCCTGATCCCTGCGATCGCTAACAGTTTTTTTTGTAGCGTTTTGGTGAACTGGCAAGCGCCAGTGGCCTAGTACACCCCGGACGTAGCCAAACCAGCACTGCAGTAACACTTGGTGACGTGGCGAGTCCCATAAGTGCAGTTCAAGCTGGTGAGGTGGCAAGCACAAGTAGTGTCCCGCTGCCACCAAAAAGACAAACACAGGCCCGTCGTGCCCATAATGCCCTTCCTGCTGCATTCGCCAATCCTAATTGGGAACCCACCGCTTCTGCAGCACCCGTACTTCCCCCATTCACATCCCCAACCAAATGCAGTCGGCTGCATGAGAGGCATTTTTATGTCCTCCCGAGTACCCCTACCCAACGAACCCCCCCAAAAAAGATGTCGTGTCTGCAGCTAGCGCGGATATAGGCGTGACACCCGCTATTATTGTCCCTCCTGTCCTGACAATCCTGGTCTTTGCATTGGTGAATGTTTTGAACACTAGCATGCACTAGTTGAGTATTAGCGTAGGGTACAGCATTGCACAGACTAGGCACACTTTCACAGGGTCTCCCGAGATGCCATCGCATTTTGAGAGACCCGAACCTGGAACCGGTTACAGTTATAAAAGTTAGTTACAAAAAAAAGTGTAAAAAAAAAAAAAAAACACAAACAAAAATATAAAATAAAAATAGTTGTCGTTTTATTGTTCTCTCTCTCTCTATTCTCTCTCTATTGTTCTGCTCTTTTTTACTGTATTCTATTCTGCAATGTTTTATTGTTGTTATGTTTTATCACGTTTGCTTTTCAGGTATGTAATTATTTATACTTTACTGTTTACTGTGCTTTATTGTTAACCATTTTTTTGTCTTCAGGTATGCCATTCACGACTTTGAGTGGTTATACCAGAATGATGCCTGCAGGTTTAGGTATCATCTTGGTATCATTCTTTTCAGCCAGCGGTCGGCTTTCATGTAAAAGCAATCCTAGTGGCTAATTAGCCTCTAGACTGCTTTTACAAGCAGTGGGAGGGAATGCCCCCCCCCGCCCAACATCTTCCGTGTTTTTCTCTGGCTCTCCTGTCTCAACAGGGAACCTGAAAATGCAGCCGGTGATTCAGCCAGCTGACCATAGAGCTGATCAGAGACCAGAGTGGCTCCAAACATCTCTATGACCTAAGAAACCGGAAGCTACGAGCATTTTATGACGTAGATTTCGCCGGATGTAAACAGCGCCATTGGGAAATTGGGAAAGCATTTTATCACACCGATCTTGGTGTGATCAGATGCTTTGAGGGCAGAGGAGAAATCTAGGGTCTAATAGACCCCAATTTTTGCAAAAAAGAGTACCTGTCACTACCTATTGCTATCATAGGGGATATTTACATTCCCTGAGATAACAATAAAAATGATTTAAAAAAAAAAAAAATGAAAGGAACAGTTTAAAAATAAGATAAAAAAACAATAATAATAAAGAGAAAAAAAAAAAAAAAAAAAAAAAGCACCCCTGTCCCCCCTGCTCTCGCGCTAAGGTGAACGCAAGCGTTGGTCTGGCGTCAAATGTAAACAGCAATTGCACCATGCATGTGAGGTATCGCCGCGAAGGTCAGATCGAGGGCAGTAAGTTTAGCAGTAGACCTCCTCTGTAAATCTAAAGTGGTAACCTGTAAAGGCTTTTAAAGGCTTTTAAAAATGTATTTAGTTTGTCGCCACTGCACGTTTGTGCGCAATTTTAAAGCATGTCATGTTTGGTATCCATGTACTCGGCCTAAGATCATCTTTTTTATTTCATCAAACATTTGGGCAATATAGTGTGTTTTAGTGCATTAAAATGTAAAAAAGTGTGTTTTTTCCCCAAAAAATGCGTTTGAAAAATCGCTGCGCAAATACTGTGTGAAAAAAAAAAATGAAACACCCACCATTTTAATCTGTAGGGCATTTGCTTTAAAAAAAATATATAATGTTTGGGGGTTCAAAGTAATTTTCTTGCAAAAAAAAATTATTTTTTTATGTAAACAATAAGTGTCAGAAAGGGCTATGTCTTCAAGTGCTTAGAAGAGTGGGTGATGTGTGACATAAGCTTCTAGATGTTGTGCATAAAATGCCAGGACAGTTCAAAACCCCCCCAAATGACCCCATTTTGGAAAGTAGACACCCCAAGCTATTTGCTGAGAGGCATGTCGAGTCCATGGAATAATTTATATTGTGACACAAGTTGCGGGAAAGAGACAATTTTTTATTTTTTTTATTTTTTTTTGCGCAAAGTTGTCACTAAATGATATATTGCTCAAACATGCCATGGGAATATGTGAAATTACACCCCAAAATACATTCTGTTGCTTCTCCTGAGTACGGGGATACCACATGTGTGGGACTTTTTGGGAGCCTAGCCGCGTACGGGACCCCGAAAACCAAGCACCGCCTTCAGGCTTTCTAAGGCCGTAAATTTTTGATTTCACTCTTCACTGCCTATCACAGTTTCGGAGGCCATGGAATGCCCAGGTGGCACAAAACCCCCCCAAATGACCCCATTTTGGAAAGTAGACACCCCAAGCTATTTGCTGAGAGGTATAGTGAGTATTTTGCAGACCTCACTTTTTGTCACAAAGTTTTGAAAATTGAAAAAAGAAAAAAAAAAATTTTTTTTCTCGTCTTTCTTTATTTTCAAAAACAAATGAGAGCTGCAAAATACTCACCATGCCTCTCAGCAAATAGCTTGGGGTGTCTACTTTCCAAAATGGGGTCATTTGGGGGGGGTTTGTGCCACCTGGGCATTCCATGGCCTCCGAAACTGTGATAGGCAGTGAGGAGTAAAATCAAAAATGTACGCCCTTAGAAATCCTGAAGGCGGTGCTTGGTTTTCGGGGTCCCGTACGCGGATAGGCTCCCAAAAAGTCCCACACATGTGGTATCCCCGTACTCAGGAGAAGCAGCTAAATGTATTTTGGGGTGCAATTCCACATATGCCCATGGCCTGTGTGAGCAATATATCATTTAGTGTCAACTTTGTGCAAAAAAAAAAAAAAAAAATTTGTCACTTTCCCGCAACTTGTGTCAAAATATAAAACATTCCATGGACTCAACATGCCTCAAAGCAAATAGCTTGGGGTGTCTACTTTCCAAAATGGGGTCATTTGGGGGGGTTTTATGTCATCTGGGCATTTTATGGCCTTCAAAACTGTGATAGGTAGTGAGGAGTAAAATCAAAAATGTACGCCCTTAGAAATCCTGAAGGCGTTGCTTGGTTTTCGGGGCCCCGTACGCGGCTAGGCTCCCAAAAAGTCCCACACATGTGGTATCCCCGTACTCAGGAGAAGCAGCTAAATGTATTTTGGGGTGCAATTCCACATAGGCCCATGGCCTGTGTGAGCAATATATCATTTAGTGACAACTTTTTGTAATTTTTTTTTTTTTTTTTTTTTTTTGTCATTATTCAATCACTTGGGACAAAAAAAATAAATATTCAATGGGCTCAACATGCCTCTCAGTATATTCCTTGGGGTGTCTACTTTCCAAAATGGGGTCATTTGTGGGGGTTTTGTACTGCCCTGCCATTTTAGCACCTCAAGAATCGACATAGGCAGTCATAAATTAAAGGCTGTGTAAATTCCAGAAAATGTACCCTAGTTTGTAGACGCTATAACTTTTGCGCAAACCAATAAATATACACTTATTGACATTTTTTTTACCAAAGACATGTGGCCGAATACATTTTGGCCTAAATGTATGACTAAAATTGAGTTTATTGGATTTTTTTTAGAACAAAAAGTAGAAAATATCATTTTTTTTCAAAATTTTCGGTCTTTTTCCGTGTATAGCGCAAAAAATAAAAATGGCAGAGGTGATCAAATACCATCAAAAGAAAGCTCTATTTGTGGGAAGAAAAGGACGCAAATTTCGTTTGGGTACAGCATTGCATGACCGCGCAATTAGCAGTTAAAGCGACGCAGTGCCGAATTGTAAAAAGTGCTCTGGTCAGGAAGGGGGTAAAACCTTCCGGGGCTGAAGTGGTTAATGACCTTCTTCAAAAGCTGCGACCCAGACCCTCTCGCAAAGAAACCCAGACAAGGCTGAGTGTGTCACCTGAAGAACATCTCCTGGTGACACTCAGGTATGTTATTATAATGTCACCATAAACATTATGTGAAAAAGCAAACAAATGTATGTGTGCATATACAGTGCCTTGAAAAAGTATTCCATATTTTGTCATGTTACAACCAAAACGTAAATGTATTTTATTGGGATTTTAAATTATAGACCAACACAAAGTGGCACATAATTGTGAAGTGAAGGAAAATGATAAATGGTTTTCACAATGTTTTTTACAAATAAATGTGTGAAAAGTGTGGCGTGCATTTGTATTCAGCCCCCCAATACTTTGTAGAACCACCTTTTGCTGCAATTACAGCTGCAAGTCTTTTTGGGGATGTCTCTACCAGCTTTGCACATCCAGAGAATTAGATTTTTGCCCATTCTTCTTCGCAAAATAACTCAAGGTCTGTCAGATTGGACAGAGAGCATCTGTGAACAGCAGTTTTCAAGTTTTGCCACAGATTCTCAATTGGATTCAGGTGTGGACTTTGACTGGGACATTCTAACACATGAATATGCTTTGATCTAAACCATTCCATTGCAGCTCTGGCTGTATGTTTAGCGCTGTTGTCCTGCAGGAAGGTGAACCTCCGACCCAGTCTCAAGTCTTTTGCAGACTCTAACAGGTTTTCTTCCAAGATTGCTCTGTATTTGGCTCCATCCATCTTCCCATCAACTCTGACCAGCTTCCCTGTCCCTGCTGAAGAAAAGCATCCCCACAACATGATGCTGCCACCACTATGTTTCATAGTGGGGATGATGTGTTCAGGGTGATGTGCAGTGTTAGTTTTCCGCTACACGTAGTGTTTTGCTTTTTAGGCCAAAAAGTTAAAATTTGATCTTGTCTGACCAGAGCAACTTCTTCCACATGTTTGCTGTGTCCCCCACATGGCTTCTCGCAAACTACAAATGGGACTTCTTATGGCTTTCTTTCAGCAATGGCTTTCTTCTTGCCACTTTTCCATAAAGGCCAGATTTGTGGAGTGCACGACTAATAGTTGTCCTGTGGACAGATTCTCCCATCTGAGCTGTGGATCTCTGCATCTCTGCCAGAGTTACCATGGGCCTCTTGGCTGCTTCTCTAATTATTGCTCTCCTTGCCCGGCCTGTCAGTTTAGGTGGATGGCCATGTCTTGGTAGGTTTGCAGTTGTGCCATACTCCAGTTTGTTTTTGAACACTGGGTGTTTAATTGACCTGAAGAGCCATCATATCAAAGGAACACTGCACAATTGTAGATATTTATTGGTCTCTAATTGTTGGAACATTAAAATATTGATTCACTTTTTGTTGCAACTTTAGGTTTAATTTAATAATTTGATATTTGTAATTTTTTTCACATTTTGTTTATGCACGTTTGCACATATACACTTTGCACTTTATTTGCATATTTACACAAACGAATATCACTCATATAATCATTCATCATATAAGTTCCTATATATATTGCTGATTTGCACATATATGTGTCAGTTTGTTTTGCATATTTGCACAGAAGATATAGTCATATTTAGAATCATATTTAGGATTATATTTAATGCTGTATAGTACTGTGGACCTGTACTAATCTTGCCTTTATTTGAGAACCTAATGCAGCCCTAGAGTGGATATTGGAGCCACAAACAGAAAATATTCAACTATCGAGTTGAGGAGTGTGCATTTGGAGTCTGTACTGCTAAGTGGCATGTACTCATTTCCTCCATCCAACTGGATGTGAAAAAACATAATAAAATTGGTGTTGTGTGCTACACAATTTTATAATTGATAAGGAGAGAGGCTCCTTTGAACCTATGCCCCCAAACCCTGCACAGAATGTTCAGCTTATGGACTTACACTCCACTTCTCAAGTCATGAACATTTGAAATCAATTTGCTTCCCCAGAGGGTCAAGTGGCTTGGAATGATGAATATGTGTAGTTACATTTCTCCTGGTAGCAGTTGCCTTTAAATTTTCCCAGCTGTTTATGTGCTTAAAAAAATAAAGAATATCTTTTTTTCTTTTGAATAAAGTTTTTCAAAATACTTTTTTGCGGTTTTATTCTCTTTATTTTATTGTAGCAAAGTTGTGTCTTTTTCAGCCGTGTGAGGTAAGGCATTCATTCTCTGAGATTGAAAACATTCCCCACACGCATGAAAAAGAGAAGTGTACCTCAGACCACCACGCCCTTGGCATGATTTAAAGGGGTTGTAAAGGTGTTTTTTTTTTTTTTTAAAAATAACAAACATGTCATACTTACCTTCACTGTGCAGCTCGTTCTGCACAGAGTGGCCCCGAACCTGGTCTTCTGGGGTCCCTCGGCGGCTGTCTCAGCTCCTCCCCGCAAGCATTTACCACCTTCATGCGAGCTCTCTCGCACGGTGGTGAGTGCTTGCGGGCGCGCTCCCGTGATACAGCCGGCGGCTATAGCCGCTCGCTGTATCACTCGGCCCCGCCCCCCGGCGCGCCGCGTCATCGGATGTGATTGACAGCAGCGCGAGCCAATGGCTGCGCTGCTTTCAATCCATCCACTGCAGCCAATCAGCGGCCAGGGTGAGCGGAGGAACAGATGTCGGGAACGCGAAGCTGACTTTCGAGGCGTCAGGTAAGTAAAACGGGGGGGCTGGGGGCGGCGGTTCTGTCAGAAGTTTTTTCACCTTAATGCATAGAATGCATTAAGGTGAAAAAACTTTTACCTTTACAACCCCTTTAATTTCTCTATATGCAATTTTTGCTGCCGAATTTGCAACACTTACTCAAAAATGGACATCTGACCTAGGTATTGACTCTGAGGTCCAGGATTGGACACAGATTTGTGAATCTGCTAAATCTTGCTCCAACAGTGTTTTAGCCGCAGAGACAAATTATAACATATTGATGAGCTGGTACCTTGTTCCTTCTAGAGTGGCCCTCTATTACCCATTGCGCTCACCTTCTGTTTCATAACTGTGGGCAGACACACATTCTTCCATGTGTGGTGGGCATGTCCTGTGGCCAGACAATTGTGGACGGGCATCTTTAAAATGTTTTCTGAAATCTTTAACGTCCCTGTGCTTTTTGCTGCTCAATACGCCTTCCTTAACCTTAACCCCAAGGGCTAAGTCACAATGCCTTTAAGTTACTGCTGTATATCCTTACAGCTGCAAAGCAAACGATTGCTAGAGCATGGCTAATATCCACTCTATCTATAGGCAACACCAAATCCTGAGTTAACTCTAGACTGCTGCGTGAAAAACATTAAAGGGTAACTCCACTTTCATGGGGGAAAAAAAAAAGCAAATAAAGAAAAAATAATATAGCAAATATAAATTATAATTATTGTGACACTAATCATATTGTAACTGAATGTTATTAAAATTACCTTTCCTTTTCAGTCTGCAACCACTGTTATTTTCTAAGAATGCTTTGCAATATGGCTACCTGGAGTTGTTCTGTACACAGAGTGTGTACTGGCCACTCCCCAGAAACATCATTTCCTGCTTGTGTGATTGGGTCACCAATTTTCCCAGAAGTCTGCCTAAGATTTTATACTTTGCCTAAGATACATGTCAGATTTCAGGCATCCCCTGCAACAAAAATGTCATTTTTTGAGAGATACTTTCAATATGAGCATGTCTAAAGGGAAGCAAGCCCAGCAGATTTCCTCATTCGTGCTCTGCAGCTGCACGCCTGTCAGTTAATTATTAAACCACTCCCATTAGGCCCACTTAGCACAGTGGCAAAGACAAACACATATGGATTTCTTCAGAATAACAAAAGGTAGGAATCTGCAACAAGGGTTGTTATAATCCTTGCAATGTACATAGATCACCCAGAGGGGAATGTTTTTTTCTAAACAAAAATGGAGTTACGCTTTAAGCAAAGCTCTTGGATAAAGTCAAACACTGTTGGGCCATCTGGAAGCTATGGAGCTCCCTGCATCTTCCTATGAGGTCTGACCAAGACATGCCAATCTCACAATGAAACCCACGAATCTACCCTGCGACTTCCCCTACCTTATCTATTCATAACTCCCCACCACCCCCCCATGCTTCCCCGGTTACAGTTATTGTCATAAACAATGCCATGTTTGTACCATCATGACATCATTGTATGTTTTCTATATTTGACCTCTATACCTAGTTGGAATGTTACTATATTTATATTGCCTGTGATGTTTTGTTAGTTTTCACCCTCAGTTGTTCATACAACTATCCGCCCCTGGAAGACGTCTAGAGATGAAACATGCGTAGTGCGTGGCTGTTGGATGGTACGTTATCACGGAGATCAGATTTGAACTTGCAGCCAGGTGAAAATGGCAGAAGCCGACTTGTGATAACAGATGACTGTGATTTATACTAGTGTCGGTGATGACACTTTTTAATATGAGTGTGTGGTACAATTTTGTGTTTTAAGAATAAACAAACAGTTTTGCGCAATGAAAGGTTTGTTTATAGTACACTGCAGATGTGTCATACTGTGGAGACTCTTGAAGATTGAGACAAGATCTTTTCCTTAAGTGTGTGGGCTGGTTGTTGAGAAAACCATTTGGGAAGTGATTTGGAATATATGGTGTCAGGGATTGTGGGCTGGTTATGGATCACACATGCTAAGACTTATTCATGTATTGGGCATAAGATTCTTGAATAAAACATTTTTAACACTAAAGAAGTTTTTTTATCAATCTTTCACAAAAATAGGAAAAAAATATTTCTTCTACCAATTACCGGTAGTTTGATTAAAACGATTGAGAATTTTTTGTAAACTTTTGGGATTGGGTTAATAGATATTTGGTTGATTTGTTTAATATCTGCCACTTTTAAGCACACACGTCACTTTGTATTTAATGTATCTATCATTGTTTTGTCTTTTTTGTTTGCACAAAATCCACTAATGTGTACTATTGCAACTCAACTAAAAAACGTTCCAGAGTAGTACACCACTTGTTGAATAGAGGACGCTCTGCAATGTCTGTCAGGGGCCAAATAGTTTTGCGTGCTGGACATGAGAAGGCGGTACCATCAGATCCTCATGCAGCCTGACGATCAATAGAAAACTGCTTTAATCTTTGCGTTTACTGCTACACAGTGGCAGATACTGTGACTGCTCGCACCCCTGTAGGGGGAAGAGTATCCGGTGAGTGCAAGCATAATGAGAGCACGTTGTTGCAGCACAATCACCAAGCCAGCACCTAGACAAGAAGTTTCTCATATAATTTTGTTTTAGAAGGGGGGGATCCCTCGGATCCATTCAAAAAGACTTCTGAAACAAATGAAATTTTCTTTTCCAAAAAAGCACTGGTTTTTAGCACATAAGTCACTTTATTATATGTAAGCACAAGTCACTTTGATGTAACACTAGCACTTTTCTAAGCACTATTTGCACCTTGTTATTTTCATATATATGACATGTAATATATGATTACGGTGTTTTATTTGAAAAATTAGCACGTTACCTTAAACAGAATAATCCACACCAAGCTTTGGCAAAATCACGCACAGGAGCGAGGACAGGACTATATATACAAAAAAACTTTTCTTTATTGGTAAATCGTTTCCAGAGACTCTAACACAAATAAAATAATTTTGGCTTTCAGGAGCCTAAAATATAATAGTTAGAACCTATATATCCCAAATTTTAAATTAATTTATTCACGTATTTGGTTTTGAAATATATTCTGTCAAGAAGCTATTATCTATTCTTAGCACACACTGGAACCTTTGTTCACGTTTTCGTTATTCATACACATCACTTAGGATCTACACAAATAAGGAAACCACACTAAGCACAAAACAGTGGTCCACCACCAAAAAGTTTCACTCCACAAGGGCAGCGCCATATCTACTCCTGCTTTCTATACACACTCTAATACACTCCACCTAGGTGGAATTGTATCTGTAGAGGCAGCAGCTCTATACCTCAGTAGCACCATATCCATTGCGCGGATTCACCTCACATATCTCTGCAGAATGCCTTGAAGAGGTAACAGAACCATCTTCAGCATCTTCTTTGGTATCTTCTCCAGTGTCAGATGAGCAGGACAGGGAAACCTCCATCTTAGAGTCATAAGAGCCTGAACAAGAAGATTCTACCTCAGGGCCATCTTAACCCAGGGAATAGCGGGTCAAGAGAATAGTACGACTCCCACAAAGAGTTACATATGACTCACGGGGCAACAATTCAGAAGAGATGATCCTGACTATGCATTGGTCCTCTGACCCTTCAGTGCTACTTATAACAGCACCGGAGGACAGGGCCCTTGCTTCACCCCTGTATCACCTTGGTGGCAGCTTCAATTACCTGATGCATTTGTTGGGAAATGTCATAAAATCAGTCTAGTAACTTGTTTATTAACTTTCACTTAGTTCTCTCTTGCCTTTCACCTCTTTGGAGGACCAAAGATTAATTGGTAGGGGGATGTAACCTGGACTGTAGATGACAACTGTTGTGAAACTTCTTTCTTTGTTTTTGCTTTATTATCCTTTTGCAGTGTGGACAGAGTTTAACAGAATTTTCACTAAAGTGTTTGTAACCCAAAAAAAAAAGTATGCTCCTGTTCCCTTATAGCAGGTTAAACAGCACAGTGTTTGTGCTGTCTAAACTGCCCCTCTCTAAATTGTAAAAAACCTGGCTGATCCTGCTAGTTCCTGTGTTCCCCTCTATGTACTGACCACGATAATCATGGCTGCTGAGCCCTGAGTACCTTGCTCAGTTTACGTGCCTCCATCATCCGTAGCTCTCCTCTGTCCCCCTCACCCCTCCCTCCCTGTCAGCTCCGTGTATCTGTGTCTCTGCCCCCCCCTCCTGCCGCTATTAGTAGTTAAAAAAAAAGTTTAATATATGTCACTGGCAGCCCCTCTATTTTATCCAGGCATAATGCACTCTGTAAGTGTTTTTTTTTTCAAACAAAGCCTCTAAATACCTTTTTTCAGCTATATTTAGGCTGGCCACGTGACTCCCAGCCGCTCTGTTACTCCGATTCAGGGCTACAGTGGGAGGGGCCGAGCAGCCATGTGACCTCCCCGGCTGATGTCAGAAGGAGATCTCAGCCCTCCCACTGTAGCCCTGGATCGGAGTAGCAGAATGGCCAGGAGTCACGTGACCAGTCTGAATATAGCTGAAAAAAAATATTTAGAGGCTTTGCTTAAAAAAAAAAACACTTACAGAGTGCATTATGGCTGGATACAAGAGAGGGGCTGCCAGTGACATTTTTTGAAAGGTAACAACAAGTTTAACCTCCCTGGCAGTATGATCATTTCAGATTTTTGATGCTGAAAGCGGTACAATTATTTTGCACCAAAATTTGACGTTTTATATTGTAGGCCTGTAATTCTTAGGAATAACTCACTTAAATCTGTCCAAACAAGAGTCTAGTAGACATCCCGGGTATGATAAAGTTTGAAAAACAAAATAAAAAATTATAATATAATAAAAATTTATAATATAAAACTGCATGCAGGACACTGGACAAACAACTAGGGACAAAGGGGATGTGTAATTATTTAATACAGTACTGTAATCTGTAAGATTATAGTATACTGTATCTAAACTGTGTTTTTACTTTTTGAATTTGGTGCCAAACTCCGTCCCCGTGCGTTGCAACGCTCGCAGGGAACGGAGCTCGGCACTGTGAATCGAGCGAAACACGGTGGCTCGCAGATCACAGCGGGGAGACATCGCAGGATCCAAGAGACAAGGTAAATAACCTCTACATGGATCCTGCGATGTGATCCTGGCTCGGGGTTACCGCTTTTGGTACTGAAATCTCACCCCGAGCCGGGAATACCACCAGGGAGGTTAATGCAGACATGCAGCAGCCATCTTTAAGGAGACCACTTTGTAATGCTCTTCTATGGTATGTCTCCAGTGCAGGAGGCAGCCATCTTGGCTGGGTCTAGTGGATGGTTGCTGGAGAAAGGGAGTTATGTTGTGTCACCAGCCTGCAGAATGCAAGGAAGAAGCCACTATGGGGACCATGTGCTGCTGCAATAATTTTCTTGTGCTGAGAAGCTGAGAGAGAGCACCCCACAATTGCAGTGAAGAGAGAATAGTGGTGTGCAGCCAGAATTTGCTGGAGCTATCTGATACTATGCTGCCCAGGATAAGAGGCTAATCACAGACAGCTGTGGCCTTTATACTATGTGCACTGCTAAATGTGAGGGGACAGTCCTGGAACATAGCATGTGTGTGGGAAAGAGACTGAGCTGCTGTTGAATGAACAGATCCCTGCCATAGCTGACCACAATCAGGTGAAAATTCCAAGAAGCAAAGAGACTGAACCTTCTCCCTGGGAGGGTGTGATTTGGATGCCTGGTAAGGTCAGTCTGTACTAAAGAACACTCCCACTACTTGTAAGGAAGGAAAAAAGGTAATGTCTCAGCAGGATTGAAAGAGAGGGATCATCAGCAACTTTTATCCATGTCTGACCTTTACTGAATCAGAGCACGTGTCCAGAGACCAAGAAGTGGGTGCCCTGGGACTGGTAAGAGATTAACATTATACAAGTTAAAAGAGAAGCTACCAAGTGAACAAATAAACTAAAAAAATACGTTTAAATATATGAATGAAAACTGCTGCTGGACCTTCAGTGTACACAGTGCACAAAAAATGGGTATAAATAAATAGTGATCAGCACAACTTCCTATATCTAAATAAAAAAATAAAACGTAATAAAAATAACTGTGACAAATAAAGTGCACAATATCAAATAATATAAATGACTAATTGCTGTGCCATGTGCAAAAAGTCCTTTCAGGCAATGTGCCAACAATCATGTGACAAACAATTCTTCTGTGTGTAATCTTTGTGGTTCTTGTAAACTTAATGCTCCCAGACCTCTTACCTTAATGAGGAATACAATCAGCCTTAACGATCTCCTAGAGAAAGATCAAATCTCCAACTCCAACTCGCTCAGGGAAACTTCGGTTTCTGGTGATGCTGGACTCGGTTGGGGATTTCCAATGGTGTCACCGACGTTCCAGATTCACTTGTCCTCATAAATGTGTTCAAACATATTCATTGCTTCCTTCCAGGCTGCTGTGGTGGGTTGGGTGGCTGTGTTGTTGGAGGTGTTGCTGGAGGTGGTGGTGGTGTTGCTGGAGGTGGTGGAGGAGTGATATGGTCCAACTCACACATATGGCTTTTAGTTGTGAGTTGGCCCCTCGCCCCCTTATTTAGTGCCTGAAGTATTACCTCCTCACAGATGGGATGTTGGCCCTCCTCCGTTCCCTCCATTTTACTGGCCGTCATACACCCAAAGGACTCGTGGACAATAGGGGTGGTTGTGAGGACCGCAGTAGCCTGCCAAAACAAAGTAGTCGCTGACTCCTCCATGTTCTTCGCCTTCCTGGTCCTTTTTGTTGGAAGGCGGAGGGGAGGAACCTGGGATTCAGTCAGGCTACTGGGCACAGCCACCTCCTGGCTTCCACTTTTCACGGCCTCCTCCTGGCTGAGACTTTCCTGTGTATGAAAATGGTACATAGTTTTAGTTTTTTGGTCATCAATCACACAATTTTAAGCTCATGACTGTTGCAAATTGAATTTTAACAAATAGACAAGACTATCATTCTGACCCCAGCATTTTCATTCTTGTCCCAAACATTTTTGGCTACTACTGTCTATTGATATGTAAACCACTTTGTTAAATCAGAAATTAGTGATCAATAATAGCATCTAGTTAACATCATTCAATTTTTGACAAGAAATATGTTCAACAATGCTATACCTGGCTCAAGCTGGGCTCCTCCACATCTTCCTGCGTGGAGGGCCCAGGTTGGACTTCGGAAGCCTCATCTGATGTGGAAGGAAGAGTGGAAGGAAGTGTGGAAGGAAGTGTTGATAGTGATGGCCTGGGTTCACTCTGGTCTGACAAAAAACGCAGTCTGTCGTGGTACCAGAGCCTGGGGACATATACGTCATCTGCTGCTGCTCCTGATCCCATGGAATCCTGGACCTTCTTGTGCTCCCTATTATAAAATAGGGGATGTTTGCCATGGGAGTCACCGGCTTCACCATTTCCAACAGTTGCTCCAGCGCTGCCTACCTCTTTAGCTTGTTGGAAAAATCTTGGTTATTTACTTGCCACAGACAGGGAAGCTCCCTGTACTTATCTATAAAGTTTGGTAGGAATTCTGGATCAGTAAATTTATCCATTTTAGCTGCAAGACATAACCCAAGACAAACCCTAATGTCAGGCTAAACTCTCCCAATCTTGTCCCAATATAGGCCTCAATCTATAGGCCACTAACCACTGATGCCCCAAGTTAAAATTGTACCTTCGTTTGCACGATCGGCGCTTACGCTACTCCGCCCTCCGCTCACAGATCGTACGTACGATGCATGCGGGTTATGCTATATATACTGCGCATGCGTGAAACTCCACCCCTAACCTTCTTTCTAGTGCATTCCCCGCCCCTTTTCTTTCGGCGCAGTGGGAGAGCACATGGCGGAGAGACAGCAGGTGTGTGCTGTTATTATCAGCAACGACGAGGAAAGCCCGGAGCAAGGCAGTTCCAGATCCAGTAGGAGATATAAGGTCTCGAATATGTCCTTTGTAGAGATGGTGGAGATGGTGGAGAAACACAAGCAGTAAATCAAATGAAATATGAGTTCAGTTTATAATTTTTTTTTTAATTTAAAACATGTTTACACATTCTCTGGCATATCAATGGCCCCCCTAGCCGTAGAGTACTCTAGATACTTTTGGCGTACTTCGCGGGCGCTTTGGGGGGGCAAGCCAGGATGACCAGCTTCAAGAGCCGTCAGAGTTGTTGGATCCGGTAAGCCGGCCTCAGTCCCAACTGAATCCACATAGTTTGATGCATTTTTGCGCAAAAAGTTATGTAAAATGCAGCATGAAAGAATTATGTGATTGAGTTTATATTCCGCCATATTAATAGCAGTGAGGAATAAGCGGAACCAGTTGGCCATTATGCCAAAGGCATTTTCCACCACTCTTCTGGCTCTGGCCAGCCGGTAATTAAAAACCCTCTGGTCCGGGGTGAGGGTCCTCATTGGGAATGGCCACAGAAGATGGCCCCCCAGCGCAAAAGCTTCATCCGCGACGAAGACAAACGGGAGACCCGCCACATTGTCTTCTGGAGGTGGCAAGCCCAAACTGTCATTCTGGAGTCGTCTGTAAAACTCCATCTGGGCGATGACTCCGCCATCTGACATCCGGCCATTTTTCCCCACGTCCACATACAAAAACTTGTATGTTGCCGACACCACCGCCAACAACACTATACTGCTATACCCCTATAATTATAATCTCGAGTTGGGGGGTGGGACGATGTGGACATGTTTCCCATCTATTGCCCCACCGCAGTTGGGGAAGTCCCACTGCTGGGCAAACTGGGAAGCCGCAGTCTGCCATTCCTGTGGGTTTGAAGGAAACTGTGGAGTCAAACAAGAAAAAAAAATAGTACTTTTGCACATAACATTGCAAGCAGATTAGACACAAACATTCTTTGCCAACATAAGTATAACATTTCTTTTAAGGAGTATTTAAAGACAAAAGTATAAGGTCCACTTATCAAACCCCCCCCCCCCCCCGATGGCCCAGTGTAAAAAAATTAGGGTGGGGGGAGAAGTTTTGGACAGGTAACCCTCTCCACTTCATTGAGAGCTGAATGCATAAATAATGTGTGTTTCTTTGGCCAGCCCCTCCTTACTTACACTATTGGCAGCCCACTGGACAGGTAAGTAGTGTCATAATACAAAAATATGAATTCACACTGTACAAATTGAAGCACATTTTTACATTATGCAATTACCTATTAAGATAATAGGAGAACAAAACTTTAGTACCATTTGAAAGTATTCAGGCAGGCCCTTGCACTACATGCTTTGGTGAATTCATCCATAAATAAGAACACAAAAGAGGTAGGTATAGTGTGTATGGGTTTGGCAAAGTCAGCAGATAGAGGATTGGTATCGGTTGACTTAGTGGTTGGGGGGGAGGGAGGGTTCAAAATTAATTTGGGCCCACAAAAAAAAGCCTCTTGCACTTTGCCTGAATTTAAGGATAAAAATAACATTTGGACACATTTTAGGGAGTGTTTAGGGTAAGCACTACAATGGAGCTGACAAAATACATTGTTAATTAAGTGAGTAGGCTAGGTGTGTATGGGCCCAGGATAGCATGCTGGGGAGGTTAGTGAAGGCAAATATGCATGAAGGACAAAAAAGGAGCATTAAAGCTTATAGCATGCATGAGGACAAAGAGGACATTCACAGCATATTACAATCATGGTAATTATGGAATGATGAAATAAATACAATACATTAGCAAACATTAAATACATAGAATGTGATGTTAAAGGATAAAACTTACCTTAATATAGTCCTTCTGCAGGACCTAAATTATGGCAGAACAGGTCTCTGGAATAACGATTTCCAGAGCCTGGGGGGAGATTCCAGTCGTGAACTTAATATGCTGGAGACTTCTCCCCGTCGCCAGGTACTGCAAGGGTACCGCGACGAGCCTCTGCTCGGGAGTGATGGCTTGCCGCATGCAGGTGTCCTGCGTCGTAATATAAGGGGACAGCAAAGCCAACAGATGGTGAAAAACAGGGTCCGTCATCCGGAGATAATTCCTGAAATCATCAGGATTATTCTCCTGGATCTCCCGCAGCAAAGGCATGTGTGAAAATTGGTCACGCTGGAGCAACCAATTCTGCGTCCATGAACTCCTCCTTGCCCTGTTCATGGACTGGACTTGGGTCAAAGCAAGACCTCCAACAATAAGCCCAAGCACAGCACGAACTCTACGACGAGTACTTACCCGCAACATGGCTTGAAAATGGTCGGCTGGTCAGAACGAACTAACAGAACGCACTGAAAATCAGAAAGGACCTGAGAAGAATGAGCTGAAAATCAGAAATGAGTGGACAAGAACGCACTGAAAAACAGAAGCTAACTATAAATAGAACGCACTGAAAGACAGAAACAAACAACATCCATCATGCCATACCATCAAGGAGGTGTGTGATTGGCCCCAAACTTATTCTGCAGCAAGACAACAACCCCAAACATACAGCAAATACAGAACTATCTTCAGCGTAAAGAAGAACAAGGAGTCCTGGAAGTCATGGTTTGGCCCCCAAAAGAGCCCTGATCTCAACATCATTGAGTCTGTCTGGGATTACAGAAGACAGAAGGATATAAGACAGCCTGCATCCACAGAAGATCTGTAGTTAGTTCTGCAGGATGTTTGGAACAACCTACCTATCAAGTTCCTTCAAAAACTGCGTGCAGTTATACCTAGAAGAATTGAATTGACACAGAATCTCTGTTAAGATCAACAGGTATTTTCTGTACTTGTTGAAAATGTTCTAAAGCCTAGTTCACACTGCAAGTTTTTTTGTTCAACTCAAGCTCAGCGGGCTGAACAAAAAAAACCTGACAGCGCAGGTCAGAGCCACTGTACTAACAATCTGATGTTAGTACAGTGATCTACCCTGCTGTTCTTTTGTGTTCTGATAGGGGGATGGCTCCCCGCCAGAACACTCCGGTCTGCGCTGTCACCCATTGGCATCCAAACCCTGGCTTCTGTTTTTGACTATCTTCCTCAACTGTGTTATTTTTGCTATTTCATTAGGCCTCATGTACACTGCTGCTGGTAAACGGATGTTCAGAGGCAGTTGGCTGCTTTTTTCAGCGGCCCCTGAACTCATCCAATGTTATCTTATGTGTACATGTACACAGGTTTGTTTAACCTGTTCCCGACCAGCCGCCGCAGTTGTACTGCGGCAGAATGGCACAGGCAGGCAAATCGCTGTTATGCTACGTCGGGCGCACGGCCGACTAGGGGGCGCGCGTCCCCCCCGCCGGCCGTGACGATCGGATCCTTCCCCTGTCTGTGTAACTGTAAAAACTGACAGGGGAAGTGATGTCACCTCCCTCGTGTTGGTCTTTTCCGTTCCAGACCGAGAGGAGAGAGCATCAGAAAAGTGAGTTGCACAACACTACACTGACACCAGGTCACTTAGGCACATAATTCACCCCCGATCACCACCTGTCACTGTGTCACCCAGTACAGCAATCAGATTTTTTTTTTATCGCTGTACTGGTGTCATTAGTGACACTAATCAGTGTTAGGGTAATTAGTCTTAGGCCCAGATAGGTCTAGGGACCCCCCCCTAATCCCCCAATAAAGGTTTAACCCCTTGATTACCCCCTGTCACCTGTGATCACACTATAAGTGTCACGGGTGACGCAGTTTAGCGAGATTTATTTTTATAGCGTCAGGGCTCCCGCCATATTTTACCCAATAACGGTTTAACCCCGATCACCCGGCGGGTGATCAAAGTTAGGTTTTAGTGTCAGATAGGGTCTGCGTCACCCCAGGCAGCGTCAGATCAGTGCCAGTACCGCTAACACCCACGCATGCACCATACGCCTCCCTTAGTAGTATAGTGTCTGAACAGATCAATAGCTGATCTGATCAGAACTGTATTAGCGTCCCCAACAGTTTAGGGTTCCCAAAAATGCAGTGTTAGCAGGATCAGCCCAGATACCTGCTAGCACCTGCGTTTAGTCCCTCCGCCCAGCCCAGCCCACCCAAGTGCAGTATCAATCGATCACTGTCACCTACAAAACACAACACACATAAATGCAGTGTTCGCAGAGTCAGGTCTGATCCCTGCGAACTCTAATGCCCCGTACACACGGTCCGACATTGATCGGACATTCCGACAACAAAATCCTAGGATTTTTTCCGACGGATGTTGATCGAACTTGTCTTGCATACACACTATCACAAAAAGTTGTCGGAAAATCCGATCATTCTGAACGCGGTGACGTAAAACACGTACGTCGGGACTATAAACGGGCCAGTAGCCAATAGCTTTCATCTCTTTATTTACTCTGAGCATGCGTGGCACTTTGTGCGTCGGATTTGTGTACACACGATCGGAAATTCCGACAACGGATTTTGTTGTCGGAAAATTTTATAGCCTGCTCTCAAACTTTGTGTGTCGGAAAATCCGATGGAAAATGTGTGATGGAGCCTACACACGGTCGGAATTTCCGACAACAAGGTCCTATCATACATTTTCCGACCGTGTGTACGGGGCATTACAGTCAGGAGCTTTTTTACCTGTGAGTCTCATTACTGTACCAGTAAATTTAGAGACTAAAATGTCAAATTGAAGGTACAGTAGCAAAGAGGCCTACACGTTTCTGAGCATGACAGATAGTGAAAAGGAAGTCACTCATCTGTCAGATTCAGGCTCAGAATACAATCCTGTAGACAGCGGCACCCTGACAGATAACTCTGACGACGGAGTTGTGGTCCCTGCCAAGGTCAGGTGTACCAGACCCCGATCTTCTTCTGCTGTAGTTGAGGTGCAGGAACTGCAGGTCCCTCGTATGGAGCAGAGAGCCAGTACTAGCGCCGCTATTCCTTCTGGTGAATTGGCAAGCACCAGTGGCCTAGTACATCCTGGTTGTACATCCAGCACTGCAGTAACACTTGGTGACGTGGCGAGTCCCATAAGTGCAGTTCAAGCTGGCGAAGTGGCAAGCATGAGTAGTGTCCTGCTGCTACCAAGAAGAAGACAAAGACAGGCCCGTCGAGCCCATAGTGCCCTTCCTGCTGCATTCGCCAATCCTAATTGGGAACCCACCACTTCTGCAGCACCTGTACTTCCCCCATTCACTGGCCAACCCGGCATTCAGGTGAAAACAGTTGATTTTACGTCACTTGGTTTTTATTCGCTGTTTTTCACCGAAGATCTCTATAGATCTATTGTGGACCAAAGCAATTTGTATGCTGGTTAATTCATCACCGCTAATCCCCAGTTGACCCTTGCCAGAGATTGGAGACCAATTACGGTCTCCGAATTGAAGACCTTCCTGGGCCTATCCCTCCTCATGGGCGTAACTAAAAAGAGTGAGTTGGTCCACTGACCCAATTCACCATACGTCCGTGTTCTCTGGCTCCATGACTAGGACACAATACGAGCAGATCTTGCAGTCCATGCACTTCAGTGACAATGAACTCTGTTGTCCTCGGGGTGACCCTGAATTTGATCGGCTCTAAAAAATTCGGCCCCTCGTAAACCACTTCAACTAACGTTTTGCAGCCTTGTTTACTCCTCATCAAGTTGTCTGCATTGATGAGTCCCTGATTAAGTTTTCTGGCCGCTTGTCATTCAAACAGTATCTTCCCAGCAAGCGTGCCAGATACGGGGTCAAGATGTATAAGCTCTGTGACAGGGCCACAGGCTATACATATAGTTTTATGGGTTACGAGGGAAGAGATTTATGTAGAGCCGGAGAACTGCCCTGACTACATAGGGAGCGCTGGTAAGATTTGTGGGACTTGGTGTCACCCTTATTCGGAAAGGGGTACCACTTGTACGTGGACAATTATTACACAAGCGTGCCACTTTTTGGTCACTTGTTTGATCATCAAATTGGCGCATGTGGCACCGTACGGTCTAATCGCCAGGGCTTTCCCCAGTGGCTTGTAGATTCCCGTCTTAGGCTGGGGGAGAGAGCCTGCTTGAGATGTAATAATTTGCTCGCTGTGAAGTGGAGGGATAACAAGAATGTTTTCGTTCTTTCCTCCCTTCACGCAGACACGACGGTCCAAATTACTACGGCGACTGGTGTTGTGGAGAAACCCCTCTGTGTCCACGTATATAACCTCAATATGGGAGGGGTGGACCTCAACGACCAGTTGTTGGCGCCGTACCGAATTGCCTGTAAGGCCAGATGCTGGTATAAAAAAGTGTCTGTATACTTATTTCAATTGGCTTTGCTAAATGCTCATGTGCTATACAGAGCTTCAGGACGAACTGGATCCTACCTTAAATTCCAGAAAGAGATCATCAGAGCCCTTCTGTTTCCAGATGGTGCTTTGGCCCAACTTCCAAACGCAAATGCAGTAAGCCAGCTGCATGAGAGGCATTTTCCGCATGTCCCCTCTGGTACCCCTACCCAAAGAAACCCCCAAAGAAGATGTCGTGTCTGTAGAAAGCGCAGATTTAGGCGTGACACCCTCTTTTATTGTCCCTCCTGTCCTGACCAACCTGGTCTTTGCATTTGTGACTGTTTCGAACGCTATCACACACTAGTTGAGTATTAGCGTAGGGTACAGCACCGCACAGTCATAGGCATATGTACACAGGGTCTCGGGGTCTCGAAAGATGTGATGGCCATCACATTGAGAGATCCCCAACCTGCAAAGTTCAGTTTATACGTTTTTTTTTCAGTTTTTATAAAAGTGGAAAAAGTGAAGAAAAAAAAAAACCGCACAAAAACACAAAAAAAATAAAAAATAAAAAAGGCAAAAATAGTTGTGGTTGTATTTTTCTTCTCTCTCTCTCTCTCTCTCTCTCTCTCTTTCTCTATTGTTCTCTCTCTTATGTTCGCTCTCTACTTTCCACTCTACTGTTCACTCACTATTGTTCTATATCTATCATTCTCTCTCAATTTTATTTTTACTATATTTTATTGTATTTGCTTTGCAGGTATGGGATGTTATACTGCAATGTTTGTTTTTTTGTTAACCATCATTTGCTTAGCAGGTACGCCATTCAGCTGCAGCGCGGATTTATTTATCTTGACAGCAACAGCGTTTGCTCCCACAATAGATAAAGGTGATTTCACTACCACAGTTAAAAAAGAGCATATATGCCGAAGCATGGGGGCAGCAGGGGTGGAGGAGCGATTCGCTCCTAACTTTTGGGGCGGATGGCCCATGCTTCAGCATATATATATTTTAGGCACAGATTGCGTTAAAAAATGTTTTATTTTTTACTGTTTTTTTTGTATTTGCTTTGCAGGTATGGTATGTCTTACTGTTATACAGGTATGGGATGTTATACTGTAATATTTGTTTTATTGTTAACCATCATTTGCTTAGCAGGTACACCATTCAGTTGTAGCGTGGATTTATTTATCTTGACAGCAACAGCATTTGATTCCCACGATACATAAAGCCACTGTAGGAGGTGATTTCACCACCACAGTTAACCACTGGGCACTTAAACCCCCTTAATAACCAGACCAATTTTCACATATAACCATGGCATGTGTGTGCAATATATCATTTAGTGACAACTTTAAAAAAAAATTTTTTTTTGTCATTATTCAATCACTTGGGACAAAAAAATAAAATATTCAATGGGCTCAACATGCCTCTTAGCAATTTCCTTAGGGTGTCTACTTGGGGTCATTTGGGGGGGGGGGGGGGGTTGTACTGCCCTGCCATTTTAGCACCTCAGGAAATGAGATAGGCAGTTAAACTAAAAGCTGCGTAAATTCCAGAAAATGTACCCTAGTTTGTAGACGCTATAACTTTGCGCAAACCAATAAATATACGCTTATTGACATTTTTTTTTATCAAAGACATGTGGCTGAATACATTTTGGCCTAAATGTTTGACTAAAATTGAGTTTATTCAATTTTTTTATAACAAAAAGTAGAAAATATCATTTTTTTTCAAAATTTTCGGTCTTTTTCCGTTTATATCGCAAAAAATAAAAATCGCAGAGGCAATCAAATACCATCAAAAGAAATCTCTATTTGTGGGAAAAAAAGGACACAAATTTTATTTGGGTACAACATTGCATGACCGCGCAATTACCAGTTAAAGCAGCGCCAAACTGTAAAAAGTCCTCCGGTCATTGAGCTGACAAATGGTCCGGGGCTGAAGTGGTTAATGTCGTTTTTAGGCAGTTGCATTTATAGGCTTTTCTTTGAAGGCAAAAAAATGAGTTCAGACGCCGAAGTTTCCGATGTTTCAGACGCAAAATGCCGCTAAACGCAGTACCGGCGTTTAGCTGCGTTTTCGTTTATAAGCGTTTTTACAGGTGCCCTATTTTTAACATTACAAAACTTAAAAATGATAGTAAATAATTAAAAAACACAAAAAAAAAAATTAAAAAAACTTGTTATTGCTTGCTATGCTTCATAGACCATGTATATACCCCTAATGAGCATGATCCAATCCAATACACCACTAACATTGCTGTTAGCCAAAGTATAATTGAAATTTGACCTATATGTTGTAGGGTTAGGGGGTTATGGTTAGGGTTTCCGGTTAGGGTTCCCCATTAGGGTTCGGGGGTTACGGTTAGGGTTTCCGGTTAGGGGTTAGGGTTCCCCATTAGGGTTAGGGGGTTATGGTTAGGGTTGGGGGTTTCGCCTTGAAAAACAAGTTTAGGGTTATGGTAAGTGTTATGGTTTCCCGTTAGGGTTTACGGTTAGGGTTTCCCATTAGGGTTAGGGGGTTATGGTTAGGGTTTTACCCTAGAAGAAAAAGTTAGGGTTAGGGTTTCCGGTTAGGTTTAGGGTTTCCGGTTAGGGTTTCCCATTAGGGTTAGGGTTTTCCCCTTGAAGAACAAGTTAGGGCTAGGTATAATAAAATATTAACTAATGCGCAAAAGCCACAATAGGACAAAGTAGACAAGGAGCCGCCAACATAAATGGTATACTCACATAACCTTACTAAACCTATAATAGGAAATATTTTTGAGGTAGCGCTACATATTTCCTATTATAAGTTAGGGTTAGGGTTTCCAGTTAGGGTAAGGGTTAGGGTTAATTAAAAATATTTAAAAAATTGCTATTAAAATTTGCATAAAAAAGACAAAATAAATGAATAAAAAAAAATGAAATTACACATACAACTTTAAAAAAATTTTTTTTTAAATTCTAATAATCAATTGCAATTTAAAAATTAAATATATTTAAAAAATTGCAATTAAATTTTGCATAAAAAAGACAAAATAAATAAATTAAAAAAATGAAATTACATATACAGCTTATAAAAAAAAAAAAATAAACAAAAAAAATATACTAATCAATTGCAATTTAAAAACTAAATATATTAAAAAAATAGCATTTTTTCCTCACATATGCTCATTATGGGATCCATAGTAAAAGCACCGAAATTGAGGTAGATACAAGTACACTGCTGCTCTCTCACTCACAGAATGGCTGAAATAGTTAAATAATACTGTTTTCTGGGCTTTGAGAGGGTCCTATGTTAGCATAAACAAACGCTCCTAGACGCAAATGCGGCAAAACGGGCGTTTTTAAACACCGGTTTGAAGCTGTCAAAAAATTAGTTCAGAGGTGCTTGCCTCAGCTTCCCGTGTACATTAAGCCTTAAGGGCCAGTTTACACCATAGAAATGCAGTCCGGATGCGTTCCAGGTGCTTTTCTGCATGCGCGTTTTTGATGCGTTCCAGTGCGTTTTTGTGGCTTTTTGATGCAGTCCAGTGCTTTTCCCCCCCCTTTTTTTCTTAACCTTAAATAAGGACAAGTGTGTTGCAGTGCGTTTTTGGTGCATTTAGGTGCGTTCCAGTGCGTTTTTGATGCGTTTTACAGCGTTCCAGTACAGTCCAGTGCAGAAAAAATGCAACATGTTCTATTTTTTTTTCTGGGACTGGAACACACAGGAACTGCAAGCACTGGTGTGAACTATGCCATTGAAAACCATATAACCTACTTTCCATGCGTTTTTGATGCAAAAAAAAAACGCACTGGACTGCATGTGGTGTGAACTGGTCCTAAAGGTGTGATTTTAACTGCACTTTCTGTCTCTGTCTGGTTTATGGTTTCTGACAGACACTTCATGCAAGGAGTTAGTTTTAGTGCTGATTCCTAAAGGTTCAGGATCCAACTAAACTGGAGCGTCTACATTACACTGTCAGTCAGAATCTGTGTCGATTGTACCCTCATAGCAGGCTGTCCAGATTTTCCACAGATAGTAAACAATCAGGGTGTGAAGGACAGTCCAAATAGTGGGGCTACAAACAGGTAGTGATTAGCACCCATAGCAAAATGGAGGTAGAATTAATGTCTTTGAAGGATGGGGACTTGCAAGTATGCATCCTTGATGTCCACAAAGGCTAGAAAGCCCCCTGATGGAGGAGGCTATGACAGACCTGGTGTATTCCATGCAAAATTTTTGTATCCAGCATTTAAGCTCTTCAACTCTAAGATTGAACAAATACATCCTTTTGGATTGGAAATTGTAAATAAGTTGGAGTAAAAACTGTAAAAGCTGTCTTCTAGATTCAAAAGGTCTGCAAAAGCAGCATGCAAGTCTGTTAGTCTGTGTGGAAATACAGGCAGTTTACAATACATGAAGCAGGGAGGGGGAAAAAAAGCAAACATTATTGCAGCCATGGGTTTGATTTACTAAAAGTGGAGAGTGCAAAATCTGGTGCAGTTCTGCATAGAAACCAATCAGCTGCAATGTTTTTTTGTCAAAGCTTAATTAAAAAATCTGAAGTTAGAAGCTGACTGGCTACCATGCACAGCTGCACCAGATTTAGCACTTACCAGTTTTAGTAAATCAACCACCATGTCTCCTACCCAGGCGTCCAAGATGCTTTCTGAACAGGAAGGTGGGGGAATCTCCTTATGTCAAGGAGAACTTATTTACAGGTTTGGGAGATTTAACCTCCCTGGCAGTATGATTATTTCGGATTTTAGGTGCTGAAAGCGGTACAATTATTTTGCATGGAAATTTGGCGTTTTATATTGTAGGTCTGTAATTCTTAACAATAACACACTTAAATCTGTCCAAACAAGAGTCTAGTAGATATCCCGGGTATGATAAAGTTTGAAACACAAAAACATAAATTATAATATAATAAATAAAAATAAATAATTAAAAAAAATAAAAATAAATAGTAATAAAATAAATTTCCCCACGATTCACTATCGCTCAATTCTGCAAGTGTTCTAATTTACTATCGCTGTTTTCTAGCTGGTCTAAAGCCACTTTTGACGTAAAGGGACACTTTTTGGTTGCTATGGACAATCTCCAGTTTCCAGGCAGAAAGAACAGTATATATAATATAAAACTGCATGCAGGGCATGGGCCAAAGCACTGGGGACAAAAGGGATGTGAAATCATTTCATACAGTACTGTAATCTGTAAGATTACAGTACTGTATGTGTTATGATTTTTACTTTTTTTTTAATTTGCCGCCAGGCTCCGCCCCTGTGCGTCGCGACGCTCGCAGGGAACGGAGCCTGGCACGGAGAGGCTTCTGAGGAGGACGGAGCCCACGGACACTGCGGGGGACATCGCAGGATCCCGGGGACAAGATAAGTAAAGCCACACCAGGATCCTGCGATGAAATCCCGAGTGTGGCTCGGGGTTACCGCTAATGGTCCTGAATTTTAACCCCGAGCCACACTCGGGAAAACCGCCAGGGAGGTTAAAGGCCCAGGGTTTGTGGCTGAACTGTGTCCTGGTTTGGGTCTGGTCTTGGAGACTGAAGCCTGGGAGTAAGGAAAGGAACTCTCTTTGGCCTCAGAGGGGAAGGAGTAATCTCGGCTTAAGGGTTAGGCTTCTGCTGGTGCAAATGAGTACTTCTACCCCAAGTGGCATTGTTTTTGAGGATTTACACTCATGTGCAGCAATTCCTTTTTTGTAGACCAACACTTCAACCAAAGAGTGCTCCACATTCATTTGGGAAATAAGATGGGTGGTATCAACTACACTATCTACACCAGGGGTCTCAAACTGGCGGCCTTCTAGCTGTTGCGAAACTACAAATCCCATCATGCCCCTGCCTGGGGGGAGTCATGCTTGTAAAGGTCAGCCTTGCAATGCCTTATGGGATTTGTAGTATCGTAACAGCTGGAGGGCCGCCAGTTTGAGACCCTGATCTACACTATCTACACAATAGCATTAGCTCTAAACGCTTTACAAAATAAAGACCAGTATGAAAAGGAACTCAATCCTTTAAAGTAGAAGTCCACTCTAAAACTAAAATCCTTGCATCTGTAGACATCCAGGATTTAACACTAACCTCACTAACCCTGTAAAAAAAAAAATCAGTATACATACTTTTTTTAAGCCACTCCGACCGAATCCCACCCAGAGCTGTCAGCCGCAGCTTCGCTGTGGAGGCAGGTGTAGAGGACACATCCGACAACGGAAACCCTATAGTAACTCTATGGGTGACATCACTCCCCATTCATTTCACAGCCATTCTTGGCTGTGTCCTCTGCAGAGCTTCTGCCACGAAAGATCAGGTCAGATCAGCTTCAAAAAAGGTATGTATACTGATTTCTTTTTTTGCAGGGCTAGATAGGTTAGTGTTAGATCGTGGATGTCTATAGATGCAGGGATTTTAGTTTTAGGGGGGATTTCTACTTTAACTTGAGTTTAGTCCATTCCCCTAAGCTTTGGTAGACTAATATCACAACCATGGAAGGTTGCAATGAAGGGGCCTGCTAGGGATCCTTAAACACTAGTGCATCTTCAACAGGAATGGTCAGGAATGGTCAGGACAAAACCAGTTTACCAGTGGGAACAGCTTATTTGCTGATAAATGACTCAAAATGGATATTGGTCTGTAAAACACATGGGATGTGAACAGTTTGTCAGGAGTTCTATAGTCATCGTACAGAATGCCTTCTAGGTGGGGGCATACCTGACAGAGATAAGGATGACCCCAAGCAGTGTATGGCCCCCTACCAGAGGACAATGCTCTGGGCTGTTGGTGTCAGGTCCATAAGGAGTGGCACTCCAGGCCGCCCCGAAACTGTTAGTGGATCGCAAGCTGGAGAGATCCAACACAGAAGGACTAGTTTCCCAGAAATTACATCAACCTCTCAGCCTCTATGCATTTCCTGAAATTTTCAAAAGTTTTACCCCTACATCACTTCCAGTTCTGTGGAATGCACGCTGGCTCTGGTAGATGCGGGTGGCGGTGCAAGGTTCCCAGATATAGAGAGCTGTTTGGGTCGGTTGCCTCTCCAAAGGCACTTCTACATGTGAATGAAGATATATTTTTAAATATATTCTTTTCAATAAAAACTACTACAATATATACAATACACTTTCCATTGTTTTTGGGGCACTCTTATTTTCAACATCCATCCCATGAGAATGGCTGATGAGTATTAGAAGAAGACCGAATGATGGCTGTCTGTCACCAAGTATTAATGCACCAACATTGGGAGATTGCTGAATAACAATAACTTTGGTGTTCTGAGGCAACAGACAGCAAGAAAAGACCAATATTTAGAAAGGGTAGGTCTGAAGATAACAAAAGAAATGGCCTATAAAACTGAAAGGCATATGTGAAAAATGAAATCATTTTTCTGTGTGCTGGCTTTCACTGGTTTAGTAAAAACAAAAGTCAGGTATACACATATATGAACTGTATTGTGAAACCAAGTGGCAAACCGCAATACAACGTTTACACTACTTTGTTACTATCTTGTGGTAAGTAGGAGCTTCATTGTAAATGAACAAATTTATATGTCATTAGCACAAAAATAGAAACAAGGTAAACAGCAGGACTGGACAGGAGGACATTTGCTCCGCCAGGACAGTGCAAATATTGAACTGGTGGCCCTAAAAGGGGATATTCCCCCATTTAGTCCTTAATTTATAGTGGGACCCGCAGTCAGTGCCTTCTGCTACACTTCATGAAGCTATGTGGTCCTTGCTCACACCTGTAATTAGCACCTGGCAGAGGAAAGTCTTCCAGCATCAACATCCTTTGCAGTTCTGAGATGTTATGCGACTGATTACAGAGTGCTGCAAAGGAAATCAATGTTGGAAGAAGGCACAATTATGAAATATATTGTGCTGATTTGCTAAAGGAAGTGGAACGATACAGATTATTTTGTGATGAAGACATTTATTAAAGTGAGCGCAGTAGTCAACTTGTTCAAGCACAAAGTACTTTTTCATTAAAGCGGAAGTAAACCCATTGATTTAACAGTTTCAAAAAACAGTTACATTCCTGGCATGCCAGGATTGCTATTTGTCACATTGGTTGAGCTCCCAACCAAACTGTCAAACCATCCAATGGCTGTTGTCATAACTGATCACATGTGCAGCACCATGGCAGTTGAAGATTAAACAGAGGCCAAGATGGCAGCTTCCTTGGCTGAAAACAATAGGAGGGTTTACTACCACTTTAAGTGTTCTTGCATAGCAAGACCACTTACTGTTATCTCACATATATATTATTCTTATTATTATAGCCAAATTTACCACCCTAACTCCTCCCACAGTTTTTACACTACATAGACAAGTAATATACCGAAACGTGCGGATTGTTCCCGAATGGTGTGCTATTACTTTGTGGAACGTTTCGCCGAATGGTTCACGAAATATCGTCATTTTTGCGGCGAAATTGGTCCCATAGGAATGAATGGGGAAACTAGAGTGGGAGATGACAAAAGCTGGAAAATCAGAACATGATTTCTAAACTGCCACCACTCCCTCATTTTCAAGCCCACCTACACAAATCTTATATCATAACGTTCAGCTATCCCTGCTGCCACTAAACATGTCCACGGCTAAGCCATAGTCCTGATAGTTTTCACAATATGACCATTTGTTTGCAACTCACGCCGTCCATTGACATTCATTGAAACTACACTCTAGCCCCCTCCAAATTTGAAGGGCAATTTCTAAACTGCGACTGTGCCTTCATTTTTAATATTTCAGAGACATACTATACATCAAAATCTAGGTCTGGGTCTTGTGATTCTCACAATATAAAGATCTTCGCTGTAGGATGTATTTTTAAAATACGGCCATTTGTTTAGAGGTCATTTCAGGAAATTTTAGCCATTAATCAGAGTGTACTGTTAGTGTTTGTTTTGTTGCCATGGTTACCAAAGCTTCTGTTATACACAGGGGGGAAGGTGGCTGGAGCATCTTTGCTGATTACAGAGCCCGGGGGAGGGGACAGACACACCATGTACTGATTTATAATAGAGGAATATGATGGGGCAGTTTTGATGGGGTAATTCTGATGGGGCAGTTTTGATGAAGCAGTATTTGGGAAGCATAAACAGGGCATGAGCGTTGCTAGGAAACAGTGGTTGTAAACACAAGATGCTGAGACACTCCAAATGCATGTGACTTCATCTGCTAGACTTGATAATGCTTGTAGACTCCTCCCACAGTTTTCACACTACAGAGACAAATAATATACCGAAACGAGCGGATTGTTCCCGATTGGTGTGTTATTACTTTGTGGAATGTTTTGCCGAATGGTCCACGAAATGACGTTTTTGCGGCGAAATTGGTCCCATAGGAATGAATGGCGAAATGTTCAAAACTAGAGTGGGAAGTGACAAAAGCTGACAACCCCATGATCAGCCAAAACATTATGACCACCCCATGATCAGCCAAAACATTATGACCGCCCCATGTAAAAAAAAAAATATTTTTGAAAAAAAAAAAAAAATTTTGAAAAAAGTAAAAAAATAATTTTTGAAAAAAAAAAAATCATTTTTGAAAAAAAAAATATTTTTGAAAAAAAAATTTCTTTTAAAAAAAAAATTATTTTTGAAAAAAAAATATATTTGAAAAAAAAATATTTTTGAAAAAAAAAAATTATTTTTGAAAAAAAAAAATTATTTTTGAAAAAAAAATTACTTAAAAAAAAATAATAATTTCGAAAAAAAAATTATTTTTGAAATAAAAAAATTCATTTTTGAAAAAAAAAATTACCTTTGAAAAAAAAAATTACTTTTGAAAAAAAAAATCATTTTTGAAGAAAAAAAAATCATTTTTGATTAAAAAAAATTCATTTTTGAAAAAAAAAATTACTTTTGAAAAAAATGTTCAGCTCTTTCAGCGAATGATGGAACTTTTTTACTACTATTTATACTTTTTAAAATATTAAGCTTTTTAACACTTTTCACAGTTACTCAAGCCACTCCACCCCACCCAGTTACTCCGCCCACTCCAGTTGTAGAGGCAAGAACACTTTCACAATTTCCCCAGAAATTGTACCTTTTCTAGTTTAAAATTCATCTTTTTTTTTTAGCAGATACAGTGTTCAAAGCCGAACTAAAACCTTACATCTTTTACAGCTGAGGAAGCTGCCATATTAGCTTGTTTGATCTGCAGTTGCCATGGGGCTGCAGATGTGATCAGCTATGACACCAGCCATTGGATGGCTTGAGAGTTCAGTTGAGAGCTAACATAAACATGAATTAAAACATCCTATGGAAATAAACTTATAGTTAGATACCTTTTTTTACAATCTGATTTTGCAGTCATGTGACTGACTTATTTCCCGCAGCTCGGTAGGCTGGGGATGGAAAAATCAAAATATGCTTAGTAGTTTCTGCAAACATGACAGAGGGGGGCCTATAATATCACCATGGAAACCCTACTTGAACTGATACAGGGATGACTGACATCCCTTTCCTATCCCCACCCGAAGCCTTTGTGCTCACACTGTGAGGAGCTGGATGGGTATTCTTCGGGACTACAGGCATTATTACAGCATTCTGTATCTCCAATATCTGAACAAGAGATGTAAACTGACCATGCAAGAATATTGTCTGCCATTTTATAAAATTTCCACCAGCATTTTTTTTTAAATAACCCTAGGCTATACCAAGAAAAGGATCTGGTACTTCTACTTGGTTACAGTCTAGATGACAGTTTACAAGGCGCAGCGTGGCTCGCACATGCGCAGTAGGAAACCGGCTTCACTTCCTGATTCCCTTTCTTGCTATGCCAGCGCCAGCACCCGAGAGCCGATTGAAAAATCAGTTTGGGTGAGGACATTGCTGATCCCTGGACAGGCAAGTATCCTTATATTAAAAGTCAGCAGCTACAGTATGTGTAGCTGCTGACTTTTAATTTTTTGGGGGGAGCCTGGAGCTCCTCTTTAATGAGGGTGAATTTGTTATTTTTTGGTAAAGTGGACTATGCCTTTAACCCAGAGCCTTTGTGTCTTTGGAGGTTAAACGGGGCCTGATTTGTGCCAGATACTATCGTCAGCCCAAAACTTCCAGCACTGCGGCTGAGAGCAGTGTCTCTTGTACAATGAAGGGATCCTGTTGTTTACCTTTCCCTTCCTCTCACCTCGTCCATTCACAATCATACAAAAGAAAAAACTTCTCCACTCTCCACCCTTGTTTTGATGTTCACTTTTAACCCTTATAAGGGCTAGTACATCTGCAGATGTCCCTATTAAACGGCACAAGGGGATGCAGGATACTGTAAAAAACAAATGGAAGCACACCACCAGCACAAAGCTTTTATTTGACAAATAATAATTGAAAACAATGCACTCACATGGTGTCATGAAAGACGTCCTGTTAGCACAGTTGTTAGAGCCGGTGGACGTGTGCGCGCTAGCGAGAACGAACGCATGCGGAGGCATGCGTGCACGAACGAGTGTATGCGGGTACGCGGTGGTGCAAGCGTGCACGTACGATCGGTACTCAGGCTCGCAAAGGTACAGTGTGACAGTGTTTGGCGCCAATGGACTTATTTAAAGGAGCCTGTCAGCATGCTTTCTTGCTGTCCGGTCTACAGCGTCTCCTGTGACCCTAAGCTATCAGTATACCTGTCTACCTGATTCCTGTTACCCGGCCCGCTCCTGACTACTCCTGTTTGCTGCCAGTCCCCGACCTCGGCTTGTCTGACTATTCTCCTGCCTCATCCTACGGTTGTTGCTGCCTGTCTGTTGCCGACCCGGTCCGTGCCCCGACTACTCTTCTGCCTCTGTCTGGTACCTGCTCTGCCCGCCAGTGTTGACCCGGCCTGTCTGAGCTTGCTAGTGTTCCAGTTGAACTACAGAACACCTCCCTTCTGCCTGCTGTTCCTGAGTTCCTGCCAGCTACACTACTTCTCTGCTCAATCAGCTGTTCCAGTGTTCCTGCCAGAGTTCCGGTTCATCTTCATACTACCAGCTGTTCCAGTGCTCCAGTTGGATTACAGAAAACCTCCCTGCTGCCTGCTGTTCCTGAGTTCCTGCCAGCTACGGTACTTCTCTGCTCAGTCAGCGGTTCCAGTGTTCCTGCCAGCCCTCCTTTGCTGCACCAGAGGTCCGGATCAGCTCCACATCTGCCACTTGCCAAGCACTTGTGGCCCCCTGTGCTCTTGAGTCCCTGTTCTCTCTATCAGGGGTTCTCGAGCCAGAGGCACACGAGAGGCTACTCCCTGCATTCTGGGCTCCGCCACCAGGTACGTGACACATGGGCCCAGTGGGGATGTGTGCCTTTCACAGCCTGTCACAGATCCTGGCCAGAGACAATAGCAAGTAAATGCCAGTAGAATCCTTCCTCTGCCATGTTAACGAGTAAGCTTGCAAGACAGAGCACCCTGGCTCCTGGCATCTACCAATCCCTTCCAGGGCCCTAAAGAAAGATATACTGACATCCCTCTGGCAGAGTAAATCATCGCTCCCACACCTCACAAAGCGGATTGCCATGATGACTTGTGTTTCGGGGGTGTATCCCTCCTTTCTCAAGTCTCCAAATGTGAGTAAATATTGTTTTTAATAATTATATGTTAAAGGAGAAGTACAGCAAAAGCTCGTTTGGCTGCACTTCTCCTGTGGATCACAGGAGTGCAGTTCGTTTTGTACTCCTGTGACCTGGTTTCAGCAGAGAGCGGGCTGAAGTACGCTGTCTGCTGACGTCACTGAGCCGGTCCAGCAGCAGGCAAGATTCGGACACTGGAGTCGGGATCCGCCCATATGACTGGACCGGCACCCGGCAAGCTGCTTAGAGCCTGAGCCGGCTGCTCCCACCCCCTTCAAAGCCACAGACAGTCACCAGCTGTCTGCTTGGGGATCTGCTGCATCCACCTAGGTAAGTATAATCTGCAAAAACCCCAAACCCCGTACTTCTCTTTTAAGGAATTAGTACACTTTCCTTTTGTTCCCTTGTCCATTCACAAAATGCCTTCTACTGTGTTCTGTAAATGTACACGGTAAGAGGAGGGGCAGGTAAACAACAAAACCTCCCACTGTCCATTCACAGAACGCTTGCCTTGCTTGTGAACAGAATAGACAAGCAGAGAGGAAAAGTAGGTTAAACAACAGGATCCCTTCATTGTAGGACAGCTGGTACTCTCAGTCCCAGTGCTGAAAGTTTTGCAGTGACAGTAGTATACTGTAATTGAAACTAGGCTTATTACCTTACACAGCAACCATTCGGACTTAGAAATGTCATTAGAGGTATTATTTTAAAGGAAACTGCAGATTTCGAAATAATGAAAATTACTTTTGATGGTACATATTATGGCATAAAGTATATAGGAACTCAATTACTAGAATCTGATGTATGCCATAATATGTTAACATATTATGGCATACATCAGATTCTAGTAATTGAGTTCCTATATACTTTAAGAGAGCTAGATGGCATTCATGTCGGTACAGACTAGATTTTGATTCAGTTCTCTACAGAAGTATTTATGTGTGAAGTATTGTTGATAGGACTGAGTCAAATTTGCAAGAAGGTATTAACTTACTGTAATGCCTTTCTGCTATAATTAGGAGGGGTATCTGCAGTTTACACGTTTATTCCAGTCCATTTTTTTTGTTAAAAGACTCATGTTGTAGTTTTCACTGTTTTATATTAGTAATCATTAGGGAGATTCCCCCCCTGAGATGAAAGTGACTTTTCAGTAAAAGTTTCCAATAACTCCAACCTGTTTCCTTTGGGTTTTTGTATCTAAATGCCAGATATGACATATAAATACTAAATCTGGGAAGAATGAGCGATCTACAACAAGGTGTAGTTAGTCATGAGCATAAGCAATATGTGACTACTTCTTTATAAAGGCATCTGGCAATGTATTCACAAATGCTTCCTATCTTTATCATTCAATATTACTATTTGATGGTTGAGGAATCTGTTGCACACAAAGCAAGATTACAGTATTACAGAGCAGAGACAGGGCAGAAATCAATTTAATTTTTTAAAAATGTATTAATAAGGTGCTGAGTAGTAGAAGAACACAATAGTTTTTTTGTGTGTTTCATCGAAACCTTATGCCACGTACACATGATCTGATTTTCCGATGGGAAATGTTGGATGTGAGCTTGTTGGCGGTAAGTCCGAACATGTGTATGCTCCATCGGACATTTGTTGTCGATTTTCCGCCAACAAATGTTGCCCAGCATGTTCTCAAATTTTCCCCCAACAAATGTGTGTTGTCGGACTTTCCGATCGTGTGTACACAAGTCCGTCGGACTAAAGTCCAAAGTACAAACATGCATGCTCGGAAGCAGAAGCGGTTGGTCTTGTAAACTAGCGTTCGTAATGGAGAATTAACATTCATGACGTGGCAAATTATGCAATCTCCAAATGCAGCGCACATTCACTTCTTCTTTAATGGGATAATAATGAAGCTGCTTTTTTTTCTAGTGGTATCAAGAATAATATTATTATGTTTTTTTTTTTTTATTTGGGCAAGTTACCACAACACCATTGTCCCCTAGTTTTTAAGAACAAAGATACAATTATGTTGGTGTCCCTTGTTAATTTTACATTGTATTTTTTAAAATGTAACTGCCTACTCCCAAACTGTCATTTGAAGTAAAACACATAGCCAAGTATTATTCTCCACAATTAGACATGCTATTTGCCAATAGAAAATAACCAAAAAGTGCATTCTATGCATCCAAAAATATAGAAAAATTACCAAATCAAATCATTATTCAACCAAAAAAATAACGTCAAGGCCAATAATAAATAACACGTTATCGCCTCCGATTCCGCAACATGTCTGGTTAACGAATGGCCGTTCAGAAACGAACTGAAAAGCACGAAATGAAAAGCGATTAATGAAAAATGCAAAAAGAAAAGCGCGAATCAACACTCACCAAACTTCTACTAACATGAAATTAGCAGAAGAAGCCCAAAGGGTGGCGCTAAAGAGCTGAAAAACCACGTAGTATGTCTAGTACGTCACTACGTTCGTAATTGTTAGCCAACATTTGTGTGACCGTGTGTATGCAAGACAAGTTTGAGCCAACACCCTTCGGACAAAATTCCACGGTTTTGTTGTCGGAAAGTCCGATTGTGTGCACGAGGCTTTAAAATAACTGCATAATAGATTAGTGGTGTGAGAGTGCTTTAGGCCTCATTCTCAATAATGATGCTTTAACAGATGTTTGAGCTTTTTTTTTTTCTGCCTCTAAACGCCCCTTCATGTTAATATATATGTTCATGCACACATTAGGGTTTAGAGGCAGGGACATTTAGAGGCAGAAAAAAAGAAATCACCTGTGTGTTTAGTAGAGAAGCTTTTGAGCATAACAAATGCTAAAAAGAGCCTAAACGCGTAATAATGCTAGGCCGCGTTCCTTCGTTAATATATTCTAGTGGCCAGAATTCTGGCCAATAGAATTTATTATTGGCAATAAATATGTAAATATGCATGTGCATAAACACGCGTGAACGTGCATGCAAAAAAACACGAATACTCTGCATGAAGCCTTATGCCCCGTACACACGGTCGGACTTTGTTCGGACATTCCGACAACAAAATCCTAGGATTTTTTCCGACGGATGTTGACTAAAACTTGTCTTGCATACACACGGTCACACAAAGTTGTCGGAAATTCCGATCGTTCTAAACGCGGTGACGTAAAAAACGTACGTCGGGACTATAAACGGGGCAGTGGCCAATAGCTTTCCTGTAGGTAAAATGAATATCTCCTAAACGTGTACCGTTTAGTAGATATTCACCCTGGATGCAGTCAGTTATGTCACCAGCATGTGTGCTCTAACGGTCTGGCATACCTTGCTGAATCTTCAGTGCTTCGTGCCACAACTGAGGGCTCCCGTGCGCATGCGTGGGAGTGACGTTATTACAGCTTCAGCCAATCACATAGCCGGAGAGCGCAAACCCGGAAGAAAGAACATAGCTTGCTGTCCCGACTATTTGCCCGCATTTTCCGGTCAAATCACAGGATCCTTGTGATAGGGGGGATTTTAATCTCATCCAATCAACTACTGCGGATCGCCATGTGGTGAGCCCCAGGGCATCCCTACTTGAGCCCTTAGAGATTCAAAGCGCTTCCGGCAACTCACCAGACGCTATGCTCTCTTTGATGCCTGGAGGGCTCTCCACCCAGATCGGCAGTACACCTTCTACTTAGCCACCCATCGCGCATATTTTATTTTTAGGCTATGTGTTACAGTGAGTATGATCTCATCTAACACAGGATAATTGCCAGCAGATGTTGGCTATGTGACTTAGGGAGTAATGCTTTTATCTCATATATGATAATCGTTTTCCTCACCGTTTGCACATTTTTCAATGCCTTTGCTCCTCATGATTTGGGTCTAACTCATTTTTAACTTATTTTTAATTTTTAATTTTATTGTATTTGAGTTTTCGGCTTTTTGTGCTTTTTATGATGCTGAGCTGTGTTTTTGATGCGATTTTGCTGCAGTGAAAGTCATGATCGCAGCATTATCGCATTTTATATTGATATCTTTTTGACTTTGGGTTTGAATGTTATTCTATTATCAATGTTTCCTGATGTATGTATAGTTATTTATTAATTTACGTGTATATGTGTCCCTACCATCCACCCGTGCTGGTCTGTATATAGCGCCGGTTGTTTGGTTATGGGCACATTATAGATAGGGTGGCATCTGTTCCATGCATGTGAGTGCGTGTACGGAATTGTTTTGCCACCATGCAATAACTTTAAAGTGGCCTTTTATATAGTTTCATTAGGCCAGCATTGCTGAGCGCACTGTGACTTTCCCTGTGCGGATTTTGGCTGCGCGGGGACTGTTAGGTGTGACGAGCGATGAGTTTTTTTAGATGCACATTCCTGTGGGCTTGATGATTTGCAGAGACTGTAGGGTGTTGTTTATTCCAGCTGGTTGCGGTGGGATCCGTGCTGGCGCTTGACGCTTTGGCGGATGGATAGTCAATCTCCTTCTCATCGGGTGTATATAAGGGGTGAGCTGTGCTGCGTGGCCACACCCTCTGAAGAAGACATGATTACGAAACGCGTTAGGGCATGACCACACAGTTCCCCTGTCTGCCAGTCTCAGTGCGTGTCATCCCAGGTCTCATCGCGGCTATCAACACCAGGAAGCGGTGAGAGTGACATGCGCTGTGCAGCACAGACTTAATGTTTACACTGCTGATTTTATCTGATGTTCTTCTAAGCATAATTTTATAATTTGTGGGTGTGTTCCCAAATAAAAGAGTGTTACGCTATGCAAATTCCTCCTTTCTTTCTTTGCATGGTGTACTTTGTGAGCAACCTTAAGAAATAATCGTGACATGTATAAGGGCCGGAGCCTATCCTACACTATAGAGATCAGGTTTCAATCTACATTACTGCTGGCTTATGAAGGATCCGTTTCCAGGATAGCAGTCCACTCAATAGTGTTTGGAGACAACAAGGCTGATTTAAAGCTCTTTTGTGGTAAGTGCATTACCAACGGGGACCACTTGAGCACAAGGTTTCTTTCGGTGATGGTATACAGGATTTGAGGCTTCCCTACGATTCTGAGGGGTCACGAAGCACCACATCTATCTTAAAGTGGAGTTCCACCCACTTTTACAACTCTTCAGCATCCCTCACTAAACTGTGCACTGTAAACAAATTGGATATTTTTTTATTTTTTTTCTCAGCACCTACTGTATATCTGCTGTATTCATTTTTCACTTCCCTCCCTGGCCGCGGCCCATCGCATCATTTCCTGTTTGCAATGCCTTCTGGGAAGGGGCGGCAACTTCCTCTGAAACTGCCGTTGCTATGGAAACCTGACCTGAAACCTATTACACTGCTTGTGCTGCACTGAGCATGTGCGAGATCTGCAAGGACGAGATCCAGGAAGAAATACAGTCTGGCTTCAGATGCCCACACTTAAGATGGGCACGGCCTGCTGTAAGTTTATAAAATAACAAACTACTGCTATAAACTAACAAAACAGACCTTAGTTTACAGACTAACTTTACTAGAATACATTAGGCTTGTGTATTATAGGGGTATTTTTATTTAAAAAGTATAATTTCGGCCGGAACACCACTTTAAGGACTCTTTTTGAACTCTGTCACATAGGAATTAGTGTTTGTGTGTGGTTTTTGATCGACTTCCAATTGCACTAAATACTCCTAGTTATTTTTCTAGTGCTGTTAATGCTGGGATGATTATTTCGTATTCTATGTTTGCTTCTTTATCATTTGTTTTATTTTTATAATAGCTGCTATAGTGCATCAATTCTATCTATCCGTTTGAACGCTGGGATCAGCAATACGTAGTGTTACTGATACTTTTGATTGTATATATAGGATTGTATGATATTTTTTTATATTTTTTTATTGGTTGAATTAGATGGACTTGTGTCATTTTTCAACCTGAATAACTATAACTATGTAGCTATGTAACTATGTTAGAAATATTGTTGGTTTTTTTTTTCAAAATTGTTGGCATTTTTTTGTTTATAGCGCAAAAAATAGAAATTGCAGAGGTCATCAAATACCACCAAAAGAAAGCTCTATTTGTGGGGAAAAAAGACCTCAATTTTATTTGGGTACAGTGTCACATGACAGCGCAACTGTCAGTTAAAGTAACGCAGTGCCAAATCACAAAAAATGACCTGGTCATAAAGGGAGGTAAATTTTTCGGAGGGCAAGTGGTTAAATAGCCTAAGATTGGCACAAATGATCCTCTGGAAATTTGAAGGCTGCACTGAGGCAATTCCCCAATGTTAGAGGATTGGCCATCTTAAATGATTGTGAGAAAAACCACAAGGTGCTTAAAAATTGTACACAGGTTTGCACACTTGAAGAGAAAGTGGATGTCCCAGGAGACTATCCAAGCTGTGCACAGGTCACGTTCGGAATTTCCGACCAACTTTGTGTGACCGTGTGTATGGAAGACAAGTTTGAACCAACATCCGTCGGAAACAATCTGATGGATTTTGTTGTCAGAATGTGCGATCGTGTGTATAAGGCATAAGTGTGCAGCTCCCCCTGCAACCCCCCCCCCAATACTCACCTGAGCCCGATCGTGATCCAGCAATGTGCACAAAAGCAGAAGTTCTCCCAGGTCTTTGCCTCATTGGCTGAACCATTGGCTTCTGCTGCTGTCAATCACAGCCAGAACGGGGGGTGGGGCCGAGCCGCGCTCTGTGTGTCTTATGGACACACAGAGACAGCTCAGTAGTGAGCAGCACTCAACAGGGGGGAGAGGCCAGGAGCACCAGCGAGGGACCCAAGAAAAGGAAGATAAGATCATGGCTGCTCTGTGCAAAACCATTGCACAGAGCAGGTAAGTATGAAATGTTTGTAATTTAAAAAAAAAAATGTACCTTTACAAACACTGCAGCAAAGGAGATATTTTTTCAATCTGCCTCTAACATTCTAAACACCATACAATCAAACCTTTATGAGAAGAGCTATGAGGCCAAGTATGAAACCCAAGATGATATTCATTTTCTATATCTCCTAAGCAAAAACATCAAGCGGAAGGAAAATGGACACAATGAGATTCCTCCTTTTAAAAGTATACATTTTTCTTAATGCCAAACGACAAGAAAACTGCCAAAATTAACAATAAAAAAAAAAAACAATTGAAAGTGCCCATGTCCCCGTGTGCTCGTATGCAGAAGCGAACGCATACACAAGTCCCGCCCACATATGAAAACGGTGTTTAAACCACACATGTGAGGTATCGCTGTGAACGTTAGAGCGAGAGCAATAATTCTAGCCCTAGACCTCCTCTGTAACTCTAAATATATGACCAGTAAAAAAATTTAAAGTGTCGCCTATGGGGATTTTTAAGTACCGAAATTTGGCACCATTCCACGAGCGTGTGCAATTTTGAAGCGTGACATGTTAGGTATCTATTTACTCGCCGTAACTTCATCTTTCACATTATGCAAAAAAATTGGGCTAACTTTACTGTTTTGTTTTTTAAAGCATGAAACAGTTTCTTTTTCCAAAAAAAAAGAGTTTGAAAAATTGCTGTGCAAATACTGTGCGAGATAAAAAGTTTCAATGACCGCCATTGTATTCTCCAGGGTCTCTGCTAAAAAAAAAAAATATTTAATGTTTGGGGGTTCTATGTAATTTTCTAGCAAAAAAATTTAAAAAATTATGATTTTTACATGTAGGAGAGAAATGTCAGAACTGGCCTGGTTGGCAAGTGGTTTTAAGAACAAACCTACAGAACCTTGAAAGCCATAGCTGTCACATCGAAAGAGGGTTCCACAAGTCGTTGTCACCCCTGAGATGAGTCATTACTATAATTTCTTATGATGGGAAGGAAGAAAATTGGAAAGGGGGACTTAATATAGAAAAGCAGTCCACCTCTTTGGGGCTGCTTCATCTCCTGGATGTGCTAATTTTGGTCTTAAGTATTAGGATATGGGGAATTCATCTCAGTGGTAGAAGCATTTTTTAAGTGAGCCTTTGCCACTTTAAACTAAGTTTAGTGCTTGTCAGGATACTTTATTAACTACTTCAGCCCCAGAAGGTTTTACCCCCTTAATGACCAATCAAATGTATTCATCAATTTAGGCCAATATGTGTTCTGCTACATATTTTTGGTAAAATAAATTACAATAAGCGTATATTGGTTTGTGCAAACGTTATAGCGTCTACAATCTATAGGATATGTTTATGGAATTTTTATTTATTTATTTTTTTACTAGTAATGGCGGTGATCAGCGATTTTTAACGGTGTTGCGACATTGCGAAGGACAAATCTGACACTAAGTGACACTTTTTGGGGTCCAGTGATACCAATACAGTGGTTATACACAAGAAACCAAAGTCCATACAACTTAATAAAACAGGAGTTTCAGTTTCACACAGCAAAACAGATTCACAGAAATACCAAGCCACCTAGCTCTGCAGTACCACCAGTGGCGGTGCGTCCATAAAGGGTGCAGGAGCGCTGCCCCCCCCCCCTCTCCTGCACCACTCTAATCACCATAGATAGATTCATGCATTGCATAAATCTATCTATCTATGGTCGCTGCTGACACCCCCTATTCTGGTGCCCGTCCCATTTTCACGCACCGGGCATCTGAATTACACCGGTGGGGGCCTTTTTTGGAAGCACCTGATTAGAGCCATAGGCTCTAATAGGCGCCCAAAAATGCGAGAAGCGGGCGCAACGCTGTGCGTTCGCTTCTCACTCAGCTGTATGTTAGCAAAGAGAAGGAATTCGCTTTGCTAACATTGAACCACCTCTCAGCCAATCAGGTTGCCGGGTCTGTGTTACCTCTCACCTGACTGACTGAAATGACAGGCGCTGTGATTGGACGCCTATCAGGCGTCCAATCATAGCAGAGGACGAGAGGAGGAGCGGGCGGGAGAAGACATCAGGGTTGGGGAAAAAAATGGAGGACACCGGGCATTGCTCGCCGCCTGCCGCCTTCACCCGCTGCCCACCCAAGACAAGGTAAGTGCCAGGCAGATGGCGGGGAGCACAGTGGCAGCACTTGGGGCACAGTGGGCACAATGGCAGCACTTGGGGCACAGTGGCAGCACTTGGGGCACAGTGGCAACATTTGGGGCACAGTGGCAGCATTTGGGGCACAGTGACAGCATTTAATGGGCACAGTGACAACATTTGGGGCATAGTGGCAGCATTTGGGGCACAGTGGCAGCATTTAATGGGCACAGTGGCAACGTTTGGGGCACAGTGGCAGCATTTGGGGCAGAGTGACTGCGTTTGATGGGCAAAGTGGCTGCGTTTGAGGGGCACAGTGGCTGCGTTTGATGGCACAGTGGCTGCGTTTGATGGGCACAGTGGCTGCTTTTGATGGGCAAAGTGGCAGCGTTTGGGCACAGTGGCAGCGTTTGATGGCATAGTGGCAGTGCTTGATGGTACAGTGGCTGCGTTTGGTACAGTGGCTGCATTTGATGGGCACAGTGAGGCTGCAATTGATGGGGGTTTTTTTTCAGAATTTTTCAGTTTGTTTGCGCCCCTCCAAAAATTTTGAGCACCAGCTGCCACTGAGTACCACTGCTCTTGTCACTGGTCCCTTATACTTTCTCACCATCTCTTCTGGCTCTCTAAACTTTCTCCTGGCTCACTCAGCCTGCAGTTCCTGCTATAGAGTCCCACTCTTGGCCTCTCAATAGGGGTTCTCCTGACACCCTGTGCTCTCTCAGTCCTCTTGAGATTCAGGGCCCTTTTACACTGATAATTTAATTTTTGGTGTGCTTTTGTTCAGCATAAGGGCCATGTCACACCTTTTAATGTCTTCCCACTGGCTTACAATGGAAGGTGCTTTTTGAAAAAGTGCACCAAAGATGCAGGATGCAGGACTTTTCAAAGTGCAGCTGCAGAGTGAAGAGTTCTACAGGATTTAAAAGGATACAATTTTCATGCATTTTTCCTCTGCTTTTTAAACCCCAAAAGTGCATCAAAAGCTGTCCAGTGTGAAAGTGCCCTTGTAGATTCCCTCAGTCCCCTCGACTCACCTAGTTGTCTCTGCCTTCTCAGTCTCCCACACTTGCATATTCACCTCAACTCTCTCAGTCTGATGGACAAGGAATCTCTCTGGAGTGCTGTCTCTTGAGTACAGCACCTCCATCTCAAGACAAGATCACAGACCTGTCTTCAAACAAGGGAATACCCCACTCCTGGATGGCCCTGAGCTTTACCCCAGCATTGCTTATAACAAGTATGCACACCTGTACACTCACACAACCTTTAGGTCTCCACTCTCCAGTAAGACCTGGACACAGGATTGAAGGCTTCATCCCACCTCAGATACTTTGAAGCCTTCAAGTTTCAGATCCCAATGCGCAATTAGAAAATTGGAGAAAGCTGTAAGCACAGTTTTCTCTGCTCACAATGGACACAATGGAGCCCCGCAATCGGCATTAGTGTAAAGTGAACCCTGTGTCATTTTTACATCCATTTTCACAGCAGCAAGGCCTCACACTGTCACAGTATCTTGCTCAGCAATACCGAACTAATTATCCATTAGAATCAACCTTTATTGAGAAGAACCTCTGTGTAGACACCACGGTAATTAGCACCCCATGAAACTCATTGTCAAAGCTCTAAAATTATGTAAAAGAGGAGGAATGGTTCATATGTTTAACTTAAATTAAAAAAAAATAATCCTTGACTGTGTAGATCCCTCAGAAACCACAATAATCTCTCTAGTTCTCTTAACCCAATGCAGCAGCAGCAGAAAATTATACCTTTACATTTTAATGTTGATTTACCAGATAAATCTTTGACACGTTGTGGTCTACTGTCTGTAATTGCTCCTGTGTACGATCCACTTGGGTTTGTCTCTCCAAAGTTACAATATTAAGATGATATCCCCTACAAAACCATACCAACATTTTCAGAACAGAACACTACTTTTAAGATGATAGCTGTGAGGGCTATAGTCTACAATCCTATCTCAGGTACAAGCATGAAGACAATGAAGTTCAGAGACAGGGTGGACCTGTGTCCTTTTTCAACCTTATAAACTTTGTAACTGCATTTTATTGATGTCTAGGGCAAAAGCTGCACCTACAAAAATTTCAATACCAAGATTTGAGCTTTCAGCTGCTCTCCCAGGATAAGTGTTATGCTAAAAGCCGAACTGGAAATCCATAGAAAAATCCATTAAGAATTCTTCTGGACAGACTCTGAGACTGAGTTACCAAACAACAACAATGAAGCTTAAAGTTCCATATATTCATCGCTAATCTTGTCCTATTCATACGAGAAACTAAAGATCCCATCCAATAGTATTTGTTTGACACAGCACAAAACCCAGCCAACCATGTTTCTACATCTTACTGTTCATCAAACATTTCTACATCAATCCAGTTTTCAGGAACCACATTTTTGTGTTAGCAAGAAACAGACCCCACACCAGCCCCAATTGCTGAGCTAACCGTTGGTGATCCTGAAGTTAGGGCAGTCCAGGCATTTGCAAAAATAGTCAGTAATCACATGGACATTCTTAGCTGCTTGAGTAGGTTTTCTTCTTGGGCAACACTTCCTAAAGTGGTTGCAAGAATTATGAAATTGCAGTCCAAGTAAAGAAATCATAGAGACCTTGTGACTATCAAAGAAAATGAAAGCACTGCAGGCGTAATGCAGCTAATCCAACAACAAGCATTCTGCCAAAAGATGATCTTGTTCCACTATCACAGCAAGATCTTCTATCAGAGCAAAAGCCAAACTTTAATGGGATTCAGAGTCTATGAATTTTAGGTCATGGATGGTAGAAAATCGAATGCCAATGTGACATACAACTGCATGTGATGCAGGAAACTCAAGACAACAAACAGAACAGCAAAAATGACTTCTTAAAGAACATATGGAAGTCTCAGCTACTTTTACGTAAAGCAGCATGCACTGTTTTGGTGATTTCCTAATTAAAAGGCCCATAAGTAATATAAAACATATGGGCTGATCTTCGCATGCTTCCCTCCTTAGACTATCCATATTGAAATGCATGAAAATCTGTCAACAGGTATCTTTATCAGTGCTTTAAAGTGCTTCATCAGCCTAAGGGAAGCTAATCGCCAGCTTCATTGTGACCAGAGATTAAACTTTGTGGGAGCAAAGTTTTCCTAGCTGAAAGGCAATGTAATTCTATCTTCAATGCTCCCTCAGCAAACCATTTTGGAGGTGCTTGGGAATGCCAGATTTCAATTGTTCGAAGTGTTCTGAATGACAAACATGCTCAGTATCCAGGCAGACTTGATGATTCCTTCCATAGAATACTTATGGATTCTAGATACTTTTATAGTAAGAGCTCCCTACCATAGTTCTCATTAGAGTTTTGGGTGTTCCCAACCACATTTGCATGTTCCAGCTTCTCTTGTTTTATTCTCCAGTAGAAATCTCACCAATAAGGTCTTCATGGGATACAAGCCAGATGCTTTAACTCTCCAGCATCTATCAAAACTGAAATGTAATTTTTAAACATTAATTAGAAAACGAGAATTCTGGAGATTCGATCCCCTTGAGGCCAAAGAGGGGCAATCACTATTCCATATGTTGGTGTACTGATAAATACAATCTTGTCAAGATTGGAAATATTATTTGGGAAATTTGAGAATGCACTGTTAAACACAATTTATCATATACTACACTTTCCCTTTAAAAAGGGTTTGGTATAATAAGGGGAACAAAAATTAACATCTGGAATAATGATTGTAATGTGTACATATGACAATTTAGACTTCAGACCTCAAATAAATTCACTACGGAAGCTTTAACATAAAATTTTTAAAGCATATTAGATAATCACGTATCTCAAAGAACAAATGATTATACCTGCCTGATACACAGAGTAAATTTACAAAGTATTTTATGGAACAAGCACATTCAAGTCTGTGTTTTGAGAGTTTGTTTGTTCTAACATGCAAAATTTGGCATTTTTCACCGGATCTGTAATATCGAGGAGAGGACGGGAAAATGAAAAACTTCCCAGATTACACAGAAACAGTTTCCTGCTAAGTAATACACAAACAGACCTGTTGCTGCAATCCTGCTGAAAAGAATGCAGGTCTTACACTTGTAAGCTAAAAATATATCATAGATAATCACCTGAGCCAACATCACTGTAAGTAATCCGCTCAAGTGGAATTTCTCTAATTATACAATCCAGCAGCGGAAAGAACTGAGTAAAATACATTTTTACAGCAACTAAGGGGTTTTGAATTCAGCATCCATATCTTTGTACTATAATGCCATCCATGGTGGTTAAATTTGCAATGCTGTTGGTAACAGTTAATATGAACATACTATACAACATGTATAATACAGTATGTACATATTATTCCCATCACTAACATTGATTCTCTTTTCTCATATTATCACTGCAGAGATGTGAAAATGAGAACATTTAAATTAACTATCAGGCTTCATGTACACAGGACATTTGAAAACCTCTTCTGAATGCTGGAACTTGACAGCTAGTAACCGACAGTTAAAAACGTCAGTTTTCCCACTTTTACATGCCGCGTTTATGCGCATTTAGGTTTAGAAGCGTTTTTTACAGATGACCTCAGTAGACCCTCCCAAATGCCCACAATGCAGGAAAAACAAGTATTAATAAATATTTTAGTGTCTCTCTCTGAGATTTGGGAAAAACTGACAGGCTGATTGTACACATGTTGATCGATAGATCCACTTGCGTACAACCAGCCTGCCCATACATGAATCGAAGTTTCTCTTGTTCCTGCTCAACCAGCCAAATTTTGATCTATTTATCGCCAGCCCAAGTAAGCCAGGAACCTTGCTCTGGGTCCCTGTAAGTAATCCTAACGAATGGTAGACTGACTTAAATAGCGGTGAACATTGACAGGGACATATCCCTCCCAACATGCCTTGCCTGTTACTGATGCTCACCACTGTGTGCCTGCAATGAATGACATGTTTGCTATCCCTTCTATTTGTCAATGACCACTTCTGTGTTCAGTAGCAAGTGATGGCAGCAAAGGAGAAGTAGATTGGGGACTCTGTTTCCCCTATCACTTTCTCTATCACAAAAGTGACATCAAAGTGACAGTAATGTTAAAAAAAGAAAAACACAGAAATAAAACACCCTCCAAACACTCACTAATTCCACACACACAAAATGAACATGTGCCCAACACACTAAGGGCTCATTCACACCAGGGGGCATAAGTTATGGTGTACATACAATGCATGAGCCAGTACATGTGCACTGTGTTATTACAACGTGGTGCTTGAATTTTTTTTTTTTTTACTTTTTAAATTACATTAATTTACCTCTTGCACTAAAATGTATGCCCGCATCATTTTATTACAATCCACAATAAAGCTGTGCACACAAGGCACTGAAGATTGAGCATTACCACAATGCATGGGTGTGAAGTCAGCCTCTAGTTTTTGTAACACAGATTGCTTATACACAGTTTTGCAAGACATAACCTCATTTTGACATTTATTTATTGACTCAATACAGGTTTAATCCTTTACAATAAGTAACATTTTTGATTTACCTGTAAAGTAAGAGTTTTGATTTACCTGTAAAATCCCTTTCTTGGAGTACATCACAGGACATAGGGCATCTTCATATCCATTATGCTTAAAGTTATACTGCCACCTTCAGGCAGAAAAAGGCATTAATCTCCTCCCAGGCATAACCCCTCCCAGACAGGCACAGACTCAGTTTTGTAACAAGCCATGATCAACATAGGAAGAGGGCTGGAGATCCTGTCTCCTCTGATGTACTTCAAGAATAGGATTTTACAGGTAAACCAAAATACCATTTTATCTAATGTACTGTACATCACAGGACACAAGGCATCTTCATCTTCCATTATGATAGCAATGTCCCGAAGCACTGATTATGAGGATGGGAGCAACATTGCAACAAGCCAACAGGCCCCAAAAACAAAAACCTCAGTAGACTAGGACAGCCACACACAGCCTCCTGCAAGACCCTTAGCCCAAAGAATGCATCCACAGATGCCCCAACATCTACCTGGTAGAACTTAGTAAAGGTATGGACTAAAGACCACGTATCACCTTTACAAACTTGAGCTACAGAGGCTTGATGTTCAATAGCCCAGCAAGAACAAACACTCCTGGTAGAATGAGTCATTGCAGGGAATGGTGGAGCCCTTCTTATAAGACTGTAAGCCTGGGACATAAGCTGATGGATCCATCTAGAAATGGTAGAGTTCAAGCTACTTGCTCCTTCCTCAGTCTGTCAGGATGGACAAACAGAGTTTCAAATTGCTGAATCAACGCAGTCGATTTTAGGTAAATCTTTACTGCATGAACCACATCTAACGCATAAAAAGCTCTGTCTCCCATCATACCATCTGAGGTTTAGAACAGAAAGAAAGCAGCACAATATCTTTGTTGGGATGTAACGAAGAAACCACCCTAGGAAAAAAAGCAGACTGAGGTTGTAAAACCACCTTATTTCAATGAATGACTAGGAAAGCAGTGAAGCAATGCACATTCCACCCTTTATGAAGGCACGCACTAAGGAATGAGAGACAATGAGTGTCTAGAAGAGAACTGCCTAGACCGGAATATGACCTTTGAAGGTACTTATAGCCAAACTTTTGTCTACTTCAGATGGAGGAAAAGCCAAAATGTGTCCCAAGATGTACTTGCAAGGATGAAGTTTATGTGCATCACACCACACAAGACTTTCAAGTCTGATTGCAAATCTTCTGTGAAGTCAACTTCCTAGCCCTAAATTGGCCTCAGCTGTCAGTAGAGCAGCTTGTGTATCATAGGAAGTACTAGCACTAGCATAGGAAGCACTAGCAAAGATCACCCATCTCTGAGTGGTTTATCCACCACTGTTTTTGTATGATTTGTTTAAAGTGGTTGTAAACCTCAGACATGAAATATGAACAAAGCTCTATAGTGTGTACTTGTCTCAAACCAGAGCACTAAGTGTCAATTCTATCTGCTACTCCATTCCTCTGCTATTTGCATGAGTCATTTCTGACAAGTTTTCCTGATACCAAGAGAAAAAAGGTGACAGGGGAGGGTTCTCCTCCAGTATACAGCCTATGATTGACAGCCTTAAAGTAATTGTAAATTCTTGTTTGTTTTAGTTAAAAATAACAAACATGTTATACTTACCTGCTCTGTGCAGTGGTTTTGCACAGAGCAGCCCAGATCCTCCTCTTCTTGGGTCCCTCTTCGGTGCGCCTGGCCCCTCCCTCCTGTTGAGTTCCCCCCACAGCAAGTAGCTTGCTATGGGGGCACCTGAGCCAAGCCACAGCTCCCTGTGTCTATTGAGACATGGAGCCATGGCCCGGCCCCACCCCCTTTCTCCTTATTGGCTGAATGACTTTGACAGCAGCGGGAGCCAATGGCACCGAACTGCTGTCTCAGCCAATGAGGAAGTGAGTCCCGGGCAGCTAAGACACTCCTGCAACATCGCTGGATCTAGAGGGACCTCAGGTAAGTATTAGACCTCAGGTAAGTATTATCTTAATGTTTTTTAAAATAAAAAAACCTTCTGCCTTTACAATCACTTTAACTCTGTTCCTGTGGGCTGTATGAATGGGGTGTGTGCTTTTTATCCAATCACCTCTCAGAGCTCTCCTTTACTGAGCTCTGCAATGTGTAATTTCAGCTCCCCACCCCTATTGACAGCTGAGACAAGCTTTATAAATTCTTGACTTTGAATGGATGTAGAGAAGAAAAACAGATACAACTTATGTAGGAGGATTTATTTCATCTTGGTGTATCATCTGTGGCCAGTTACTTCACTGGGTACTGTGTATGTAAGGATTTACAACCACTTTAAATCTATTACAGGTTAGGCATCCAAAAGGTGGCTCCATCCGCCTTTGTAAGGTTGCTTTATTGTCCCCTTCGCAGGAGCAGATATTCATCTTTCCTTCAGCCTTTTCTCCTCCTGTTCAACAACTGTAAGCAAAGAAAGGAAGCGCTGTGTAAGCTCTTAAATGTTATAGTCAGAGTTTACACGTGGCTTAAAGCTCTCTACCGCTTCCATGTGACAACACGGGTCTAATCAAAAGTAAAGTTTGTTATTCATGGCTCTAATCGAGCAACAGCACTATTACAGGGGAGAGAGGGTGTAAAGTAATTGCTTATCTATTCGCAAAAGTACAGTTTTTTTTTTGTTTCTGGTTGATGACTGAAGCAGTGGGGAGTGAGGAATAGGTATGAGCTGCTGGAGAGGGGGGCATAAAAGCAAACTTGCTTAAAGGGAAGAACAATCAGTAAATAACACTAAAAATATTATACAGTAAGCCATGATGTCTGGCTAACTTTTTGAAAAAAGAAATGACAGTGTTCGATATATAATTTCAGAAAAAAACATAGCTATATATTATGTATACTTATTTGCTAGGCTTTAACAAACAGGATGTGGTTTAACCTGCTTTATGAATGTCCACTGTTCCTCCATGTAAATGTAGGATGCTTCTCAGTAAACTGCCTGCCTTACTATTACAGAGAATCATATTATAATGCATTTCTCGGCATTGCTTGCACGTTAAACTCATTGCACTTGTAATGAAAGCCACAAGGATTTCCCTTTAAAGATGCCAAACCACATTTTTAATCAGAACATGTTTCTTGCACACAGAAATTACATAGAAAATGGCTAAATGAGAGAACCATGGGCCATGATACAAGCCATCTTTTACATTTGGTCTTGACCATTGTAATCTTCCTACTTAGAAAAATATTGGGTGTCACAAAACAATTGCCATTAAAAGAATAGATTGCCAGGGCTGAAAAAAATATGTGTTTAGCCACTTGCTTACTGGGCACTTAAACCCCCCTCCTGCCCAGACCAATTTTTAGCTTTCAGTGCTGTCGCACTTTGAATGACAATTGCGCGGTCATACAACACTGTACCCAAATGAAATTTTTATCATTTTTTTCCCACAAATAGAGCTTTCTTTTGGTGAAATTAAATCACAGATGGGATTTTTATTTTTTGCTAAACAAACAAAAAAAGATGGAAGATTTTGAAAAAAAAATGGGGACAGATAAGGCGGTACTGATGGGCACAGATAAGGCGGCACTGATGGCCACTGATGGGTGGCACGGATGGGTGGCACGGATGGGAGGCACTGATGGGCACTGATAGGTACCACTGATGGGGGGCACTGATGGGCGGCACTGATGGGGGGCACTGATGGGGGGCACTGATGGGCGACACTGATGTGCAGCACTGTTGTTGTGGCACTGATTGTGGGCGCTGATGGGTGGCACTGTGGGCACTGATGGGTGGCACTGTGGGCACTGATGGATGGCACTGTGGGCACTGATGGATGGCACTGTTGGCACTGGTAGGCGGCACTGCTGCCTATTGCAAGGTGTCACTGGCAGGGGGCACAGATGATCGCCGTGATCGGGACTGATGTCCCTCTCACGGCCGCTGTTAATCGGCTTTTTTTCCTCCTCACGCTGACAGCGATTACCAGCTCTGTTTACATCACATGATCAGCTGTCATTGGCTGACAGCTGATCATGTGGTAAGGGGTCGGGACCGACCCCTTACTCTGATCTGTGATCAGGCGAGTCTCATAGACTCGCTGATCACCGGGGGCGCGCAGGCCGCTCATGCATGGGACGACATCAATGGACGTAGTCCTGGCAAAGCAGGTCCGCGCTGTTGCCGTCATTCGGCAATAGCGCGGATCTAAACTGGTTAAAGCAGACCTTTCCCCACCTTTCACTAAAAATCACATCAGCATGCAACTTCACAGGAGCCTGCAAAGAATTGCACCCACAATCTTTGAATCGCAGAGACAATGTCACACTCCTGCAAACTCTTTCTCCATCTTCCTGCCTGTACCAAGATACATAGAGCTGAAGGAAGTCTCAATGACTTGTATTTCATTGAAAACTTGTAGTTTAACATTTGGCGATGGTAAATACATGCTCACGATACAATTTCGAATTACATTGTTATTGTTATTATGTTATGTTATGTGTTATATGGTCTACTTATGGCTTTGTATATGACTTATGTTATATGGCTTAATATATTGCTTAGAGTATCTACTATGCAGTTAAATAGTCTCGCGGAGAAAAACTTTTTACTTATTTATTTATTTTATTTATTTTGGGGGGTGTAGGGGATTTTTTTGGGGGATAAATTGGATTTTGGATTTTTGTATATGTGAAACGTGTAATGCATATACAACTTGCTGTGACCTGTTGTAGCTTGCCATAACTTGTGCTGTAACCTGGTGTGGCATGCTGTAATTAGGGTATAGCTGGGTATTTGATATATGGTATGTTATGTGTTATATGGTCTACTTATGGCTTTGTATATGACTTATGTTATATGGCTTAATATATTGCATATATATATTATATATATATATATATAAAATCTATAATATATATCTGCAGTTAATCCCGCAGAGAAAATTCTTTATTTATTTATTTTTTTATTATTATTTTTTTTGGGTGTGTGTGTGTGTGTGGGGGGGGGGGGTTAAGCTATAGTCGGAGCTCGGATGGAGTACGACTGGGCAAACATGTTTGTTTACTATAGGGCACTAGCCCCCCTTTGCAAGCCTGGATGAACTTTTCTTTTTCTCCCCATTTACATCTTCCTGCGGGAAATTGGTTCTGCATTCATCAATTATGGATGCATGTGCTAATTGTTTTCTTTTTTGTTTTTTCCCCTTTTTTGTTTTTTTGGTTGTTTGTTGTTTGTTTTCCCCCTTCCCCTGCCCACTCTACCTTGAAACAGTTTTTTTTTGTATTTATGGTCTTATCTCCTCCCCTGGATATATGTTTGATAAATGCTTGGGATCCCCTTCTGCTTCGGTGTACTATGTATCATTTAGGTGGAGATGGATGCTGGTATATTGGTATATATTGGTTTATAGGCATAGTACTAATAATAGTCTATATTTGTATAAACTGAAAGATGGCGACTGAAATATTAGTATTATCATGGAATATTAGAGGAATTAAGGATCGTATTAAGAAACAGGCTATGTTTAGTACGCTGAGTCAACATTCACCATCAATAGAATGCCTGCAGGAAACACATTTAACTCAGGACACGGTTACCTTGCTACAGAATAAAATGTACCCTACTCAGTATCATGCTGTATACTCTACGTATGCTAGAGGTACAAGTGTATTAATTTCATCTAAATTACAATTTTCCTGCAGGCACACGATGGTGGATGCACAGGGTAGATTTATTTTATTAGTCTGTAAAATATTTTCTACACAAATTATATTGGGATCCGTATATATCCCCCCTCCCTATAATTGTGAGGTAATTCGTCAGATTTATTTTTGATAGATAACCCAGGGCTACCGTTGTTGATTGTGGGGGATTTTAATAGTGTTTTTAACCCTGGTAGAGACAGACACCCAGCGGGTCCTGAAGGGGATACCCTGTTTTATAGGTATTGTAGAGAAATAGGTTTATAGGACATATGGCGTCTTAAAAAACCCATCATCTTATGCCTACTCATGTTGTTCTAGTACTTACCAGACCCTATCTAGGATAGATAGATAGATAGAATTCTTCAATGGGTATCAGATATACAATATTTGACCAGGGGTTTATCAGACCATTCTCCCATCTTAGTTACATTAGAAAAAATAAAACCTAGGAACAAACCTAATTGGCATGTTCCTAGTTTTTTGGCTAAAAGAACTGTCTCAGGGAGACTCAACGAGTAGGGCTATAAGGAAATTCTATAATAATGAGAAATCAGCGTCACATCAGGTGGAGTGGGACACCATGAAAGCTTTTTTAAGAGGGGTCCCTTTGAAGGCAATAAGCATTCGCTAAAAATCTGATTTAGAATGGGAGTCGGCATTAGCAGCGGAGGTACAGCAAAGGGAAGCCCAGTTCATACAGAATCCAACCCCATTTAACCGATGCGCCTGGAGAGATATACAAATGTTATATAAACAAACAGCCTTGGATAATCGGGCTTGCTTTCTCTCCAGGTGTCGCGGTTTTGAGGAGGGTGAGAGACCAGGTCATATGCTACCGGTAGTAGAAAAATCTCAAGAAAGTATTAACTATATGTCTGATATATGTACAATAGAGGGTGAGGTTACACATGATCAAAGTGAAATAATGAACAGTTTCTTCTGCTTTTATAGCAATCTGTATCAGAGTAAAGCAGATTTTTCCATGCTACATCTTAGAGAATTTCTAGACCCTCTGAAGCTACCATCTCTGTCCACCAAGGCAAGAGGGGAACTTAATGCACCTCTGACTATGGAGGAATTAGAGTGGGCAGTGGCAGAATCTCCGAATAAAGCACCAGGTTTAGATGGGTTACCGTCAGAAATATATAAACAATATGGAGATGTTTTATTACCGGGAATAATTGAAGGTATTAAACCAGGTGTGGGAATCTTTTAAACTTCCAGACTCTATGAACGACGCTTGTATTATTGTATTGCCAAAGCCGGATAAGGATCTTTTGATCCCAGAATCTTACCGTCTGATATCTTTGTTGAATTCGGACGTTAAGATTCTGGCAAGGATCTTGGCGAAGAGACTGGGTAAGGTTATTCGGGGACTGATCCACCCAGAGCAATCTGGTTTTATACATACCAGGTCTACAGCGATAAATTTAGGGAGACTATATCTGAATATGCAATTACCAACAGATAACATGGGGAAGAGAGCTATTTTGTCACTCGACGCTGCAAAAGCGTTTGACAGCGTCGAGTGGACATATTTGTGGGAGGTGCTGGGTAGATTTGGCCTGGGAAATAGATTTATACGCTATATACTCAGCTCCAAAGGCCTGCATGCGAATTAATGGGCATGTGACAGAATTCTTTACACTATCAAGGGGCAAGGAGGCAGGGGTGCCCCTTGTCCCCTTTGTTATTTGCATTAGCTGTAGAACCGTTAGGAGAAGCAATTCGACAGTCTGAGGATATCTGTGGATATATTAGAGGGCCACAAACTGAAAAAATATCACTTTATGCAGATGATGCTCTGTTGTTTTTGGGAGATACGGATAATTCCTTGATCTCTGTAATGACCTGTATGAAAAATTTTGGCTCATTTTCAGGATTTATCATTAACTGGGACAAATCAGATTCAATTCCTATAGATGATCCCAATTTAAGTATATCAAGTGAGGTTCAGAAAAAAAAAAGTTGTGACATCCTTTAAATTTATTTATTTTATTTAACCAGGTGCCGACCGCCGCACGACGATGTACGTCGGCACAATGGCACGGGCAGGCATAAAGACTTATATATAAGTCCTTGCCTGCCCGCGGGCGGGGGGTCCGACCGAGGCGGTCGGCTACTGTCCAGGAGCGATCAGACGTGAGGGGGAGACCATCCATTCGTGGCCCCCCCCTCGCGACCGCTCCCAGCCAATGAGAATCTTCCTCTGCCTCTGTATAGTAAACAGAGGCAGAGGAAATGATGTCATCTCTCCTCAGCTCGGTATTTTCCGTTTCGGCGCCGAGGAGAGAAGACATCCGAGTGAGTGCACTCCACACACAAACACACAGTAGAACACGCCAGGCATACAGTACACTCCCCATCACCCCCTGATCACCCCCCCCCCCCCCCCCCGTCACACTGACACCAAGCATTTTTTTATTTTTTTCTGATTACTGCATTGGTGTCAGTTTGTGACAGTTAGTGTGGTAGGGCAGTTATTGTTAGTCCCCTTTAGGTCTAGGGTACCCCCCTAACCCCCCCAATAAAGTTTTAACCCCTTGATCACCCCCCGTCGCCAGTGTCACTAAGCGATCATTTTTCTGATCACTGTATTAGTGCCACTGGTGACGCTAGTTAGGGAGGTAAATATATAGGTTCGCCATCAGCGTTTTATAGCGTCAGGGACCCCCATATACTACCTAATAAAGGTTTTAACCCCTAGATTGCCCCCTAGTTAACCCTTTCACCAGTGATCACCGTATAACTGTTATGGGTGACGCTGGTTAATTAGTTTATTTTTTATAGTTTCAGGGCACCCGCCATTTATTACCTAATAAAGGTTTAGCCCCCTGATCGCCCGGCGGTGATATAACTTAGGTGTTACGGTCAGATAGGGTCTGCGTCGCCCCAGGCAGCTTCAGGTTAGCGCCAGTACCGCTAACATGCACGCACGCAGCATACACCTCCCTTAGTGGTATAGTATCTGAACGGATCAATATCTGATCCGATCAGATCTATACTAGCATCCCCAGCAGTTTAGGGTTTCCAAAAATGCAGTGTTAGTGGGATCAGCCCAGATACCTGCTAGCACCTGCGTTTTGCCCCTCTGCCCGGCCCAGCCCACCCAAGTGCAGTATCGATCGATCACTGTCACTTACAAAACACTAAACGCAAAACTTCAGCGATCGTAGAGTCAGGCCTGATCCCTGCGATCGCTAACAGTTTTTTTGGTAGCGTTTTGGTGAACTGGCAAGCACCAGCGGCCTAGTACACCCCGGTCGTAGTCAAACCAGCACTGCAGTAACACTTGGTGACGTGGCGAGTCCCATAAGTACAGTTCAAGCAGGTGAGGTGGCAAGCACAAGTAGTGTCCCGCTGCCACCAAGAAGAAGACAAACACAGGCCCGTCGTGCCCATAGTGCCCTTCCTGCTGCATTCGCCAATCCTAATTGGGAACCCACTACTTCTGCAGCACCCGTACTTCCCCCATTCACATCCCCAACCAAATGCAGTCGGCTGTATGAGTGGCATTTTCTTTATGTCCTCCCGAGTACCCCTACCCAACGAACTCCCCCAAAAAAGATGTCGTGTCTGCAGCAAGCACGGATATAGGCATGACACCCGCTATTATTGTCCCTCCTGTCCTGACAATCCTGGTCTTTGCATTGGTGAATGTTTTGAACGCTACCATACACTAGTTGAGTATTAGCGTAGCGTACAGAATTGCACATACTAGGCACACTTTCACAGGGTCTCTCAAGATGCCATCGCATTTTGAGAGACCCGAACCTGGAACCGGTTACAGTTACAAATGTTACAGGTGATATATGCCGAAGCATGGGGGCAGCAGGGGCGGAGGAGCGATTTGCTCCTACCTTTTGCGGGAGGATGCCCCCATGCTTCGGCATATATAAATGGTGCATGTATGCCCATCATTAGAAGTGGGTGGATGAAGGGAGGTATTCTAATGGTGGGCATACCCACCGATCAATCTCTTTTTTTCATTCAGCCCACGCAAATTTCCTTTGGGTACAGCATTGCATGACCGCGCAATTAGCAGTTAAAGGGACGCGGTGCTAAATTGTAAAAAGTGCTCTGGTCAGGAAGGGGGTAAATCCTTTCGGGGCTGAAGTGGTTAAGGTACTTATAAAGCGCCATCAAATTTAAGCAGCGCTTTACATATACATTGTACATTCACATCAGTCCCTACCCTCAAGGAGCTTACAATCTAAGGTCCCTAACTCACATTCATACATACCAGGGATAATTTAGACAAGATCCAATTAACCTACCAGCATGTCTTTGGAGTGTGGGAGGAAACCGGAGTACCCGGAGGAAACCCACGCAGGCACAGGGAGAACATGCAAACTCCAGGCAGGTAGTGTCGTGGTTGGGATTCGAACCAGCGACCCTTCTTACTGCTAGGCGAAAGTGCTACCCACTACACTACTGTTTAAATATCTAGGAATATGCATATCCCTAAGGGTGAAGGACTACCTACAATATAATTTGAACCCTATTTTGAACAAATTTAAACAAAAGAGTTTGGCCTGGCCTAAGTTGCCTTTATCAGTGGTGGGTCGAGCAAACCTTATAAAGATGATTTGGGCTCCCCAACTGTTGTATGTGTTACACAACTCACCCATATGGATTCCTTTAAAATGGTTTAAGAAAATAGACTTCTGGTTCCGAAAGTTATTGTGGAAAGGAAAAAGCCCTAGGATTAAACTGTCTATCCTTCAGTGTACTAAGGAGGGGGGGTCTAGCGGTGCCACAGCAGAGATTGTATTTTATCGCCTCTCAATTGCAGCGCTTTGCTGTATGGGGGACGATAGATTGGAGAGACCCCATACAAGCTGTGCTTCTGAGTCGCTGCTCGTATTATAATCTTATAGCCCAGTTAGAATCGGGATCATTTGCGAGTATTCAATCTAGACCAACATTGGTCCTTATGAATAAAATATGGCAAGAAATGAGCCGTATAATGGAATATGTAGGGGTGTCAGAATTTTCACCAATTTGGGGGAACAGGCATTATAAAGAGTTATGTAAACTGGAAGGGTTTGAGCACTGGCGTTCTAAAGGAATACAATATATCTCGCAGCTTTATGTGCAAAATGTTATGCGTTATGTGATTTCAGGAGCTACAGGAGTCGTACCAACTACATCATAATATCTTCTATAAATATTTACAACTGCGTCATGCAGTTAACTCGCAGTTTAAGGGTGTCAGGATGAATACAAGATCTATGCCATTGATGTCTTTATTGGCAGGGGCTAAGGAGAAAAAGAAAGGTCTAATTACATTAGCTTATAACCAACTTATGATGAAATATCAAGATTTTAAGAATACTCCAGGTAGAAAGGGGTGGGGGACAGACCTGGGGGGTATAACAGAGGATGAATGGCAAAATATTTTGAAGAGGGCCCCATTGGTATCCATATCATATACACAATGCCATCGCAATTGTTTATTATATATAGGACATATAGGACGCCGGAAAAACTATATAAGTGGAGGAGGACGGAAACCTCGGATTGCCCGAGGTGTAAGCAGGCCCCAGCTGGTCTGATCCATATGTTGTGGAACTGCCCCAAGCTGGATAGATATTGGCAAGAGGTGGTGTCCACAATTAATGAGGCTTATAATACCAATATAGAAATGGAACCAAAGACTTGTCTACTGGGCTATGTTAATGAAGAGCTAAATCCATGGGACAAGCTAATAACAATTGGCAGATTAAAATTCATAGCTCGTAAGATAATTGCTAGAAAATGGATGTCTTCTAATAGACCAGTATTCGAGGAATGGTGTTCTGAGGTGAATGCAACAATATTAATGGAACAGCAAGTGTATAAGAACCTAGGGTAGAATAGATATACTATAGATAGACATAGACAGATATACTAGCCAAGTTATGGGGACCCTGGTTAACAGCTCCAGGATTGGCGTTTTTCTCTTTGGCCCCCCCTAGAATATCATAGTAATGATCTAAGTTATAATTCGTGGGCAGAAACGGGATGGACAGGATGCCTTATAGTTTAAGGGAGGACTGATAGTGATGGTGGGGAGGGGGGAAGGAGAGGGGAGTGAGTGGGGGGGTTCCCTTTTTTATGTATTTATTTATTTATTTGTTTCCTTTTTTGTGTGTTGTCTGTTTGTTGTTTGTTTTGTTAGGAATGTTAAATTGGTATCCTGGTCCTGGAGATTATCTGAAATTAGAGAGAGGTATTGTAAAGTAGTAATGTGTATAATCCGCAGATAATGCAATTTGTCTTGTTGATCAGCTGTAATGTTTGAAAGCTTTAATAAATAATGAAGATTTAAAAATAAAGGAAAAAAGGGGAAACAATTTCGAATTACAGACAAATGGCACAGCTAAGTTGCTTGTTTTAGGATAGTGATTTGGACACCTCTTGCAGTGTCCATCATGGTCAGATATTGGTAACTCCTTGGGCTCACTCCCAATCTCAGCTAACCTAAATGTTAGCAAGTAGTTAAAAGGTGGTTTTCAAGAATATAGAGAGTACTCCTCTCTGTGGTGATCTGTTATCTTGAAAAGTAAAGTATCTGTCACCTTAAGAGAGGCTTTGATCTCACCACGTATAGTCAAATTTGATCAGTACAACAAACCAACCAACCAACACTGAAGCTGTTGAAATGAAAGAAACTCCTACACTAAATAGTTATGTCTAAATATTGTCAAATAAAATCTGAAAACGTGTCTGGTGAGTATGGCATAGGCACAATTAACTGATTTTAATAATAAAACGTTATACTTAAAGAAAGATTTACATGAAGTAGCCAACATGAAGTACATAACTTAAAAGTGCAAGCTTCTAAACAAAAATGCATGTGCCTGTTATTAGGATTTTGTGAGAATACACTTCACTTTATTATATAAGTTAATGTCCGTTAAGAAAAGTAGTCATTGAACTAGAAGGAAGTTATTTCATCAATAAGGTAATCTAGCTGAGTAAAACAATTAGTCTTCAAAACAATTATATCTCTCTTGAATAAGAGACATAATTCAAATACACTGTGTAACCAGATATAACATGCAGGACAGATGCTAGAAAGGTTGTAAGTCCACAGACACTGGGTCAAAACCAAATAAAGTGGCAAAGTAAGGCTGGCTATACACACACACACATTTTTTTTTTCAGCCTGAAGGCTGAACGGAAAAGATCTAACAGATTCCTCCATACAGTGCAGAGAAACAAATCTCCTGCTGTGGCCAATGCATTCTGACAGCTTGCAGCTGCCAGAATATCGGAACAGCAGCCGCATCTGATTGGATTCAGAACAGACGCTGACAATAACAGACCGCATCTGATTGGATTCAGAACACGCACTGACAATAACAGACCGCATCTGATTGGATTCAGAACACACACAATAACAGAGATACCAGGCCGATGATCAGGATAAGGACTGACAAGTTGAGTACAAATGCAGTCCAAACAATTACAGAGTAATTCAGGAAAATAAACAGGCAGAAGTATGACTAATGGACTGTGCTGGCCCCTGAAAATTAAGGAAAAAAAAAAACTTGTTTTAAGATTTGTCATACATAAGATGATTTGTCCTCTGGTAAGAAGATTCAACTATACAAATGAGAATTATACAATCATGCTAATCTTACTAACACTTTCAAATGCAAGCAATCGGTATGTGAGAATTAAAGGGTAACTCCACTTTCGTGGAAAAAAATAGTGAATAAAAAAGATAATATAGCAAATACATTCACAGCACAATATTATAATGTAATTAAAAAGACCTTTCCTTTTCAATCTGCAACGCTGTAATTTTCAGTAAAATCCAATGCAAATGGGAACCTGGAAGCCTTCTGTACACCAATGGTGTAAGGAACACTCCCTTAAATATATTTTCCTGCTTGTGTGATTGGCTTACTGATTTTCAAGGAAGTCTGCTCTAAGATACAAGTCAGACTTTAGGCATCCTCTGTAACTAAAAAAAAAAGTTCATTTTTGGTGACATACTCAAAAAGGGTTAATTACTTCTAAAGGGATTCAGACCCTGCATTTTCCTCATTGGAACACTGAAAGGGCATCAGATGATTAATAATTAAAAAGTCACTTCCTTTCGTATTTACTTGGCAGACAACAAATAGCTTTTTCTTCATAGCAGAAACAGGTAGGGGAATGTTTTTTTCGCCATAAAAGTGGAGTTACTCTTCAGGTGATTGTTCTTGGAATTTTTGCTAATTATATGGCAGATTTTAAACAGATGCCACAGGGACTGCTATAAGTCTGCTATAATATGTGTAGGGAAAAAATCAGTACAGATTTCGAAGGAATGTACTTTCCTCAGGGTAACACTGCAAGTACCAAAAAAGTAATACTGTCAGAATTGCAGGCCGCTCCTTACTTTCTCCTTGCATGACATTGACATCAGTACATTCTCCTCCCCTCATTACTATAACTCCACCTTGTTTACATTGTTAGAACTTGCCCACCTCCCATACCAGCTACCTGAGGTTTCCCCTTCCCCTGCTATCATATACTATAGTAGGAGCTTCATTTTCCATTCCACGTTGTTTTCACACAAGCAGGTAATTATTTCCTTTAGCGTCAACAAGCATTTAAAATCAGATCGACATCTGTACAACCAGTCTGTCCATACATGGATCAAAATGCATCCAGTTCCTGCTGAACAAGCCTAATTTCAATCCATGTATGGCCAGCTTTAGTCAAGTAGGGAAGAGACAGAAAGCAACTGGTACAGCGGGGAAAATAATTATTTGATCCCCTGCAGATTTTGTAAGTTTGCCCACTTACAAAGAAACGAAGGGTCTATCATTTTTTATCATAGGTGTATTTTAAATAATAGAGACACAATATCAACCAAAAATCCAGAAAAAAAACACATAAAACAAATGTTATCGGGGGTGTGGTCTGGACATGGCCGAGTAGAGACGTGTGCTTGCTGAGCTCCCTGCCATCTCCTATCTACCCCAGCTTATCTAGCTCCATTTAATACATTATGCTCCCATCTAAGAAGCGCACAGCTAAGCAGAACACTAAGAGCATGAAGGGCACAAAACAGACTCCAGTTGCTCCATCCCCGGGTGAGATCCAGCAATTCTTCCAGCTCCCCCAGTTGGGCTCCTCGGAGTTTAGGATGGCGGATGCACATGCTTTGCACTCCGAAGGCCTCGACCCTCTCGCCTATCCTGCCTTCCCTGCAGGGTCCTCGAGCTCGGAGATATACCCTACCATTCCACCAGTTTTCCTGTCGGACCCATGGAATTTGCCATATCTGCCCTTAACTTACAGAGAGGATGTGGAGCTGAAATCTATCCTTCAGGCACTGCCGACAAAGGCTGACGTTGAGGCCCTGATAGGGCATGTGGAAGCTACACACAGGAAGGAACTTCGTGCCATTAAACAGGAGGTACAAGCCCTTACCACCAGTCCCACGGCGGGGGAAACTTCTCCGTCCACGATAGACCAGAGAGTAACTGCTCTGGAGACACTCCAATGCTCCCACACAGAGGCAACGGAGGGCCTGCAGTTACAGCTGGAGGAGATGGAGGACCGGAGCCAACAGAACAACTTGCAGCTCTGGGGTCTACCGGAAGCTACAGGCTCAGCAGATCTAGCTGACACGGTCATCGACATCTTCAAGAGAGTGGCGGGTGAGCAACTAACAGAAACTGTTGAATTAAACCGGATTCATAGAGCTCTGGGCCCACGGTCGAATGATCCTGCTAGACCTCGAGATGTGATCTGCGGATTGCATCACTATATACACAAAGATAATATAGCCCAAAAAGCATGGGAAGCAGGAGACCTGGAGTTTGATGGCGCATCAGTCAAAATCCTGTCAGACCTCTCCAGAGCAACACTGCAGCGCCGAGCCCTCCTGAAGCTACTTCTAGACCTAGCCAGGAGGATGGATGTCACCTACCGATGGGGCTTCCCCCTATCGATCACCTTCCGCAAGGACCAGCGTTCCTTCACTCTCCGCTCACTGTATTCCCTCCAAGCCCTCTTCACCTTCCTGGCTTCGGGAACCAATTGTGGTCCCAGACTGGCTGGCTTTCATCCCGCGATCCCATGGCCGTGTGGGCCAGGCTACGCCTGGCAGTGCATACAAACCCAGGAGCCGCCACCGCTCACGGGCACCATCACGGAGGAGACACGTGAGTTGTGAGTAGCCCTGCGCTGCACAAAAGCTGTGTTCCACTAGTATACTAGTTGTCCTACCTACCGGCTGTGTTGCGTTTACTGTTCCTATTTTTTCTTCCCCCCCTTTTTTTTCTTGTTGGGACACACGTTGCCCCCAGTACATGACCAGCCTCCTCGCAGCTTCGCTATGGCACATATGTTCTGGAACCATCTTATCACTATGGGATACACCCTACCACCTGTACCCCACCAGTGGAGTGTACCACCATGCCAGATACCTGTCCACACATTACAAAGGAGACTTCCATCCCCTGTGAACTACAGGTGCAGAAATGCACTTCCCCTAGGCACCTGCAAGCAGCCCAGAAGATCTTTGTGCCTTAATGTTTTTGCTGGCGTTTCCCCAGTATTCAGACCGGACATGAGTAGTCGTAGCTCCTTTATCTGTGTTCAGATACTAGGTCTGCTTCTCAGGGTGCAGCCTACATAACAATATACTGTACACTGCGGTACTACTTAGTTGCATATTCAATGTTGTAATCATGTATGTGGGGTAGGTTGGTGGGGTGGTTGCGGATGTGGTGCCCTTGTCTCCGGGAGGTCATGGGAGGCTGTTGGGAGCTGTGGACACCTCACCCGCTCGGCTGGAGCTTCATCTCCCCAGAGGTGTTGATGGGATCCCCCTCCCTCTGCTGAACTAGTGGGACTCCAGGGGGTGGGGCCTGGGGGAGCTGTGAGCTTCACAGCAAGGGCACTGCTCAGACACTATTGATGCCTAAATTTTTCTTATTTTTTTATTCAGCTACCAGGCTTTGTTCCACCCTAACGTTGTTATGTATAGCTTAGGCGAAGCCTTTATACGCCTCAGGTGCCCCAGGCAATCCAGAGTTAGAGAACTAAACATCTACTCAGGGTATTCAGCCCCCCGCGTAGTTAGCTACATAACGTTGAACCATGCCTCAAGGACCCTCATACCCACTAGTGGGGAATAGATAGACTCTAACAAATGGTATGCAGCCCTCATGGGACACATGGTGCCATCTAGGGAATCCTCTGCAGCGTAATGTGACCCTATGACGCTCTATGGTAATTTCTTGTTTGCTTTTTTGTGTTTTTTATGTTATTATTTTTCCACCATTAATGCTTCTAATTGTACTCAGGATCCTGCTGGGGTGGATGGGAAGGTCGGGCCCTCTCTTCTTGGTCACTGACTAACTTCTCCCCCATGTAGGCTGGCGTACACTGCCGGATTTCCGGTTGTGATATGATATAACAAGTTTGTTACTTGCAGATTTAGTTGCTTCAGGATTTTTCTTTCATCCTGAACTTGTTTGTTCCTCTTTCTCAACCTTTGCCCCCCTGAATCCTCATCCTTTCCTTTCCTCCACCTACTATCTCTTTTAGTTTTTACTTACCTCTCCCCCCTTCTTCCTCCTCTCCATCTCCCCACCATCCCCTCTTTCCCTCTCCCCCCTACGACGTGGCGATGGGATCTATAAAAGTGGTGTCGTTAAATGTAAAAGGTCTTAATATACCTGAGAAAATATGCATGCTTTTAAATGACTTAAGTTCTGACTTGACTTCCCTGATGATGTTGCTTTCATCCAGGAGACTTTAAAAATTATAAACTCCCAATTCTCAAAAACAAGTATTTCCCCTTGACATATCACTCCACTAACTCAACAGCCAAGACTAAAGGGTTTCCATATTGCTGTCCAGTAAACTACCATGGCAGTGCCAAGCTGTCATTAAAGATCCTGATGGATGTTTTGTGTTCCTTAAGGGACGTATAGGTGAAGTGCAAATTACCTTGGCAACGCTTTGTGCCTCCAATGACCATCAGGATACCTTCCTCCAACATACCCTGGAAAATCACCTGGAGTTCACGGAGGGCCAGCTGATACTGGGCCCCCCTCCAGCTTCCAGGAAGCAGATAGCTAACTCCCTACATAAAGCTCAGCTGGTTGATGTATGGCACCTACAGCATTCAGGTGAGCGAGATTATACATTCTACTCCTCCCCGCATAAGATCTACACCAGGATAGACTACTTCTTGATCCCCCATGGCCAGCTTCATTCAGTGTCCGATACTTTAATCGGGCACATAACGTGGTCGGATCATGCTCCCATCTCCCTGGTATACACACTCTCCGGAATGTCTTCCTCTAGATCCTGCTTTTGGCCTCTAAACGAGAGTATCCTGCAGGTCCCAGAGGTGCTGGCAGATGTATCTAAGGAGTTGAACTTGTATTTTCAAACTAACGACTGCCCGGGCTGTGATCCAGACACCCTCTGGAAAGCTCATAAAACAGTCCTCAGAGGGATATTCATCAAACATGGCGCACAAATTAAAAGAGAACGGAATGAACAGTTTACCCGACTCCTTTCCAAGTTGTCCTCCGTGAGTCTCGTCACAAACATGCCCCCTCTAACACGTTGGAGATGGAGCTTGGGTTGTTACGCAAATAGATCACAGATTTACTATATTATAAGGCCAAGGCAGCATTACAATTCTGTCGTAGAACAAGCTACGAGGCAGAGGACAAATGCGGGAAGGTGTTGGCTAGGTTGGTCAGGGAACACAAGCTTTTTGCTTACATCCCCCAAATTATGAACTCCACCAGCCGGAAAGCTACACTACAGCTACACTACCCACACAAATTTCACAGGAGTTCAGAGATTTCTACTCCACTCTTTACACCTTCCCAAGCTGACATTGAGGACTACAGTATATACAACTCCCGTCCCTTCCCATAGAGATTCAGGAAGAACTAGACTTTCATATTACTCTAGAGGAACTCCAGCTAGCTTTTGGAGCCATGAAACCAGGCAAAGCCCCTGGCCCGGATGGCTATACTATACAATACTATAAAACTCTCCTCCCGCTAATAGGACCACGTATGGTGGCGTTTTTTAATGCCGTTGGAACCAATGCCATCTTCCCTAGGGACACTTTGAGGGCTCATATTTTGTTAATCCACAAAGAGGGTAAAGACCCATTTCGCTTTTAAATATCGACTTGAAACTGTTCAAGATTTTGGCTACCCGGCTGGCGCAGCATCTCCAGAAATTGGTCCATCTTGACCAGGTGGGCTTTATCCCCACCAGGGGGCAAGAGATAACACCACCAAAGTACTCAACCTCCTTCATGTAGCAACCTCTACGGGTGCCCCGTGTGTTTTTTAAGCACCGATGCCAAAAAAGGCATTTGACCGTGTGAATTGGAACTTTATGTTTTCAGTGCTCCGCCACATTGGTCTCGGGGAGAGGATGCTCAGCTGGATAGGCAAGATCTACTCCAACCCCACAGCCCAAATGAAAGCAAATGTCCTACTCTCTGACCCCTTCCCCATTGGTAATGGAATGAGGCAAGGGTGCCCTCCATCACCCCTTCTCTTTATCTCTAGAGCCGTTCCTCTGTAAAATCAGATTGAACCCAGACATACAGAGACTATCAGTGGGTGATACTCAGTGTAAAATATCTGCCTATGAGGACAACCTACTCTTCTCCCTGACAAACCCTACCATATCGTTGCCAAACCTCCTTTGGGAATTTGAAATATACGGTACTCTTTCAAACTTAAAAATCAATTTCTAAATCTGAGGCCATGGGAGTCGCAATCCCCCCCCACACACACACCCTTTCAACTATGCGATCCAACGTCCATTTCAAATGGACAGACTCTGTCTTAAAGTATTTAGGTACATACATCCCGTCCGACCTTTCACGTACGTACAATCTCAATTTCCCACCTCTATTAGTTAAAACCCATATTCTTCTAGAGAACTGGCATAAAGAACTGCACTCCTGGTTGGGCAGATGCAAGCTTATAAAAATGTGCATTCTGCCAAAGTACTTTTATCTGTTCCAGGCTTTGCTCATACAGATACCACCTTCTTTTTTCAAGCGGGTACATCCCCTCTTTATGCGCTTTGTTTGGGCTCACAAAAAACCCTGCCTTCTTCGGACCTAAATGTCTCTACCAAAACAAAACGGGGAGCTGGCATTGCCAGATGTCCGGAAGTATTACAGGCTATCCATCTGGGCCGAGTGCTTGATTGGCGACACAATGCGGTACCCAAACTTTGGGTACAAATAGAACAAACTCAAATCAAAATACCCTTGAAGAGTGCTCTATGGTGCTATGATTCCTTACCTCAAGATATGATATCTCACCCACTAATAGGGACCACATTAAGGCAGAACTCCCAGGTTGTCCTGCAGGCTTCTCTCACAATGAAAAATTCATCATTATTTCAGATTCTCGGACATCCAAAATTTTCACCAGGCCTTCAACCTTCAGAATTCATTGCTTGCATGACTCAGGCTGTGACCATGCCTTTAAGTTTGTCCATTCTGGAGTTAACCAATCTGGTGGGCCCTTACCAATTTTCATTTTGGAAAGCGGCGCAACTGCACCATTTCCTGGACTATGTCCCCGACCCTCAGAGCTTCTCTCGTCAGCTGATGACCTTTGAAGAGTACTGTCTTGGGACTGAGCCTCTACCCCAAGTTCTCTCCAAAACGTATTCCCTTTTGAACACACCCTCGGAACAACCACATCTACGCTGTCTGGAGAGATGGGAGACGGATCTTAACCGCAAGTTCTCTGTGACACAAAAACAGTACATCATCAGATTTACCCTTAAATCATCCCTGTGTACTAAAATACAGGAAACAAATTTCAAAATATTGACCAGATGGTACCTCACGCCCTCTAGACTTTGTAGGTGTTACCCGGCCACTTCGAGCCGTTGTTGTGGGAACAAGGGGTCACTGCTGCACATCTTCTGGTCTTGCCCTAGATTGGGGAATTTCTGGGGTGATGTCCGTCGCATTATGCATAAATTCACTGAATACAAGATACCAGAAAATGTGCCATTTTTCCTAATACACCTTTCAAAAATCCCTGCTAATACATACAAAAAATCTATTGTACGGCACTTGCTAAACGCCGCCAAGTCCTGTATACCTCTCTACTGGAAACAACAATGCCCACTGACAACCGCGAGCTGGCTGCGGAAAGTAGAGGATATGAACAGGATGGGGGATTTGGTCCTTACTGCGCAACATAACCGTGAGAAATACACAAAGACCTGGAGCCTTTGGAACATGTTTATCCTCTCTGACGAGTGGAAAACCCCTATTTGGATCATAGATCACTCATGAGCTGCTGCTATGGTCCTGAGCCTCAGTCGTCCCCTTACCTGCTTCCCTTCCCCTTCCCTCTTCCCCCTTCTCCGCCCTATTCTGCTCTTTTTCTGACTATATTTTATTTTCTGTTAATATTTAAGAATAAAGGGAAAAGAGATTGGGGAGACCCTGTTACCCCTTTGCACTTGCATGATAGTCATGTTACGCTAGTTACCACTGAGCAAGTTAATCGCAATCTCTGTCTTGATTTGTACCAATGAGTAATATGATAATGTAATATGTTAATTGATGTATTACGAACTGAAATACATGTTTACAATCTTAATAACCTTTATATTATTGTTGTAATAATGGGGTCTCGCCCTTTATTGGTGTTCAATAAAAATTATATTTGAAAAAAAACAAACAAATGTTATTAATTGAGTTACAGCTCAGTGAGTAAAATAATTATTTGATCCCCAAGCAAAACATGACTTAGTACTTGGTGGCGAAACCCTTGTTGGTAAACACAAAGGAAAGATGTTTCTTGTAGTTAGTGACCAGGTTTGTACATATCTCAGGAGGGATTTTGGTCCACTCTTTTTTTTCAGATCTTCTCTAAATCCATAAGGTTTATTGTCTTTTGGCAACTCGAACTTTCAGCTCCCTCCATAAATTTTCTGTAGGATTAAGGCCTGGAGACTGGCTAGGCCACTCCGTGACCTTAATGTGCTTCTTCTTGAGCCACTTCTTTGTTGCCTTGACGGTATGTTTTGAGTCATTGTCATGCTGAAAGACCCATCCATGACCCATCTTCAGTGTTTTGGCTGAGGGAAGAAGGTTCTCATCCAAGATTTTATTATTATTATTATTATTTTTTATATAAGCAGCTGACTTTTTTATATAATTTTTTATATATATTTATAGAATTTTTATATAAATTTTTCTATAAATTATAGAATTTTTTATATAAGCAGCTGACTTGATTTTATATAAACAGCTGACTGCTTACTTTACAGCTGTGGCTGCAGTCCTCACAGGAGTTACCCACCATCCTATCCCCTGTGTGCCAGAAGACAGCTTGCCAAACTCCTCTGTGATACAGCATCTGTCTCTCTCCTCGGGTTCCTGTCTGGCTGAGTCGGGGCTTTCACAGCTCCAGTACAGGTGGGAGGAGCAGGAAGAGATCTCACAGTGCACCCTCCATCTCTTTCCTCCTGTCCAGCACACAGCACAGCTCTCTGGGGATGACTGGAGATCTCAGCCTTTTACCTGGCTGAGCCTTGCTTTTCCCTGTGGATCCATCCATCCGCACCACAGCTTCTGAGGTTCCATTCTGGTTTCCATTCTGATTCCCGGGTTATGCGAAGCAGCAGGACTTCAAAGCCCATTTAGACCCTCTGTAACGGGGGGCATGGGGTTCCGGTAAGCGGCCAGGCACTTCATCTATGGTGGTGGACCCACACATCTGGGATTTCATATATTTGGACAATTTTTGCATAATTTCATCACTTTTGGTGTGTTCTTGTATATGGACTTTCTTTCTTATATATTTTTTCCAAATCAAGTTATTTTGTCCACATTACACATTGCAGCCCTTCACGTTCATGTTTAGGTTTTTGCACTAATAATTTGATTTACCATTGGATATTTTTACATTTACCTAAGGGGAGGTTGGACCATTTTTTCAACCTGGTAACTGGTTTTGTCACACTATACTATATGTTTATATAATGTTTTACTTTTGCTCATAATTAGGTTGGGAATATTTTTCAGTCATACACGTGTTAGTTTTTTGTTTTAAGCGCGAGTCATTATTTTTCTTATTCAACTTCTGTGTGTTTGTGTCACATATAGGACTCTGCAGCATAGATGGTCAATATTATTAATTTTTTGATGCGCAGTTATTTTTCACTTTTTTCTTGATTAATTGGGGGGCAATTGGGTTAACAACCTCTTTAAATGATTCGGAGAAGGATTGGGAGAAAGCGCTGTGGTCAGACAAGACCAAATTTAAGTTTGGAGGAAGAAAAATGCTGACTAAGACCCTAAAAACACCATCCCTACAGTCAAGCATGGAGTTGGAAACATCATTATTTGGGGCTGTTTCTCTGCTAAAGGTACAGACCAACTTTGCCACATTGAGGGGCCAATGGATGGGTCCATGTATTGTAAAATCTTGGATGAGAACCTTCTTCCCTTAGCCAGAACATTGAAAATGGGTCATAGAAAATGAATGGAGGGAGCTGAAACTTTGAGTTGCCAAAAGACAGCCAAGAATCGTTAAGGATTTAGAGAAGATCTGTAAAGAAGAGTGGACCAAAATCCCTCCTGAGATGTGTGCAAACCTGGTCACCAACTACAAGAAACGTCCTTCCTCTGTGCTTGTCAACAAGTGTTTCTCCACCAAGTACTAATTCATGTTTTGCTTGGTGGTTCAAATACTTATTTTACTCACTGAACTGTAACTTAATTTCTAGCATTTGTTTTATGTGTTTTTTTTCTGGATTTTTGGTTTATAATCTGTCTCCATCATTTAAAATACACCTATGATAAAAATTATAGACCCTTCATTTCTTTGTAAGTGGGCAAACTTACAAAATCTGCAGGGGATCAAATAATTATTTTCTCCACTGTCAGTAAATAAGAAGGCATTGTGTAGATGAGAAACGAGAGCTGTGCTGCTGTATGTTACGTCCACATGTTTGCTCAGAGATCCAAAATAGTGCGATCAGCTCTTCCTTAAGTTCACTAAAGGGAGTTAGGAGTTTTCTGGATTTTTGGCAGGAGCAAAAACGGAAAATTTATATCAAATACTTACCGTAATTTTCCTTTCCTGATAGGCTCCATGGCAGCATACGTGTGGGTAGGCTCCGCCTCCATAACTACCCAATAGGACCCCCTCTCCCATAAATCTTTGCTCTAGGCTGCTATCCATGTTCCATAACTAGCCTACTCCAGACATTTTGGGAGGGACTCCTGCTGCCATGGAGCCTATCAGGAAAGGAAAATTACGGTAAGTATTTGATATAAATTTTCCGTTTTCCTGACAGGCTCCATGGCAGCATACGTGTGGGAAATAACTCGCCCAAAAATACACACGGGCGGGCAAAAATGTTTGAGCAAAGAAACCAAATTTATTTTACATTGTCAACCGACAATACTTGTAAACCAAAATTAATAGATGACAGAGCCGCAGGCTCAACACAATAATGAGAAACAAATGTGTTAATAGAAGACCAGGAAGCCGCTCTACAAATGATTTCAGGCGCGACATGCCGGGAAGCTGCCCACGAGGTCGAGATACTCCTGGTCGAATGAGCCGTCACTGCCTCTGGAGGAGCCAAGCCCTTTGCCTTGTATGCCCTCTGAATGGTCTGCACAATCCAAGAAGAAATTGATCTGACCGAAGCTCGCTTTCCTTTGTTTTTACCATGGAGAAGAACGAAAAGGAATTCCGTTTGTCTGAATGGACTTGTGACCTCCAGATATTGCTTTAGAGTGTGGCCTACGTCAAGTGGATGAACATCCTGATCGTCCGTTGTTCTGAAAGTAGGAAGTACAATCTCCTGATTTTCATGAAAGACTGAGGTCACTTTAGGGTTTGACCCAAGCATGGGAATCAACACTACCCTATCTGGAAAAAAGGTTAGGAAAGGTTCTTCTGAGCCTAAATTTCTAATCTCTGACACTCTTTTAGCCGACGTCACGGCTACTAAGAAGGTGGTCTTGAGCGTGAGATCTCTCATGGAAAGAGGTTTGTCAGGATCTGATCCGAGATTGGAGAGAAAATCCAAGACAATAGGAAGGTCCCATTTGGGGAACCTAGGTCTTCTTTGAGGTTTAAGCCTGATAGCTCCTTTAAAGAATTGACGGACTAACGTGTGATTAGCCCAAGATACTCCTGTGAAGGCCGAGATGGCTGAAACTTGCACTCTTAGTGAGCTGACTGCTAAAGATAGGTCCAGCCCTGATTGGAGAAAACTTAGAATGTCTTCTACTGCTGGAGACTTACACGGATTTGACCGGGAAGACATGTGATCAGAGAATTTAGACCATATCCGTTCGTATACTCTGTTCGTACTTCCCCTCCGGGCACTAAGCAGAGTTGGAATAGCTTCTTCCGGACAGCCTAGGGATTCAAGCCTTTCCCTCTCAAGAACCACACCCTGAGGTGTAGGCAAGATGGGCATGGGTGTAACGTCGAGCCTTGCGACAGTAGATCCGGCCTGAGAGGAAGGGGAACTGGGTCTTGAAAACTCAGGAGTGATAACAGAGGAAACCACGGCCTGTTGGGCCAGAAAGGAATCACTGCAATGATCTCCACCTTCTCTGTTCTGAGCCTCCGGAGGAATTGCAGAATCACCGGAACCGGAGGGAAGGCATAAGGCTTCTGAAACTTCCAATGCTCTGAGAGAGCATCTATCCCGTAAGCCTGAGGGTCTCTGAACCTCGAATAATATCTGGGCATCTTGTGATTGCATGGAGAAGCAAAAAGATCGACCTCTGGAAGTACTCCCAGGGTCAGAAGCCACTCGAACACCTCTCTGTGGAGAGACCACTCGTTGTTGTCCAATTGCACTCTCGAGAGGAAGTCCGCCTGTACATTCTGAATCCCCGGAATGTAAACTGCCGAGATGTTGGACAAATATTTCTGAGCCCAGCTCATTATTGGCTCCACTTCTTGTAGCAGAGACCAGCTGCGAGTTCCACCTTGCTTCTTTATGTAAGCCACCGCGGTTGTATTGTCCAACCTTAGCATCACAGATGAACCTTCTATTAGATGGCGAAATGACAGGAGTGCCTGAAAGGCGGCCTTCAGCTCCAGAATGTTGGAGACAATCCCCCGAGCAGGGAAATCCCATCGGCCTTGCGCTACTTCTGAAAGGCAGTGAGCGCCCCAACCTTGATTGCTGGCATCCGAGGTTAACGTGACCCATGAAATGGGCATGATTGAATGGTGATTGCGCAGATTCTTCCCTTGAAGCCACCAAAGAAGAGACGTCCTCATGGATGACGTAAGGTGTATGCGCTGGACTTGGCTGGAAGAATCCCATTGTTGAAGGAACCCTTTTTGGAAGGGTCGTGTATGCCATTGGGCCCACTTCACCATAGGAATGGTAGCTGTCATTGTGCCAATTACTTTCAGGCATTGGAGAGCTGAGAGGTGAGACGACGCAAGGGCCGCGTGTATTCTGTCTCGAATCACTCCAATCTTCTCCTCTGGAAGGGAGATGGTGCCTTCCAATGTGTTGAAGTGAGCCCCTAGAAACACCAGAGATTGTGTTGGCTCTAAATAGCTCTTTTCTAGATTCAGAAGCCACCCGAATTCCTGCAGGGTGGAGATGACTAAGCTCCTGTGCTCTAACAGTTGATCTTTGTTCTGAGCTAGGAGAAGTAGGTCGTCTAAATAGTGGTGGAGACGAACCCCCTTGATACGGAGTAGAGCCACAACCGACAACAGGACCTTTGAGAAGACCCGAGGTGACGTTGTTAGGCCGAAGGGTAGACATGTGAACTGCAGATGCTGATTGCCTACCGCAAAGCGGAGGAATTGTTGGAACTCTGTTGCCACTGGCACGTGAAAGTATGCATCTTTCAGATCTATTGAAATCATCCAATCTCCCAGATGTATTGAATGTTGGATCGTAATTAAAGATTCCATTTTGAACTTTTCTTTTCGGATAAAAGAATTGAGATGTGTTAAATCTATTACTGGCCTCCATGTACCGTTTTTCTTCTGTATCATGAACAGAGGAGAATATATGCCTTTGCCTTGTTCGTCTTCTGGAACAGGGACGGCTGCGCCTTGATCCAATAAACAGCTCACGTAGGTTAATAGGACCTGCTTTTTCTCTTCTGAACCTGGAAGAGCTGTGGGAACAAATCTGAGTCTTGGGGTATTGCTGAAAACCCACTTGTGACCGGAGGAGACCGTCTTGACGGTCCAGTAATCTCGGATTGAGGCCGCCCAGACATGCCCAAAGTGGCGAAGACGAGCCCCCACCTGGCATGCCTGAGCAGGCCCAATCTCAAAAGGACTTTGTGGCGTCCTGGTTGCCAGAGGAACCCCCTTTTGCGGGTTTCTTGAAAGAAGACTGCCTGGATTTCCAGGATCTAGAGAACTCCCGACCAGGTCTGTAGCTGCGCGCATCCCTAGCGCGATCAGAGTTTTGTCTTCTAGAAAAACTGCGTTTCTGATTTTGTAGGCGTCTGTCTTGAGGGAGGAAACCAGACTTCCCACCTGTGGCCCGGGTTATGGCACTATCGAGTTTATTGCCGAATAATGAAGAACCTTCAAACGGAATTCGGCACCAAGCTTGCTTGGAAGCTGGGTCCGCCAACCACGGACGGAGCCATAGGGCACGACGAGCTGAAACAGCTGCCAACATAACCCGGGACATCAGGCGGATGACATCAATAGATGCCTCCCCAAGAAAGGCTGATGCCAGCCTGATCTCTTGGATAGGAGAATCCTTAGCTGTTTCAGTAGAGATACCTCTTAAGAACTCATCCACATTATCAGACCAAGATTCCAAAGCTTTGGAAACTGCAGCTATTGCAAGTACTGGCTTACATGCCATTCCTGACGTCAGGTAGATCTTCTTTAAATCCGAATCAATTCGCCTTTCCAAAGGATCTTTGAAAGATACAGTGTCTTCCAAGGGAAGCGTTACATATCTTGCTAGTCTCATTAAAGCTGCATCCACTAATGGGGCTGATTCAAGGTGCTTTACTTCTTCTTCCTTGAAAGGATATAGTTTCAAGACCTTTGACTGCATGGAACTTTTCTTGTCCATTTTGCTCCATTCTTCAGAAATGACCTCACCCAGCTCAGAGAGAAAAGGAAAATATTGTCGCTCCTTATTGAGCTGCTTAAAAAACTTCCTCTGTTTTGGGGGGGAAGTAACTGGATCTTCCCACTTCAGGGCCTCTTTTACTGCCTTCACCAGTGAAGGAACTAAAGCGAACTCAAACCCCACGCCAGGATCTTCCAGATCCGATTCGCTGTCTGAAACAGGAGCAGAAGGGTGACTTGGTTGGGAAGAATCCCATGTCTCATGCACAGAACCTTCACCCACTGGAGGGCATAATGGGTCTGATGGGGAATCACGGGGCTGCTGGGCTTCTCTCTCCTGTAGAGATTCTTTCACAACCCGCCTAACCATAGATTCCAAACGCTGGTCTGCACCATCCCTCTCATCTGCGGCTTTAGAGAAGCAGTGATCACAGAGAGATTTGTCTGTTGGAACAGGCATCCTACATCCCCAGCATGATTTTCCTGAACTCTCTTTAGAGTGAGATGAAGGGGGGTGAGAAGGATTTTTATTGCGCTGTTCAGATCTGGAAGGAGATCTATGATGGCTAGACCTGGAGGAAGATTGCCGGTGGTGTGATTTTGATGATCCACTTCCTTTATGGGAACTACGGTGTGGATCAGACCTAGTAGGGCTGTGAGGAAAGAAACACAGAGAAGATAGAGAAAGAAAATCAGCTGGTGTCCTAAAAATCCTACTCTCAATCCTTGTACAGGCAGAAAGGCAAAACTGCAAACATACCTGCTACAAGCGGGCTGGCCACTAGGGGGCAGTGAGGAGTCCATAATGTCAATACAATAGGAAGCTGCAGAGACAGATTCACAGGATCAGCTGACTGACAACAGACCTCCACCCCCAGACAATAGAGATTGTCTTACCTTGAACTGCCAAGATAGTAGCCCCGGGAAGTCGCTGTATCCCCCAGATCATTCCCAGGGCTCTGAAAGCTTTCCACAGCTTTTAAAAGTGGCGCCCGTGACGCCATCGCCGACGTCAGACGCGAGACGCTCGCGCGCATGCGCGAACCAAGCCTCGACTTCGTATTGGGTCCGCGCATGCGCAGAACGTACGCCGGTACCCGGAAGTCACAGAGAGAGCGGCTGCTGGAACGCAGAGAGCGTCAGCGCCAATCTAGGACACCAGGAAGCAGGAAGAAACACACAGAGGTATGATACACATAAACACTGCTGCCATATGTGAATGAAATGTAAAAACTTACCCCTCCACCTACGATCAGCTGGGCCGAGGAACGCCATCCATACACACACACACACCGGACTTGGCAGCAGATAATGGTCGCCTGAAACATTAGGCAATAGACCGTGCGCACATAGACGAACCGATCCAATCTTCAGCGCTACTCTGCTATACACTCCATACCCTGCTAATAGTCAGGGCCTATCGGAGGAATCTTTGGCACTCGGCATCATCGATCGTAGGGAGGTTTTATCTTCAGGTAGGAGAACCAACACCTGGTCCTACGCAGGAGGACAAAAAAGGAACATGGATAGCAGCCTAGAGCAAAGATTTATGGGAGAGGGGGTCCTATTGGGTAGTTATGGAGGCGGAGCCTACCCACACGTATGCTGCCATGGAGCCTGTCAGGAAAGTATTTTTCAGTACTTGCATAACTTTAAAAATATATTAACAAGGGGAAGTGTGCACGTAATTGAGAGGTATTTTTTAAATATTTTATTTAGATTGTGTCTACATATGCACTTTGTTTCCTGGTAAATTAGCATAGCACACCAACATCATTCTTCAGTGTCTCTCAGATAAATGTCATTTACAAGAATATTTTTTTTTGTGGCATCATGTGCCTATAACAGATTTGACATCCTGGTGTGAGAAATGGGTAAACTTGAAACTTCATAGGGGGTGATACCAATACGTTTTTGTCATCCAAATAAGTTAATTAATAAGAAATCAGCGTTGATGCTAAGATCTTGGCTAATCGTTTATCTAAGGTCCTTGAGGATCTAATACATGTTGATCAAACTGGGTTCATGCCCGCAAGAGCACTGACATCAACCTTAGACGCCTTTTCCTGAATTTATCAATACCTCACACGAATAGTGGGCAACGGGTTATCGCCTTCCTTGATGCCGAAAAGGTGTTTGACTCAGTAGAGTAGAGTTTCTTGTGGGTTGTGTTGCGTAGGTTCAGGTCTGGGCCCAAATTTCTTAAGTGGTTGGGAATGTTGTACAGTGCCCCTAGAGCCCAGGTCTGCACTAATGATAGGATGTCTGGATCTATCCCTCTTCAGAGAGGTACCCGTCAGGGCTGCCCCCTATCCACCTCCCTTTTTGCTCTGGCCCTGGGACCACTGGCCATTCTCATTCGGGGATCCCCACTAGTTGAGGGGCTGAGGGTGGGTCCTTTGAGGGAGAAGATTTCCCTCTATGTTGATGATGCCCTTCTTTATCTACATAATGCGAATTCCTCAAAATTCTCAGGGGTCTGTATTAATTGGTCCACATTGTTCCCTCTTGATCCACAGAGGCAGGTGGGTGTGATGGGTGCCCAGTTGGTGTGGGTTGATCAGTTCAGGTATTGTGGTATCCAGGATCGGCGGGATCTGGCAATTTTTTCTGATCTTAATGTATCACCCCCTGTTATCTTAAATGCGTGCCAAATGTGCTTCCTGGGTTTTTTTGCCCTTGAATCTCCTGGGACTTATTAACCTCCTTAAAATAATCTTTCTACCTAAATTCCTCTACGTTTTCCATAACTGGCCAATCTGGATACCCGTTTCTTTTTTTCGGGAAGTGGACCAATGCATGGGGACTTTAATTTGGGGGGGGGAGCTACCCCTAGACTGGCGAGGTCCACTTTACTCCTTTCTGTGCAATGCGGTAGCCTGGCGCTACTGGATATCCAGACTTACTACTGGATGGCCGTCCTCGTTACCACTCGTTGGTGGTTCATGCAGTCTTGTGCTAATGCAGCGATGTGTCTTGAGGCTGCCACTTTGGGGTCCCTCTTAGAGCTAGGGAACTTGGTCTATCGAAGCCCTCAAGCCTACCCCACTCTTCAGCATCCCACTACGGCTACACTTGAGTCTGGTGGGCAGCTAGAAGTAGATTTCTCAGGGCAAATACTTGTTCTCCCTTCAACCCACTGTGGGGTAACCCTAACCTCACGCACTTTCGCTCCATACCCGACCCTCAGCTTTGGGCTGAATACGGGATTAAGACCATACAAGATATTTTCTCAGCTGGCACCTTGCTCCCTTTTTCAGACCTTGAGGACAAGTTTAAGTTGCCAGGTTGGATGTTATTTCGGTATTTTCAATTACGCCATGCCACAAGAGCTCAGTTTCCCGCTCCCCCGAATCCAACTATGGACCCTTTTGAGGAACTACTGGCCCAGGACTCACTACACAAACCTTTATCCACTCTTTACTTAGATTTGCTTAGTACAGACTCCCCCAAGATGCAAAGACTATGGAATTCATGGAAAACTGATTTACCCGACATTGACAGAGAAGACTGAGAGGATTGTCTTGAGGACACTGTTAGACTGTTAATTTCTGCAAGGGACAGGTTAATTCAGATTAAATTTCTGCACAGGGTCTATTACACACCTCAGAGGCTGCTGTTTCCCTCTGAGATTGCCAGAGTGTACCTGCTGTGGGGAAGATGTGGGCATATATCTTCATATGTTCTGGAGCTGTCCAAGGGTGGCTGGTTTCTGGAGAGAAGTGGTAAAACCTATGAATTACCAGCTACAACTGGGCCTTCCTATCACTCCCGAACTATTATTGCTAGGTATTCAGGACAATGAGGAGAGACCTAGATGCACTAAGTTGCTAATCTCCTATCTGTTTTATTATGCCAAAAGAGGAATTGTACTCAAATGGAATTCCTGTTCCCCTCCCTCTGTAGCTTTCTTGGAAAAGTATATTAACGCTGCTCTTCCCAAATATAAACTGACATATATTAGCAGGAATTGCCCTAAGAAGTCTGAGAGGGTGTGGCAGCCATGGACAGCATAGGAGGGGTGTGTCCGACACCCCCCCTTATGTATTCTGCAATTAGCCATGTGGCTGTAATGCCCTCTAAATGTGCTTTTTCACAATCTCCGCTGATGGGCACAGTTACTGTTAAATTTCTGGCAAACTGTATATATACCTATGTGTGTTATAGGAATATGCCTTTGCTTTCATTGTCAGTGTGTATTGTATCACTTTGCTTACTTCCATATTATTGACTATGTACCATTACCACGCTTCAATAAAGGAACATTCTGTTTTGTTAGAAAAAAATCAGTTGGGAAAATTCCGTGCCAGCAGGGATGAACCGTTTATATCAATGGTAACAATGGATTCAAATAAATGCCTCCTATACTCTTACAAAGTTAAAACTTAAAGATATTATACAGGACAAAGCCAATGGTCTAATTTAAGAAAAAAAAAAAAAAAAAACAAGGATAAAAGGTAAAATAAATACTAAAGGAGAAGTGTGGAATTGGAAACAAAATAAAGATACAGACTCACCTAATTGGCTGCTGCATTGATCCAATGCTGCAGCTGTTCCACGCTGGCATTGAGACTCTAAGATTACTGGTTACTCAGTTCTTGGTCTTCACTGAGCAGAGAGCAGTGACTGACAGTCACGACTCTGTGCTCTGCCTCTCCAGCACTCACTGGACTAGACTTTAGCCCGCTGTCGGCTTAATCTGGGTCACAGGAGTGCAGATTATGCATCTGTCAGTAGGTCTGCATAGAGGACGGCACTAATCTGCCGTCTGAATGAGCCCTGAAAGTTAAAGTGACGGTAAAGCCTCGTTTAAAAAAAACAAACATGTTATACTTACCTCCTAAATGCAGTGGTTTTGCACAGGGCAGCCTGGATCCTCCTCTTCTTGGGTCCTTGTTTGCTGCTCCAGGTCCCTCCCTCCTTTTGAGTGCCCCCACAGCAAACAGTTTGCTATGGGGGCACCCGAGCTGAAGCTCTGTGTGTCCATTCAGACACGGAGCTGCCATTCAGCCCCGCCCCCTCTCTTTCCTGATTGGCTAACTGACTTTGACAACCAAGGGAGCCAATTGCGCCGCTGCTGTATCTCAGCCAATCAGGAGGGAGAGTCAGTGATGGCCAAGGGACTCGTGGACATCGCTGGACAGAGAGGGGGTTCAGGTAAGTATTAGGGGGTGCTGGGGAGACTGCTACACACAGAAGGCTTTTTATCTTAATGCATAGAATGCATTAAAGTGGTGTTCCGGCCAAAATTATACTTTTTAAATAAAAATACAAGCTTAATGTATTCTAGTAAAGTTAGTCTATAAATTAAGGTCTGTTTTGTTAGTTTATAGCAGTAGTTTGTTATTTCATAAACTTACAGCAGGCCATGGCCATCTTAAGTGTGGGCATCTGAAGCCAGACTGTATTTCTTCCTGGATCTCATCCTTGCAGATCTCGCACATGCTCAGTGCAGCACAAGCAGTGTAATAGGTTTCAGGTCCGGTTTCGATAGCAACGGCAGTTTCAGAGGAAGTTGCCGCCCCACATGCTCAGTGCAGCACAAGCAGTGTAATAGGTTTCAGGTCCGGTTTCCATAGCAATGGCAGTTTCAGAGGAAGTTGCCGCCCCTTCCCAGAAGGCATTGCAAACAGGAAATGATGCGATGGGCCGCGGCCAGGGAGGAGGAAGTGAAAAATGAACACAGCAGATATACAGTAGGTGCTGAGAAAAAAAAATTAAAAAATATCCAATTTGTTTACAGTGCACAATTTAGTGAGGGATGCTGAAGAGTTGTAAAAGTGGGTGGAACTCCACTTTAAGATAATAAAACCTTCTGCCTTTACAACTCCTTTAAGAAATAGTACAAATATTATAGTTAAACTTGCAGATAAGGGTGGAGCAGTAGCACTTTTGAAATGTCGATTACTGTTTTATAATGGTTACGTGATAGTTTAAGTTTTTGGGGTTTTTTGAGATCACACAAACACTTGTATGTATAACATTTAATCGCTACTGCATCAGTGCGGGGGGCGTGACCGGATGCTGAGGTGAGGGAGAGAGGCGCAGCCGGACCCAGTCCCTGCTCAATCCCTGGTCTCATACTGGAAACCTCAGGGTAAAGCGGAAGGGGAGATGCTGCTGGATCAGCCTCGTGGAGCCTGCCTTCCCTAGGGCGATACACGCAGGGCAAGGAGTGGAGGAGAGCCGGTGTCAGCAGTGGAGTAATCCCCGCGCCCGAAGCTCTCCCGGGAGGACTGACAGCTGCGCGCCACCTGTGTGAGAGAGAGGGGGGCGCGCCTGCCCGGGATAGAGCGTGTGCAGTGAGGGCAGCTGCGTGAATCGAGCCGACCTGTGCCTCTTCAGCCCAGAATCAGAGGGGTGAGTGATCTGCAACAACGGGAGGGCTGCTGTCAATCTGGGTAGCAGTGCGAATACCAACTTGAACCCCCTTAGTGTGACGGGTCATTTATTTTTGCACAACCAGTGGAGAGCGAGGACGTGGCAGACCCGCTGGGGGATATACGCTGACGGGTACACATTGATCATAAATTGCTCACCATGACCAGAAAGAAGGGGCAGGAGGAGGCATCAGCACAGGAGGGCACAGGGGCTCTAGCACAGCGAAACCCCAAGGAAAAAGGAAGCCAGGTAGCTGCCAAATTGGAGCGATTCGCCCATACACCAAATCAACTTGCAAGCACGACACCTAAAAAGAGCAGCCATGCAGGGGGGACCCAACACCAAACTAGCCAGACCGGGAGGAGAAGCCTAGCTCCTATGGGAGGTACAGGTGTTAATGTACCATTGGATCCAGGGGTGTGCGGTGCGGCAGAGGGGGGTTCTGGCTTGACAATGGAAATGGGAGATGGTGGAGTAGCTCCAATAGTTGAGAAGGACCCGTCACTGAGAGACATTTTCCTAGCAGTGAATAGCTGTAAGGTTTCTATCACTGTCTTATCAGCGCAAATGGAAAGCTTTAAAGATGAATTACTGGCGGTAAAAAATGATATGCAGGTGGTTTGCACTCGTACAGCAGCCCTGGAAAACAGGATTAGCCAGATGGAGGATGATGTTTTTCCTTTAAGACAGGAAGTCTCGGTTATGAAAAAACAACTTAATGAATGCATGCAAAAAATGGACAGTATGGAAAATAGATTACGTAGAGAGAATTTAAGAGTGTTGGGTCTGCCTGAGGGCTGCGAAGGCAACAACCCTGTTAAATTTATGGAAGATTGGTTAAAGGAGAGATTTGGGAAGGAGTCACTCTCAGAATTTTTCTCCATTGAGCGTGCACACAGAGTGGCTACTAGGACACGGTCCCCAGGGGGGTATCCAAGACCCCTGATCTTTAAGCTGCTATGCTTTAGGGATAAAACCACCATTCTTCGGAAGGCAAGAGAGATGAAGAACATTCAATACAAAGGGGCAAGGATCTCAATTTATCCGGATTTCTCTCCTGAGCTCCAGAGGCAGAGAGCAAAATTTTTGGAAAGCAAGGGCAAGCTTCAGCAACTAAAAATCAATTATGCATTATTATATCCAGCACGCTTGCGCATAGTGGCACTGGGGGAAACCCATTATTTTGATACTCCCTCCGAAGTTGCAACCTGGCTAGAGAAAAATATAGGAAGAGTACAGCGAGAGGAGGAAATGTAGAAAAAGCAAGGAACTTTGTAGTCAAGAGTGGACCCTTTTCTTTTTTCCTGTTCTTCTTCTTCTTCTTTTTTTTTCCTTTTTTTTTTTTTTTTTTTTTATTTATTTATTTTATTATATATATATTTTTTTTTTCATATGTAAGATGTACATTTTGATAGATAAAGGGGGAGTGGGGAGGGGGGGAGCACGTAAATTTTGATGGCTTATATGCACAATGGAAATAATGGGGTTAGCTCCCCTCTTACTGGGTCCGGGAGATGTAGTTCTTTTTTTTTCTCACCTTAATTAAATGTGGTCGGTCACTATAGAAGCCAGAGGGGTAGGCCCAAAATTGGGCAATAAGGGAAAAAATAGTGGGGGGGTGGGGGGAGGGGGGGGGATGGGAGGAGAGGATGGTGTGTATGGGTGTGTGGTGGGGAGGGGGGAATGCTGATTTTGAAGTAAGGGTGGGAGAAGTGGGGGGAAGCTCAACCCACAAATATCACAGGAGTCACATTAAGAGGTGGTTTAATTTTGCTATGGGACATAAGGATAGAGGACTCACTGATGCACGGTAAAGTCAATTACAATAGAATTTGGAATTCAAAAAAGAAGATCACTATATGTTCCTGGAACATTCGGGGAGTAAAAGATAATTTGAAAAGGCAGACGAGCCTTTCTATGGTAGATAAAGGGGGGGTTCAGATACTCTGCCTGCAGGAGACGCACCTGGATAAGGACTCAATTAAGTTAATGGATCATAAAAAATTTCAGATACAGTATCATTCCACTCACTCCTCCTATTCAAGGGGGGTGAGTGTTTTGATAAAATCAGGGTTGGCTTTCTCCTGCAGTCAGAGTAAGGTGGACATATTGGGACGGTATATCTTTCTTTACTGCATAATCGAGAATAGGAAATGTGTATTAGCTAACATCTATATTCCTCCCCCATTTGGGAGGGAGGTTTTGGATGACCTAACGGGATTTATGGCGGGCTTCTCAGGGGTCCCGGTAATAGTGGTCGGGGACTTCAACATGACTATGAATAATGCAATAGATAGGTTCCCATTAAAAAAGCTGGGTAGAGGTAAACCTAAGAGTCCTCTGTCACAATATTGTAATGAAGTAGGTTTGATGGACATCTGGAGAGAGAGGCATCCCGAGGTGAGACAATATTCTTGTCACTCTAGGACACATGCCACCCTGTCCAGAATAGATCTAGTGTTGGGCAATGAGGAATCGTTAGACATGGTGGAAGAAATAGTTTACGAGCCAAGGGGGATTTCGGACCACTCACCAGTGACAATTAATTTAAAGGGTGAAAGAGGTCTCAATAAGGGCGACTGGAAAATAAATCCCTTTTGGCTCGAGATTATTGAGGATTCAGGTACTGTTGTGGAGAGGTTGGCGGAATTCGCAAAATTAAATTTAGGCACTGCTCCATTAGCGATAGTTTGGGATGCCCTTAAGGCCTTTCTCCGGGGGATCCTAATTCAAAAAATTTCCCACATTAAGAAACAATCACAAATGGCAGAACTAAGAGTCAAGGAGAGGGTTAGAGGGGCGGAAGAACGGTATGTTGAAGCACCAACCCCATCCAGATATGAGGCGTGGGTAGAGAGGCAAAACGAGTATAGTAGAATGGTTTTGGAAAAGTTGGGGAGGAAAAAACTATTTCAAAAACGGAGGTTTGCCTGTGAGGGGGAGTGTGTGGGGAGGACTTTGGCCCTGATTACCAGAGCCAATGGCCTTCCAAACATCATACCAGCGATTGAAGGAAAAGAGGGAGTAATAAAAAACACCAACCCAGAAATACTAGAAGAGTTCAGGGAATACTTCAAAAAGCTATATAGCTCGGCACAGGAAGACGTGGCGGGGGAAATGAGGGATTTTTTTGGACAGATAAAGCTAACCCCCCTTACGAAAGAGGATCGGGAAATGTTGGAGGCCCCACTAACACTCGAGGAGCTACAAAGGGTTGTGGCAGACATGGCAAACCAGAAAGCCCCTGGCCCCGATGGCCTGCCCATAGAAATTTTCAAAAAGTATGGGGAGTTTTTGCTCCCCATGCTCTTGGAAGTGTTAAACGACACTAGGAAGAACAATAAGTTGCCGGCGTCTATGACAGAAGCCATCATAATAATGTTGCTGAAGGAGGGGAAAAACCCGTTAGAATTGGCATCATATAGGCCGATATCATTGTTATGTTCGGACGTGAAGATTCTGGCAAAAGCCCTGGCAACAAGGCTAAAAAAAATAATTCCAAAACTAATTCATATAGACCAAACCGGGTTTATCCCGGACAGAGCTACAAGTACGAACATAAGACGAGTATATTTAAACATGCAGATCCCCACAGTAAATAGCGGTAAGAGAGCCCTCCTCTCGTTAGACGCAACCAAGGCATTTGATTGCCTGGAATGGCATTATATCTGGAAGGTGCTAGCGGAACTCCAATTTGGCCCCAGCTTTGTTCATTGGCTGAGTCTTTTATATGACAAGCCAAAAGCAAAGATCAGAGTCAATGGGGAATGCTCAGAATGGTTCCAACTAAGAAGGGGAACCAGGCAGGGGTGCCCTCTGTCACCCCTCCTGTTTGCCCTGGCAATGGAGCCGTTAGCTGCGGCTATAAGGGCGTCTCAGGGGGTCCAGGGGTTTAAAAGAAGGAGGGGAGAGGAGAAAATAGCAATGTATGCGGACGATATTTTGTTGTTCCTGGGGGATACACAGGACTCATTAAGGACGGCCATGGGGATAATTGAGAACTTTGGTTATTTCTCCGGGTTAAAAATTAATTGGGAAAAGTCAGCAATATTACCCATAGACCCTCTGACGGAGCCCCTTCCGCACCAAATTCCACAAATTAAGGTAGTAAGTCAGTTGAAATACCTGGGGATCAATATCTCAAGAGAACCGGAGCAATATATTACAAAAAACCTAGTTCCATTAATAAAAAAACTTAAACAGAAATGTCGGGTGTGGGGACGGTTGCCTCTTTCGGTCGCCGGGCGCTGTAATCTGATAAAAATGATTTGGATGCCGCAAATTCTATATATTCTACACAACTCACCTGTTTGGATTACTAGATGTTGGTTTAATAAAATGGACAGTCTATTTAGAGAGCTGATCTGGAAGGGTGGGGCAGCAAGGATTGGCTTGCAGACGCTCCGGCGACCTGGAGAGGAGGGTGGACTGGGAGTGCCGGACCCAGGATGCTATTTTTTGTCATCTCAGCTCCAGCATATGGGAGGGAGCAACAGGCCCGGGAATGGGGTAGCGGGGAACAGCGTATTATTAAACGACACGAATCACGATACTATAGCAGAAGCGTTGGAGGCGGATTCCTTTGTTACCAGATGCCCCACCACCCGGTTGATGGTTAAGAGCTGGAATAAGGTTAAAAAAATAATGGGATATGTGGATTTCTCGGAGTTCTCCCCATTATGGGAAAACAGCAAGCTCAATGAGTTAAAAATAATGGGGTGGTTTGAGGAGTGGGATCGGCAGGGCATCCATTTTTTACCACAGCTTTATAAGGCTGGAAGACTAAAAACATTCCAGGAGTTAGTGACTGAATTTGCGATCCCCAACCGATCATTTTACAGATACTTGCAATTAAGGCATGCCCTAGACGCACAATTTAAAGGCAAGGAGCCATTATGGAGTGATATGACCTCTCTGAGAAAGCTGGTCGATGCAGTATCCACGAAAGGCTTAATTTCCGATATGTACAGTAGTCTGAGAGCTTCGGTCCAGGGGGACAGAGTGGAAGCTAAAAATAGGAAGAAATGGGAGGACGAGGTTGGGCCAATGTCAGACAGTCAATGGGAGTATGTCTTGTCATCTGGACCCAGGGTCTCCCTCTCCCCATCACAGGCAGTATCTCATCTTTATCTGATATATAGGGTGTACTTTACACCACTAAAAATGTTTAGGATGGGGAAGAGGGCAGACGCGGAGTGCCAGAGGTGTGGAGGAGAGAGGGGAGATTTGTTGCATATGTTCTGGCGCTGCCCCAAACTGTATAGATATTGGAAATGCATAGTGGATAGGATAAATTTTATTTTTAAGACATCATTGAGTATGGACGCCAAGACCTGTCTTCTAGGCCTGATGGAGGAAAAACAGCCCGCAAGGGACACACAGACCGCAATAGTTAGGTGCCTGTTTCAAGGGAGAAAGCTTATAGCTAAGAACTGGCAGAGAAAAGAACCCCCGACGTTGGAGGAATGGGTGAAAGAAGTAAAGGAGGAAGTCAGTAGAGAGAAATATATATATAAGAAAAGAAGTAATTATAAAAAATTTGAGAAAATATGGAAGCACTGGGTGATGTGGGAGGAGCACAGAGTGCATGGTGGTGGGGGAGAATGAGGTATAGGAGGGATGGGGGGAAGAGTGTTGGTGGGGGATTTAAATGGCGGGAGTGGGGGGATTGATAGGGAAAAAGGGGGAAAACTCTTGAATATCCCTTTGTCAAAGGAGGGTAGTTTATTGATGAATGCGTTCTTTGCTTACTATGCGGACTACTGTATAAATGTGGTAATTTTAAGGACTGTGCAGATGTTGGATTTGTCAGTCCCTGCTTATGAATTACTTTGTATTTTAATGTGATCTTTTTCAATAAAAAAAGGAATAAAGAAAATGTATAACATTTAATCAAGTAATGACAAATACTGATAAAGATAACAAATGTAATAATATTGGAAGCTGTAACAAGAATACTTAGCTATTATTATTATTATTATACAGGATTTATATAGCGCCGACAGTTTACGCAGCGCTTTACAACATTAGGGCAGACAATACAAGTACAATACAATTCAATACAGGAGGAATCAGAGGGCCCTGCTCGTTAGAGCTTACAATCTAGGAGGGAGGGTCAAGTTATACAAAAGGGTAATAGCTGTGGGGGATGAGCTAATGGAGAAAATAGTGCAGTTGTTAGATGGAGGCAGGATAGGCTTCTCTGAAGAGGAAAGTTTTCAGGGATCGCCTAAAAGTGGATAAATTTGGAGACAGTCTGACAGATTGGGGTAGGAAATTCCAGAGGATGGGCGAGGCTCGGGAGAAGTCCCGGAGGCGGATATGGGAGGAGGTGATGAGGGAGCTAGAGAGCAGGTGGTCTTGACAGGAACGGAGATGGCGATTAGGTTGGTATTTTGAGACTAGGTTAGTGATGTAGCTGGGGGCAGAGTTGTGGATGGCTTTGTAACTTATTGTTAGTATTTTGAATTTAATTCGTTGGGCGAGTGGCAGCCAATGGAGGGATTGGCAGAGAGGGGTAGCAGACACTGAGCGGTTTGTAAGGTGGATAAGTCTGGCAGGAGCATTCATGATGGACTGCAGGAGGGATAGTCTGTTTAAAGGTAAGCCAATGAGGAGTGAGTTGCAGTAGTCAAGGCGAGAGATAACCAGGGAGTGAATCAGGAGCTTTGTGGTTTCATTGGTTAGAAAGGGACGTAGTTTAGAGATGTTGCGGAGGTTGAGGCGGCAAGCTTTGGAAAGCGATTGGATGTGGGGCTGAAAGGAGAGTTCAGAATCCAGGATAACACCTAGCACCCTGACATGTGGGGACGGGTGGATGGTTGTGCCATTGCTCTTGACAGAGAAGTCAAGGGAAGAGGCACGTGGGGGAGGAAATATTATAAGCTCAGTTTTGGACAAGTTGAGTATGAGGAAGTGGTGTGACATCCATACAGATATGTCGGTTAGTAAGTTAGCGATGCGTGAAGAGACTGATGGAGTGAGTTGAGGGGTGGAGAGATAGATTTGCGTGTCATCAGCATAGAAATGATATTGAAAGCCGTGAGAGGCTATCAGTTGACCCAGGGAAGAGGTGTAGATTGAAAATAAAAGAGGTCCAAGAACAGAACCTTGGGGGACCCCGACAGAGAAGGGAAGAGGAGTGGAGGAAGTAGAATTGTAAGTGACACTGAAGGTGCGTTGGGATAGGTAGGATGAGAGCCACTGAAGAGCACAGTCACGGAGACCGAGGGAGTAAAGTTTTTTGAGGAGGAGGGGGTGGTCAACCGTGTCAAAGGCAGCTGAAAGATCCAGAAGTAGGAGTACAGAATAGTGTCCATTGGTTTTTGCAGTTAGTAGGTCATTTGTGAGTTTTAAAAGAGCAGTTTCTGTGGAGTGTTGAGGGCGGAATCCAGATTGAAGGGGATCAAGAAGGTTGTTTTTAATGAGGTGGTCACTCAGTTGGTTGTAAAACAGGCGTTCAAGGAGTTTAGAGGAAAAGGGGAGCAAGGAGATAGGGCGTAAGTTGTTAAGATTGGTAGGGTCCAAGGACGGCTTTTTGAGTATGGGGGTGACCAGTGCATGTTTTGGAGCGTCGGGGAAGATGCCAGAGGTGAGGGAGAGATTGAAGATGTGGGTTAGAGAGTGTAGGATGGGGTCAGAGGGTGACCGTAGCATTTGAGAGGGAATAGGGTCCAGGGGACAGGTGGTTAGGTGGGCGATAGAAAGGAGTTTAGCAACTTCATCTGTAGTAGCAGATTTGAATAGGGGGAGTGTCAGTTGTACCTGTTGACATGGGGTCTTAGCTGGGGGAGATACCTGTAGAATGGAAATTTCATCACGGATTGTATCAATCTTGTTTTTGAAGTGATTAGCAATCTCCTGGGCAGTGAGTGAGTCAGTGGGTGGAGGCGGTGGAGGACAAAGTAGAGAGTTGAAGGTAGAGAAGAGTTTACGGGGATTGGATGAGAAGGTGTTAATAAGAGTTGTAAAATAGGTTTGCTTGGCAGTGTGGAGGAAAGAATAGTATTTTTGGAGGGCAGATTTGTATTGATTGAAGTCTTTGAGAGACTTAGTCTTGTGCCACAGACGGTCAAGAGCACGACTACATTTTTTGAGACTTTTGGTGTCATCTGTTTGCCAGGGTTGTAGGGGTCGAGGCCTGATTCTGCGTGTAGTGAGGGGAGCGAGCTTGTCCAGGGTGGTGGACAGAGATTTATTGTAGATGGACGTGGCTTGGTTGGGGCAGGACAGGGGAGAGATTTTGTCATAGAGGTGGTCAGTAGCAGAATAGAGGAGAGAGGAGTTGAAGTTGCGAAAGTTTCTACGGGTGATAGATAGGCGATTGGAGGGAAAGGTGGTGGAAGACAGGGGGAGAGAGAAACTAATAAGATGGTGGTCGGAGACAGGAAAAGGATTGTTTGAGAAGTTGCATGGAGTGCATAGGTAGGAGAATACAAGGTCAAGGGTATTGCCATCAGAGTGAGTAGAAGCCTGTACCCATTGCTTCAGGTCAAATGAAGAGGTTAGACTAAGAAGTTTAGAAGTAGCAGGAGTGTTTGTATTAGCAGGGATGTTGAAATCACCGAGAAGGATTGTTGGAATATCCGAAGAGAGAAAGTAGGGTAGCCAGGCAGAAAACTCATCAAGGAAAGTCGATAATGGTCCAGGGGGCCGGTAGATCACAGCAATTCTTAGGAAAGTAGGAGAGAATAGACGTATACAGTGGGCTTCGAATGATGAGAGGGAAAAAGAGGGAGGAGGGTGAATAACCTGGAAGGTGCTCTGGGGGGATAGGAGGAATCCCACTCCACCTCCCTTGCGTCCATTAGGCCTAGGGGAGTGAGTCCAGTGAAGGCCACCCTGGGAGAGGGAAGCAAGAGAAGGGGTGTCATATTCGTGGAGCCAGGTTTCGGTTAGAGCAAGTAGATTGAAGGAATTAGTGACAAAGAGGTCATGAACAGCAGTGAGTTTGTTGCAGACAGAGCGTTCCAGACGGCGCAGGAGAGAGGGAGGCTGGTGTTGGGAAGAAGAGGAATGGAGACTAAATTGTGTAGATTGCGACTACTGCCAGAGGATGTAGAATGATGGTGATGGGTGTGTTGGGTACAGTTAAATAAGGGAGGCCCAGGGTTTGGGGAAATATCTCCAGCGATTAGGAGAAGCAGAAGAGTGAGGGAGGTAATATGAGAATATGATTTGTATGAGGGGACATGCTTCAGTATCCTGGGGGGTATGTAAGCAAGTGGGCTTAGAGTTAGAAAGAGGTGATGAGTGCAGTAATAGGGGGAGGGGAGAAGTGAGGGTGATATGTACAGATTGTGTGGTGGAGCAGAGGGATGTAGAAAAGAGAGCTTGAGGAGAGAGGCTGCAATTGTGAAGAGGAGGAGAGGTAAAGAGTGCATGTTTCAGAGAAGGAGAGATAATATGAAAATGAGATCACCTGCAATCTGCTATGGTTTGCTTTGTGCAAATCGCTGAAGTGCAAGAGCAGAAGTGCCACTTATTTTAAGAACGCCACTTCTTTGGAAGAACCCCTGTATGTGTAGCTATAGATGCTTTTTCACCACAGAGTCCTCCATCTTTGCAGCGTGGCATGATGATTAAACCAGGCGCGTGCTTGCCCTGATACGAAACAAACTATTACAAATTTTGGTTGTGGTATATACAGGACTAGTGGGTAGCATTTGATCAAGGTTAAACTCTAAATAGCAGAATTATGTTTTAAGGAAGATAGTACACATTCCTGAAAGGGCTTGACATTCCTGCAGTATGAAGTCATCTAAGGTAACCAGGCTTAGAATTCGATCTTTGATATTGTAAACCAATAATAAGAAGGAAATATGAAATCTCCCAATTACTATTCTGAAATATTATCAATTTTGGTGAACGAAGCATAGAAGATTATGTGCCTGCAATTTGCGCCGCAATGCCCATGATGGTGATGTTGTTCAGGTAGATCTCCACCTCTTTAAGGTTCCCTACCCCTGCTCTAGAACAATTTTTACAGGTAGAAGTCTCTATTTGCAACAGCAAGTACAGAACTTCTTTATTTACGAAACCAACACAATAGCGCCTACCCACAGTACATTGTCGAAGGTTTGCCAGAGTATCAGGAGTAATGAGAATTTGCTCAGATGAACAGGATTGAAAAAATAACATTGTTATTAAAGTTTAAATAACGTGGATACCCTGAGAGTATCCTCAGCCCTTCAAAGTGATCTTGAAAGGCTAGCAGACTAAGGTCAGAGCTACTGCATCAGGGGAGAGAAAGTATATTAGAGGAGAATTGAACCAGAGAAGGAGCTTGCTCCTGTGATGATGGAGGGGAACAGTAATGCCGTGTACACACGAGCGGAATGTCCGACAGAAAAAGTCAGACGGAAGCTTTTCATCGTATATTCCGATCATGTGTATGCCTCATCGGACTTTTTTTTGGAAAATTCTGATGGACCTAGAAATAGAACATGTTCTAAATATTTCTGACGGAACCAATTTCTATCGGGAAAAACGCTTGTCTGTATGCTGTTCCGACGGAACAAAAATGACGCATGCTCTGAAGCAAGTACGAGACGGAAGCTTTTGGCTACTCGCTATTGAACTTCCTTTTTCTAGTCCCGTCGTACATGCTGTACGTCACCGCGTTCTTGACGATCGGACTTTGGTGTGATCGTGTGTACACAAGACAGTCTCAGCGGAATTCCATCGGAACTCCGTCGGGAAAAACCTTCAGAGTTTATTCCGATGGGAAAACCGGTCGTGTGTACGCGGCATAAGAGTTAGGATTCTCTAAGCAACATCCTAGCAACAAGGCAGGACAGGATAATGTGATCTCTGGGAGTTTATCAGCCAGGCTTTAGGAGGTGTGTAAATGGCCTACACCCATGTTAAGGGGGGCACAACTCTTTGGGCACACCTCCATGGGAATGTGGCTGCTATCCCCTTCTATTAATTTGCAGTAAGTGCATGGTCCTTTAAGAATTTCAGTGGTATCCCAGTTGGGCTATAAAAGCCAATGAGAACACCTGGGATTATTATGGGATGCTGGCCCAAAGGTATTTAAGGCAACCGGATCTGGTTCTGGTCCTCTTTGGACCTTCAAGCAAAAGGAGGTGAGGTCTATCGTGCTTCACAGCATGGAGCCTTTACTAAGACAGCTGCTGGAAAGAGCGGAGGGCAGCGGAGTAGCATGGCTTCAGCGGTGCCTGGCCCTGGATGCAGTAGGGGCTGAAGACAAGGCTGGGAGCAGGATGGATGGCGAGACACCCCTGCAAGATTTACCTGCTACTCAGCTACTCCACAAGCCAGCCAGGAGCGATTCGAAGAGCCTCTGTGGGAGACGTGACAAGCCGCCGGAGAGAGAATCTGGGGAATCCCCTGCAGTGATGCCGCAGCCGCCTGGAGTCCAAACGCATGGTGAGATAATGGAGGCGGGTCCCAGCTCCGTGGGTGGCCAGAAGAGGAGGGCAGTCTCCCCCCCTGCAACCAGAAGGAGGACCAGAAGCAATAGAGGATGGTCGTTAGCACGGGTGGTGACACAGCAGGAGGTGCCTTCTCCCACTCCTCCTGTGGCAGCCATGTTTCTGGAGCAGGCATTCCGAAGAGCCTGGAGTCTCTGCATCGTCCCTGTAGGATGCCCTGTCCACCTGGGGGAGAATCGCAGCAAGAGCAGCCGCCTCACCGAGCGCTGCACCTGGTCCCAGGATTCAGGAGGATGTGCAAGTGTCTCCTGGTGAGGTACCCCATGTATCTATGCTTTCTAATTTGATTGTTTCTTTGTCTAAAGTAGTGCAGTCTTTGTCTGCTGCACAGGTTAATGCTGCCAGTGGGTGTCATGCTGCTAATACTCCCTCTGCAGCCACTCCAGGGTTAACAGTTACTGGCACCTGTAAAGCAGCTGCGCTGACGCATGTGCCAGAGGTGTGTTATTAGGGGACTTTGCCTTGTGAGGTTTCTCCTTTGGGGTTTCACCTGCCTGCTGCTTTAAAGGAGCGAATATGGAATGGGGATTTTATTGACATTTTATCGCTTTTTGCCCTCAGCTAAGGATTTTTCTTGCAGGAGTTATGACAAGAAGGGGGATGATAGGTCAGATGAGGATTGGCGCAGCCTGATCCCACGTTCCTTTTTTAACTGGTTGCAGGGATTCTACATTTTTGCCAGCGTCATAGCTGAAAAGCGCCCTGAGTTGAGCGGCGGCTTATTCCAGCATGTCGATCATGTACTGGAGGAGTATAAAAACTTTGGCGGTTTTGGGTGGTTTCACTATGATGAGTTCTTCTGCCAGAAGCTGGCAGTACATCCGTCTTTGCGATGGGGTATGAAGGACGTGGGGTTGTGGTTGAACTTGATTCTACCGCAAAAATGGTTTGGTTCTAGAATGCAGGTTAGTGGTCCGACGGGGCAAGCCTATCAGAAGGGTGTGTATTTCGCTTACAATGAGTCTCAATGTAAGTGGAACACATCTTGCTGTTACAAGCATGAATGTTCTTTTTGTTCCGGCGGGCATCCAGTTTGATACAAGAAAGCTTCCAGTGCTGCTCCCTTTCAGCGCGATTTTCTTCAGAAAAGCCTGCACTCCGGTGAGGCTTCAAAACATGCTCCCCTGGTTGGAGCAGTACCCAAACAGGGCAAAGGCCCGTTTTCTGCATGAGGGTTTTGCAATGGGTTTTCCTTTGCCAGAGTTCTCGGGTGAGGGTTGTACTATCGTCCCTAATCTTAAGTCTGTTGCTCATTTCCCGCAGATAGTTAGGGAAAGGTGCTGAAGGAGATAGAGGAAGATCGCGTAGCCGACCCTTTTTTATCCCCTCCGTTTCTGAATTCGAATTTCACCTTTGGGGGTGGTCCCTAAAAAAGAACCTAATTCATTTCGGTTAATTCACCATCTTTCTATTCCCAAAGGGTCTTCTCTGAATGATGAGATTAATGACGTTTTTTGTTCGGTATCCTATTCAGCGTTTGAGGATGAGGATTGAGGATGCGATTTCTAGGATTAGATCGGCAGGAGCAGGGGCATTGCTGGCAAAGGCGGACATAAAGTCTGCCTTTCAGCTCTTGCCCATTAGTCCTTTGGCGTTTAATTCTTTGGGGTTTTATTTTGATGGTTTTTATTTGTTTGATAAATGCCTGCCTATAGGCTGTGCATTATCCTGTGCGTACTTTGAGGATTTTTCCTCCTTTTTGAATTGGGTGGTATGTTTTGAATCTGGTTGGGAGGGAATAGTTCATTATTTGGAAGATTTTTTATTTATAGGCCCCCCGGACTCCGGTATTTGTCTTAGCAGCTGAGAAGACAGTTTTTACATCTGCTTTTTGGAATACTTGGGTATCACGATTGACATGGTATTGTTGGAGTTCAGGCTACCTCCAGCCAAAATGGACAGAATCAGTTCCATGATTGTGATCTTTTTGAGGCGGAAAAAGATCAGGCTCAGAGAGATGCAATCTTTATGGGTCTCTTAGCCTTCACGTGCAGAGTTATGCCTACTTATGGCTACTTCCAGGTTAAAATCCCCTTACTCGCACATTCGCCTTACGTGGTCACTTAAGGACGATTTGTTTGTTTGGGCAAATTTTTTGGAGTCCTTTAATCACAGGTCCTTCTTCCAGGGGGTGTTCGTGCATTCTGATGCTTTCTACCTTTTCACTGACGCTGCAGGGTCATATGGTTTTGCAGCCATTTGGGATACGCATTGGTCTTGTGGTAGGTGGCCGGAATCCTGGGTGCTCAAGAAGGCCACTAGAAACATTGTTGTATTAGAACTATTTCCGGTGGTGGTGGCTATGGAATTGTCGGGTTCTCAATGGGCCAACAAGCGCACTCTGCTACACACGGATAATAAGGGTGTATTATTTGCAGTGAACTGTCCGTCTTCCAAATCTTTATTCGTCATTCAAGTTTTAAGGCATTTAGTGTTTTTATGCTTGAAATACAACATTTGGCTAAAGGCAAAATTTGTTCCTGGAAAATCAAATGCGCTTGCTAACTCCCTCTCGCGTCTGCAGATCCCTCTTTTGCAGCAGCTACTTCCCAGTGTGGACCCAGTGGGACGGGCATGCCCTGCGCACCTGTGGGCCCTGATTTGACAGTGGCGTTTTGGGCTATTAGGAGCTCAGTGGCGCTGCATATGTGGGCGGATTACTCCTCCTCCTGGGCAAAATGAAAGTTTTCTCCAGGGATAATTGTTTTTCACCGTCTGATCCTTCTGAGGTTACTATCCTGGCTTTTCTAACTTCCCTGATGGAGTTGCACTTTTCTTACGGTCACATAGGAAAAACACTGGCTGGGCTTTCTTTCTTTTTTCGGCTGTTGAGGCTCCCAGAGTGTATGTAATTTTTTACGGTAAGGCAGGCCTTAACAGTGTATAGATGGACACATTATGTACCGGATGCCAGGCATCCAGTATCCAGGGTAATGTTGGCTCAATTATGTAGGGTGATGCGGGTTATTTGCTTTTCTGCATTCGAGGCTTTGTTATTCCAGACGGTTGTTGTACTGTTTTTTTTTTTTTTGGAGCACACAGGATTTCCGAGTTGATCCCACAGAATAAGGCCAGTACACATGGTGTCTGGATTGATCAGATCCTCCTGGAGGAGTCTGTTCTCAAAATATTTCTCAAAAGGTCCAAAACGGATCAATTAGGCAGAGGTCATTGGCTCTCCATTCCGGCTGATGAGGATACCTGTTGGCTTGCCCTTCATGCTTGGGTCACTTGTTGATTCATGCTGATGGGCTTCCGTTGACCAAATACCAATTTGATTTTGTCTTTAAGAAAGGTTTAACTTCCATGGGTTTACAAGACTTTAAGCTTACGTCTCATTTGTTTAGAATTTGAGCTGCCTCTGAAGCTGCTCGGAGAGGCGGGACTGAATATGACATCAGGTCCTTGGGTAGGTGGGAGTCCAAGTGTTTTCAAGTATATGTCCATCCTAATCTGTTTCTTTGATCTTTCCCAGGTGGTGCATGCTGTGTCTGGATTATAGGGCACTCTTATATTTTTTGGGCGTGCAAGAGAGCGGCGCAGTGGAGGTATACGGAGAATCTTTCTTTACCCCCTGATCGCTTCACGGTGTTATGGAAAGGTATACGGGGTTTGCAATGGGGTCAGCTGTACCTAGCTCTTTCTAGATTTACCAGAATTGGCCTCCCCTTCTATTCTGATTGTACACCTGGAAATGATCAGGGGAAACTGAGGACTCTAGATTTGCTCTTTAAGATGAAAGCTGACCTATATAGATTTAAGTTGACCTCTCCTACCACTACGGTAATTTTTTCAGAGATTGTCCCCCCGTTTGTCTTGGCTTCACTCTCCTCAATGCCATTCTATAAAAAAGATCAGGAAGAGAATAAATAGGGTGCTTGTGAAGTTTCTGCCTCTTCTTGGTGGTTTTTCATATAGGCACAGGAAGTTGGAGGGCGGGATTGTATCGCCAAGACGGAGTTCATTTGTCGGATGTGGGTTTGGACATATTCAACGTGGGAATGGAACCACGCATTCAAATGGCCGCGGGTAAGGGGTAGGCCAGTCCGGTTAGTTGCACGAGGACCAGCTAGTGGGCGTTGTTTATATATATATATATATATATATATATATATATATATATATTCATGCTCGGGTTCTGATAACTTGGCAATGAAGTGGAATCTGTATTGTATTATTTGATTTGAATTTAGATCTGCTTGAAATAAATTTGTGTTACTTTGGTAAACCAATAAATATACCGCTGCCTTTTCATGCCAATTCCCTGTATGAAGTGTTTTCCTTTATTATTAGTAAGGTTGGTGTTTGTATGTGGGGGGTGGGGTTGCGGCCTACAGTCCCATGTTAGGGGGGGCACAACTCTTTGGGCACACCTCCATGGGAATGTGGCCGCTATCCCCCTCTATTAATTTGCAGTAAGTGCATGGTCCTTTAAGAATTTCAGTGGTATTCCAGGTGGGCTATAAAAGACAATGGGAACACCTAAAATTATTATGGGATGCTGGCACAAAGGTATTTAAGGCAGCTGGATCCGGTTCTGGTCCTCTTTGGAACTTCAAGCAAAAGGAGGTGGGGGGGGGGGTTGTTGTGTATATATATATATATATATATATATATATATATATATATATATATATATATATATATTCATGCTTGAGTTCTGATAACTGGGCAATGAAGTGGAATCTGTATTGTATTATTTGATTTAAATTTAAATCTGGTTGAAATAAATTTGTGTTATTTTGGTAAACCAATAAATATACCACGGCCTTTTCATGCCATTTCCTCTGTGAAGTGTTTTCCTTTATTATTGGTAAGGTTGGTGTTTGTATGTGGGGTTTTTTTTGCGGCTTACAGTCCCATAGCATTTTATTCAACTCTGGTCAAAGCTTCAGATTTTTTTTTTACAGGCGCCCATTACCTGCACAGGCAATTTTGTTTTGTAAAGATGAACTATGACTTTAACATTCCATAACTCCAAGACTATATTGAACTGTTCAAGGGTATCTTGGAGACATACGGTAAGATTCTCCATCAGTTTAAAAACATACTAAACCCACGGATTTAACAGTTTCCCAAAATAGTTACATTCAATGCATGCCCTGAATTATAACTGTTAGACCACATTCACACCATGGTGCAGAGGGGTCAGTTTTTCTGCACGCATTCTGCAAGGGCACAACAAAAACAATGGTTCTCTATGTGCCCTGTTCACACCACAAGGTGCAGATATTTTTCTGCGTAGGAATCTGCAATGTGTATGCAGTTTTCTGCACGGGAAAAAAACTGACATGACATCAACATTGGTGTGAATAGGGCACATAACTGATGCTCATGAAAACTGATGTCAACGTGCATGAAAAATGATGTGAAACTGATGTCTCTGCAAGTGAAATCTGCCCGGTTTTCTCTTCCGTTCCCATCAGTTTTCATACATGAATGGTGTGAACGAGCCCTTTCAATTACTTGTATTTGCTCTCTTGTCAAGTCATTTAGGGCTTGTTCACACCATACGTGTATGAAAACTGATGGGAGAGCCGACATCAGTTTCCATCAGTTTTTATGCACGTCAATTATGTGCCCTTTTCACACCAATGTTGATGTCATGTCAGTTTTTTTCCCGTGCAGAAAAAATCCGCACGTGATACCAGTGTTGTGGTGTGAACAGGGAACACAGAAAACCATCGTTTTTTTTGTGCCCTTGCAGAACGTGTGCAGAAAAACCGACGCCACTGCACCATAGTGTAAACGAGAACTAAATGTCTGGTGTTATGGCTAATCACACGTGCAGGTCCATGGCAATTGCAGATCAAACAGAGGCCAAGATGGCAGCTTTCATAGTGGTGAAGAACAGGAGGATTTAGTTAGCTTTAACAACTCAAATTCTATTGTGGAGTTCCTTGAGAGTTGGTGGCTCCAGCTTTTTCCATTTGCAGTTTTTTTTTAATAACAATACATTTGTCATGTTGTTTAATAGTTGCAATATTTTTTGGATATATGTAGAGTCTGTTAAAACTATTAGTAATTAAATGTCTGTATCTCTGATGTTGTGGCAGTCTGGTCACATCGTGTTGCCATGGTTACTCAATTGGTGACACTCTTTGATTTGTTAATTTCCTTTAGCCCACCTCCTTGAGTTTAGTGTTACCTGTAAACTCATTGCTGACATTCACACTAAGTCCCTAGGGAGGTAGCATCTGAAATGCACTTTTGGCTTTTTAGGGCTTTCTCTTCCAGTTATGGCACTGACAGATGGGTTTCCTAGCAACCTCAAGACATATATAAAACTATGTTTTGTGACTGCACCATCACTTCACTCAAGCACCCTGAATCTGTTTGAATCTAATAGCCCGTACACTTGATCCGAATATCGTACCAAAACGGTAGTCCGAGGAAGAATCGTACGATATTCGGATCGTGTGTACACTACTTTCGACAGCCGATCATGACCGTTCATCCGTTATTATTCGATCGGACATACACGAAAATTTTCTCGTACGATTCCAGATCGTACGATTTTCGTTTAGTCAGTATAGTTGTCGTCCGAAAATACAATACAAATACATTACAACACATGACATCACTTCCGATTTTTTTGTCTGTCGTACGAGAATTTTTGTGACTTTATTAGCTATCCAATTTCTACTTGCGACTATTTAAGCGAGAACGGTCGTACAATCAGACGTACGATATTCGGAACGTGTGTACGAGGCATAAAAAGCTGTAAGCAGTGCACTGGAACTTGTGTATATTAGGTTAAAATTGTTAAAGTAGAATTATAAACAAAACTTTTTTTTCATTTTGGATAGCGCAAGGGAGGGTTGTAACCCGTCAGATTTTGTTTCGTCATCTGTGTGTCACTGCAGAGATTTCCCATCACTTCCTGTCCCATAGCCAAACAGGAAGTGAGAGGAAATCCCTGCAAATTAAGAGAATCCCTTGGGGACCCCCAAGTCACCAGAACAAGTGTCCTTAGTGGTAGAGTTCCCCTCTATTACTTTTCTGGGGACAACCCAAAATGTGGGATTTTCTTTTACTTTCACTTTCTGTGATAATGATAAACAGGACAAATAGAGAGGGTGAATCTCTTTAACCACTTGCAGACTGCCCACCGTACATTTACTGCGGCGGGGTGGCTGCTCTGTGCCCACTGCCTTCCCGCTGCTGATCGGTGGGTATGGCAGACTCGATGTCCGCCGAGACCGACCAATGCTTCGGTACACAGGCAGAATGGCAGTCTGCCTACAGTGCCTTGAAAAAGTATACAAACCCCTTGAAATTGAAATTGACACATTTTGTTATGTTACAACCAAAAACGTAAATGTATTTTATTGGGATTTTATGTGATAAACCAACACAAAGTACCACACAATTGTGAAGTGGAAGGAAAATGATAAATGGTTTTGAATTTTTTTTACAAATAAATATCTGAAAAGTGTGACGTGCATTTGTATTCAGCCCCCTTTACTCTGATACCCCTAACTACAGTCTAGTGGAATCAATTGCCTTCAGAAGTCACCTAATTAGTAAATAGAGTCTACCTGTGTGTGTAATTTAATCTCAGTATAAATACAGCTGTTCTGTGGAGCCCTCAGAGGTTTGTTAGAGAACAAACAGCATCACGAAGGTCAAGGAACAAACCAGACAGGTTTGTGAAGAAGTTTAAAGCAGGGTTAGGTTATCTAAAAATACCCCAAACTTTGAACATCTCACGACGCACTGTTCAATCCATCATCCGAAAATGGAAAGAGTATGGCACAACTGCAAGTGCGCACACCCTCTTATAACTGGGGATGTAGCTATGTTCAGAAATAAGCAATCACATTCAAACTCATGTTAAATGGGATTCAGTACACAGCTGCCATCATTTAAATTGTCTCTGATTAACTCCAAGTTAAGTTCAGCTGTTCTAGTAGGTCTTTCCTGACATTTTCTTAGTTGCATCCTACAGCAAAAGCCATGGTCCGCAGACAGCTTCAAAAGCATCAAAGGGATCTCATTGTTAAAGGTATCAGTAAGGGTACAAAAGAATTCCCAATGCATTAGATATACCATAAAACACAGTGAAGACAGTCATCATCAATTGGAGAAAATATGGCACAACAGTGACATTAACAAGAACTGGATGTCCCTCCAAAATTGATTAAAAGACGAGAAGAAAACTGGTCAGGGAGGCTGCCAAGAGGCCTATGGCAACATTAAAGGAGCTGCAGGAATATCTTTCAAGTACTGGTGTGGTACATGTGACAACAATCTCCTGTATTCTTCATATGTCTGGGCTATGGGGTAGAGTGGCAAGACAAAGCCTTTTCTTACGAAGAAAAACATTCAAGCCCGGCTAAATTTTGCAAAAACACATCTGGAGTCTCCCAAAAGTCTCCCAAAAATGAAACCAAGTTTGAAAGTTTTGGCCGTATTTACAAAGGATATGTTTGGCACAAAAACAACACTGCACATCACCAAAAGAACACCATACCCGTAATAAAGTATGGTGGTGGCAGCATCATGCTTTGGGGCTGTTTTTCTTCAGCTGGAACAGGGGCCTTAGTCAAGGTAGAGGGAATTATGAACAGTTACAAATACCAGTCAATATTGGCACAAAACCTTCAGGCTTCTGCTAGATAGCTGAACAAGAAGAGGAACTTCATCTTTCAGCATGACAACGACTCATTGTATACATCCAAATCAACTCTTCACTAGAAGAGTTGATTTGGCTTCACCAGAAGAAGATTAAAGTTTTGGAATGGCCCAGCCAGAGCCCAGATCTAAATCCGATTGAAAATTTGTGGGGTGATCTGAGAGGGCTGTGTACAGGAGGTGCCCTCACAATCTGACAGATTTGGCGTGTTTTTGCAAAGAAGAGTGGGAAAATATTGTTAGGTCAAAATGTGCCATGCTGATAGACTCATGCCCAAAAAAGGCTGAGTGCTGTAATAAAATCAAAAGGTGCTTCAACAGAGTATTAGTTTAAGGGTGAGCACACTTATGCAACCATATTATTTTAGTTTTTTAGTTTTACTTACCTCCACCTAAAAGATTTCAGTTTGTTGTTCAACTGAGTTGTACAGTTTATAGATCACATTAAAGATGGAAATAGTTGATGTGATGCTGAAATGATTTATCTTTGTCTCATTTTTTTACATCACAGAAATCTGACATTTTAACAGGGGTGTGTAGACTTTTTTTATCCACTGTATTTTTAGCACTGATCACTGTATTAGTGTCACTGGTCTCCAAAAAGTGTCAAAAGTGTCAGTTAGTGTCTGATTTGTCCAGCGCAATATCACAGTCCCGCTGTAAGTCGCTGATCTCCGCCATTACTAGTAAAACATTTTTTTTTTTAATTCCATAGTTTGTAGACGTCATAACTTTTGCGCAAACGAAATAATATACACTTATTGGGATTTTTTTCACCAAAAATATGTAGCAGAATACATATTTGCCTAAATTGATGAAGAAATTAGATTGTTTACATTTTTTATTGGATATGTTTTATAGCAGAAAGTGAAAAATATTGTTTTTTTTGTTTATAGTGTGAAAAATAAAAACAGCAGAGCTGTATTTGTGGGAAAAACAGGCATAACCTTTATTTGGGTACAGTGTCGCACGGCCGCGCAATTGTCAGTTAAAGCAACGCAGTGTCGCATTGCATATAATGGCCTGGTCATGAAGAGCTGGAAATCTTCCGGAGGTCAAGTTGTTAACGGGGCACAGACAGCAATAAAAACTGACAAGTGTTCAAATCCCTCTCCACTCTAAACAAAACTAAAAAAAAAAGTTTTGCCTTTAGTTATAATTTAAGGGCCAGTTCACACTGCTGCGTAGTGCGAGATCGCATGTGATTTGCACTGCACTGCAGTGCAAATCACATGCGATGTCCGTGCGATGCAAATTCATCCATGCAGATAGTATGGCTGAATTCGCATCACATTGAGACCAAACTCGCACAGGACCCCTTTTTTTGGTCCACAACACCCATGCGATCAGATTCCTGTCCGAATTTGCAGATCTCCCTGCGATATGCGAACTGATTTGGGGGTATCATTAACTTTTAATTGACACTCTCAGCAGTTGGTATAGGGCAGTGTGAACTGCCACCGGGGACATGTGATGCGGGAACCTGCAGTGGATTCGCAGGGTTCCCGCGACGCTGCAGTGTGAACCGAGTCTAAACATGAACATTTTGCATTTAATCTCATACAGGGAATTTGGCCTACTTGCTGAGTGATAATAATTTTCAACCTGGCATTCTGTGCAGAGCTTATCCTGCTCACTAAATCTTTATGGTGCCCAATACTGAGTTTTCTGGTCCTGTATCTGAGTCTTCACAAATACTAGATTCCTGAGTATCCCATTCTAATTCTCTTTAGATAGGGAGCTTGCAAAACACAGAATGAAGTGGTAAGAGGGCAGAGTTTAGACCTAAAGTACTCTGTAGAATAGTTTCAATAAATTACAAAAAGTAACCTTTTTTTTAACTCCATTACTATTTTTTCAACTACTTGAAAATAGAGTGTTAATTTGCTATCTTTGTTTCGCAAAAAACACTATTCCTTTTCTCTTCTAAATGGGAAAACTGTTGTTGCAATTTGTGATGACCATTACGTGGTTTCCTGTCTACTTCTTCAGCAACATAACTCAAACAAGGTAAAAGTGGACCCATGTTTTCCATTAGTTCAAAAGATGATTCAGTACATGTAATAAGCATGATGGCATGCTTTAAGCCTATGCATAGAAAATGTTGTCTCATAAAGGATAACGTCCACTCATGAAGTACGACTCAAACTGACTAGGGGAATTTTTACATCTTGCCACTTTCATTTATTGTAAAAATCATCACTTCACCCAGAAAGGAAAATGAGTGCTGGTTAGAAAGGGAAAAATCAAACCAATACTACCTTCCTGTCTGGTGCTTTAAACCACTACAAAAAGTTTTCTCAAAATCCCCAATAAGAAAGGACTATGTTAGGAAAAAAAACATAATAGAGCCAAACATTAAACATACACAAAACATACAAATATACATTTTTTTAATAAACTATCTGAGCTAATAAAACTATTAAAAACAAACTTAGCAGGGCCCTGCATAATAAACTATTATATTCTAATACCAACAAATATGTAATTTGACTATATTACATATCCAGCAAAACAGCCTATGTTTGCAATATAGATATTTTAAATACATACAAGCAAATAAGGTATAAAACATAGCACACATTACTCAAAAGTTCAAGATCTTGGTACTCCAAGTGAATTAAAGATTTGTATATTGCCTGTACAAGCTCAAAGAGAGACAATGTACTACCTCAATGGAAAAAGTCTAAACTCAAAGTTTAGTTCCAGTTGTGCAGATAGTGTATAGCACACAGAATGGGGGCTAGCCCCATACAGTATATTCAACCACTTAGAGCAGGGGTCTCCAAACTTTCGAAACAAAAGGCCACTTTATTGTCCTTCAGACATTAACAGGGGCCAGACTGTAGAAGTCGTAGAAAATGCCCCAGAGTCAGTGGGAGTGAGTGGGAGTAAAAAAACAAAAGACATACAGGTAGAAGCTCTGGTCAGTAGGAGTTGGAATTGTGCTCTGTCATATTGGAGGAATAGTGCCTCATTGTTGGTGTCATTGGGAAGAATGTTCCCCATTGTTGGTGTCATTGGAAGGAATAGTGTCCCATCATTGGTGTCATTGAGAGGAAAAGTGCCCCATCGTAGGTGTTAATGTGAGGAATGTTGTCCCATCGTTGGATTCAGTGGAAGGAATAGTGCCCCGTTGCAGGTGTCAGTGAGAGGAATGATGGCCCGAAGGCCTGATAAATACAAGCATAGGGCCACATTGGGTCCATGGGACATAGTTTGGAGACCACTGACTTAGAGGATACTTATCAAAATTATAGTTCCAAATGGGTCACAATAGCGCATAGAAGAAGAATAACTATGATGTTCCTGAAGCACAGGGTATAATATCTATGTTGTATGGTCAAAGCTGTCCCATGTAGCCAGCTAAAATGCAGTATGGAAATCTAAGCACAATGAGAGCCTGCTATACACACTAAAGTCCCACTAATCCATATATAATTAATGTAGATGTAACATAAGTGATGCTCAAATATACTGATCAATTCAAAGATGTACAGGATGATGGAAGATGGGTCAAAATCCCATTTGGGCAGAAAAATAGCTATACAAAATAAGCCATTCCAGATAGGCTTTCATTCAAGGGAGCATTCATAGTGCTGATTTTCACCAAGGCAGCTTGGATGCAAAAGATATGATATATCACTCACTGGCAGCAAGTTCAAAATGTGCCACAATAATAATCAAAACAGGCATAAAATTGTATATATTCAAAAGATAGCCACCTCTGGGTGAAATATGTGAAAATTTATGTGCACTCATTCATTAAGTCTACACATATACACAGTGCACAGATTCAAGCAACATTGTACTGGTGACACAATACTCCGAAAGTACATTTCTATATAATAATATATATAATATTATAAAAATAGCGCCTGTAAGGCTCCTGAAAAATGCCTCATCTGCAATCCCAGTGTGAAAGCCTCAGTGCTTTCACAATGGGGCGCTGCGCTGGCAGGACATCAAAAAAAGTCCTGCAAGTAGCTTCTTTGAGGCGCTTAAGGAGCAGTGTATACTCCGCTCCTAAAGCGCCCCTGCCCATTGAAATCAATGCCCATGCTTAAAAAAAAACCCCATTGGAATCCATGTGTCTGGCGCCCTGCATGTAGATTAGGGGCCGGGCGCATGGAATAGGGGGTTAATAATCCATCTTCTATATGCTTTTTTGTTTCCATCTGGAACTATATGCAGTCTGCATAAAATATTTATTCTAATTCTATTTACGTAAAGCTACAGAAGACTGTCATAGAATAAAGACGTTCTGGAGGAAATAGAGATTGTTCTACCGGAATGGCTAGAGATTGTTGTCATACTGTAGAAAACAATCAGAGACTAGGGATATATTACATGAAAGTGTTGGAGATCATGGTTATTAAAGACCCCTTTACAAATGAATGTTCCCACTAATGACTGACTCAAACCCCAGAGGGCCATATCTGCCTTTGGGCCGTAGGTTGGGCACCAGGGCTTTAAGTGGCCGAAAATACAGTATGAACCTAGTCCTCATTCTGTGTGTTACACACTATCTGCATCATTTAAAGTAAACTTTGAGCTTTTTCCGTTTTCATATGGGTAGAGAATTGTCTCACACAGATAATCTAAGAATCTATAATTTACATCTTTATTATCTTTCTTTTTTGCTGGATATGTCATGTATTTAACATATTAGGTTATATTAATGTATTATGCTGGACCCTGCAGAGATTATTTTTATTAGCTCAGGTATTTAATAAAGCATATTCATAGGATAGGCGCTGAAGTAGTTTGAACACAAAGCCGCACCTATCGTTAGTTAAATGTGAAAGCCTTTTTTTATTTGTGTGTATTCTAGCTGACCTCTCCATCATACATAGAGTATATTTAACATACTATACATCTTGTCAAAATATAAAAATGTATTAAAGTGCATATGCTGCGTGGAATGTTAAGAAAATATGAAGTATATTTTTTGTAAAATAAATTAAGTCTACAGTGGTTTCAACAAAGCATGCTAAACATTAAAGTAGAACTATAGGCAAATTCTTTTTTTTCAGTTTGGAGAGAGTAAGGGAAGGTTATAACCCCTGTCAGATTTTTTTTTCCCGCCATCTGTGTCCCATTGGGGAGATTTCTCTTCACTTCCTGTCCAATAACCCAACAGGAAGTGAGAGGAAATCCCTGCAAAGGGAATCCCTTGGGGACCCCCAGGTCACCAGAACTAATGTTCCCATTGGAAAATATACCCTCTATTCACTTTTAATGATAATGGTAAAAGGACAATTTGAGAAGGTGAATCTCCCTAACGGGGACACTGACAATAATAAAAACTGACAGGTGTTCTAATCCCTTTCCACTCTATTCAAATCTAAAAAATAAGTTTTGCCTTTAGTTATAAATAGGGATGGCCGAACTTTGGTTGTTCGGATGTTCTGCGAAAAGTATGCAGTGTTCGGAGCAAATTCGAAAGCCACCGGAACACCGTTAAAGTCTATGGGACGCGAACATGAAAAATCAAAAGTGCTCATTTTAAAGGCTTATATGCAAGTTATTGTCATAAAAAGTGTTTGGGGACCCGGGTCCTGCCCCAGGGGACATGTATCAATGCATTTTTTTTTTAAATGCTTAAAGTGAAAAAAATAAAATTGAAATATTCCTTTAAATATCGTGCCTGAGGGGTGTCTATAGTATGCCTGTAAAGTGTCGCATTTTTCCCGTGTTTAGAACAGTACCACAGCAAAATGACATTTCTAAAGGAAAAATTGTCATTTAAAACTGATCGCGGCTGTAATGAATTGTCAGGTCTCGGCAATATAGATAAAACTCATTGAAAAAAAGAGCATGGGATCCCCCCCCCAGTCCATTATGAGGCCCTTTTGGTCTGGCATGAATATTAAGGGGTACCCCGAACCAAAATTAAAAAAATTTGTGTGGGGGTCCCCCTAAAATCCATACCAGGCCCTTCGGGTCTGATATGGAAATAAGGGGAACCCTGCGCCAAATTAAAAAAAAAATGGCGTAGGGATCCCCCCCAAAATCCATACCAGACCCTTCTGGTCTAGTATGGATTTTAAGGGGAACCCTGCGCCAATTTTTTTTAAAAAAAGGCGAAGGGGTCTCCCCCAAAATCCATACCGGACCCTTGTCCGAGCACGCAACCTGGCAGGCCGCAGGAAAAGAGGGGGGGACGAGAGAGTGCCCCGCCCTCCTGAACTGTATCAGGCCACATGCCCTCAACATGGGGAGGGTGCTTTGGGGTAGCCCCCCAAAGCACCTTGTCCCCATGTTGATGGGGACAAGGGCCTCATCCCCCCAACCCTTGGCTGGTGGTTGTGGGGGTCTGTGGGTGGGGGGCTTTAACAAGGGGAACCCCAGATCCCGGCCTCCCCCCCGTGTGAAATGGTAACGAGGTACAAATGTACCCCTACCATTTCACAAAAAATATCAAAATGTTAAAAAAAAAACAAGACACAGCTTGGGACAAGTCCTTTATTATTTATTTATTTATCTGACACCACGGGAAAGCCATGGGAAAGTCCCCGTGGCATCAGAGGGGGTGGGGTCACCCGGGTACGTCACCGGGTGGCCCTGCTCTCAGTTATATAAGAACTGTCAAAGGTGATGAAGCGTCACACGGTGGGAGCCTCCCATGGAGGCGGATCGGTGGTGGATTTTTTTTTAAACTTTTTCGATCCGTTGGTGGAGCGACATAAGAAGATGAATGGACATCGTGGGACATTTTTATTTTTTAATAAAGGACTTGTCCCAAGCTGTGTCTTGTTTTTTTTTTAACATTTTGACACTTTTTTTTGTGAAATTGAAGGGGTGCATTTGTACCCGCTACCATTTCATACAGGGGGGGAGGCCGGGATCTGGGGGTGCTCTTGTTAAAGAGGGCTTCCTTATTCTGATAAGCTCCCCGCAGACCCCCACAACCACCGGGCAAGGGTTGTGGGGATGAGGCCCTTGTCCCCATCAACATGGGGACAAGGTGCTTTGGGGGGCTACCCCGAAGCACCCTCCCCATGTTGAGGGCGTGCGGCCTGGTACAGTTCAGAAGGGGGGTGCTCCCTCGTCCCCCCTCTTTTCCTGCGGCCTGCCAGTTTGCATGCTCGGATAAGGGTCTGGTATGGATTTTGGGGGGACCCTTACGCAATTTTTTATAAAAATTTGGCGCAGGGTTCCCCTTAATTTCCATATCAGACCCGAAGGGCCTGGTATGGATTTTAGGGGGACCCCATGCAATTTTTTTTTATTTTGGCTCGAGGTTCCCCTTAATATTCATACCAGACCATAAGGGCCTGGTAATGGACTGGGGGGATTCCATGCTCTTTTTTTCAATGAGTTTTATCTATATTGCCGAGAGCCGACAATTTATTATAGCCGCGGTCAGTTTTAAATGCCAATTTTTCCTTTAGAAATGTCATTTTGCTGTGGTACTGTTCTAAACACGGGAAAAATGCGCCACTTTAGAGGCATACTATAGACACCTCCCGGGCACAGTATTTAAAGGAATATTTGATAAAAAGAAAGGAAGGTGGGACTTTATATGAAGAATGCACCCCTGGAGAAATCACAATATATATGAAAAATGGACAGTACTAGGTATAACAAAACTATGGGCATTTGTGACAGCATTGCAAAACAACAATTGGCAGTCAATGGTTTATTGATATAAAAATATAACAATAATAGTAATAATACCATAATAAAATGATGACATAGTAAGTTCATAATGTGAAACATTATATAAAACCAAGTACATTGGATAAATTTGGTATAACAATGATAATGACAACAACAATAATAGCATTATGAGTTCATATCATGCACATCATAGAGAGCCATTTTCATAAAAGCGTGTCTCCCTGATAAAGAACTGTATCTTGGTTCATTGGTACGATCCAATTGGTAAGTATGGTGAGTGTTGATAAAGTACAGTATGAGCAAAAAGGCATCTATTGGCTCTACACGTTTCGTGGCGACTGCCACTCTTCAGGAGCAAGTATGAGGTAGATGTCTATATGTATTGAAACACATAATTAATTTATAGAATAAAATAAAATAATCATTGTTGTAGATAGGAAGAGGAGAGGGGAAATAACCCCAATTTACCACAACTACTTACAGAAATGTCAATGAGACTAGGTGAAGGCATGGAGGGCTGGAGGGCCGACCAGAAACAAACGTCAGTCCAGGGAGCTGAGGTGGACAAACCCGAGCGTAGATGGATCGCCAAAGGGAGATAATGCTCCCCAGGGAAAGGCCCCCATGGATGAAGAAAGGAGAAGAAGTTGTGTAACACGGGAGTGTGACTATCTGTGAAAAAGGAAATATAAGATGAAATAGGTAGAGGTATAACAGTAGATATGTTACATAAAGTGACTGGTAATGACGAAGATATTAGTAGAACAAGTAAAACTTGTGGTACAAGAACCATCAAGTGATATGGAGATGTCATCAGAAGTACCTATGGTGCAGGGTAAGGGGGTAAATTACAGCCCCCCATTGAAATAACAAAAGTGAATGGGAAGAGTGAAAATTGCTAGTTAACCCCAAGGCTGGGGTATTAATACCCAAGATAAAGAAAAATAGAACAAAACCGTGGTAGTAAAGAATAGAAGGTAAAAAGGGTCACCAAAAAGATACCTGGTTTGCAGTGAAATTAGTGGAATCCAAAATACACCATGACCATGGGGGTGGCAAACCCTGAAAGGAGCATGAATCTACTAAGAGGAGTATAAAAACACTCCACTGAAGTGGGGAGTGTCCACCAACGTCACGCTAGCGGCCAATAGGAGGAGAGGGCGCAAAAACGACGAGCGGCGAACGCCACCCCCGTCCGGCGTCAATCACCTCGTGGAGGACGTAGGATGTAAACACAGCGTCGCCGCGTCAACGTCATTGGGTTGCGACGTAGAGCAAGCGGCGTTGGAGGCGTGACGCCAATGCGCAATTGGGTGCCCGCCCAGTCCCCGAACGACCAGAGAGAGGAGGAAAGGGGAGAGGGAGGGCCCCAGGAGCGCATCGCAGCTCAAAGAACTGGGCAGAACCCGGCCGCAGTAGACCAGCCCAAAAACACAGCCCAACCCAGCAACCATAGCATACCAAGTAGCCATAACAACATGGTAAATAGCATATAGCTAAGCTCCTAAATTCCTAAAGTAATATGTATCTCTCAATGACCAATAAAAGCAATGTGTTTGAATAAACAAGACCTAAATAAACATGACAATGGAGAGTACCAACGTAAATGTATAAGGGTAAGGGCGCATGCTTCCATCCCTGTTATGTATATGCAAAACAGAAAGCAACCATTTGGGACTTTATGTGAGAACGCAGGGCTACCACCACCAGGCGCCTCCATCCCTGTTAATTTGATAAAAAGAAAGGAAGGTGGGACTTTATAAGAAGAATGCACCCCTGGAGAAATCACAATATATATGAAAAATGGACAGTACTGGGTATAACAAAACTATGGGCATTTGTGACAGCATTGCAAAACAACAATTGGCAGTCAATGGTTTATTGATATAAAAATATAACAATAATTGTAATAATACCATAATAAAATTATGACATAGTAAGTTCCTAATGTGAAACATTATATAAAACCAAGTACATTGGATAAATTTGGTATAACAATGATAATGACAACAACAATAATAGCATATTGAGTTCATATCATGCACATCATAGGGAGCCATTTTCATAAAAGCATGTCTCCCTGATAAAGAACTGTATCTTGGTTCATTGGTACGATCCAATTGGTAAGTATGGTGAGTGTTGATAAAGTACAGTATGAGCAAAAAGGCATCTATTGGCTCTACGCGTTTCGTGGCGACTGCCACTCTTCAGGAGAAAGTATGAGGTAGATGTCTATATGTACTGAAACACATAATTAATTTATAGAATAAAATAAAATAATCATTGTTGTAGATAGGAAGAGGAGAGGGGAAATAACCCCAATTTACCACAACTACTTACAGAAATGTCAATGAGACTAGGTGAAGGCATGGAGGGCCGGAGGTCCGACCAGAAACAAACGTCAGTCCCGGGAGCTGAAGTGGACAAACCCGGGCGTAGATGGATCGCCAGAGGAGATAATGCTCCCCAGGGAAAGGCCCCCATGGATGAAGAAAGGAGAAGAAGTTGTGTACCACGGGAGTGTGACTATCTGTGAAAAAGGAAATATAAGGTGAAATAGGTAGGGGTATAACAGTAGATATGTTACATAAAGTGACCAGTAATGACGAAGATAAACTTGTAGTACAAGAACCATCAAGTGATATGTCATTAGAAGTAATTTATTATAGCCGCGATCAGTTTTAAATGACAATTTTTCCTTTAGAAATGTCATTTTGCTGTGGTACTGTTCTAAACACGGGAAAAATGCGCCACTTTACAGGCATACTATAGACACCTCCCGGGCACAGTATTTAAAGGAATATTTAATTTTTATTGTTTCACATTAAGCATTGAAAAAAAAAATCACTGCTCCCGAAAAAACTGACATTTTTAAAAAACTATTTTGCATTGATACATATCCCCTGGGGCAGGACCTAGGTCCCCAAACACTTTTTATGGCAATAACTTGCATATAAGCCTTTAAAATGAGCACTTTTGTTTATTCATGTTCGTGTCCCATAGACTTTAACGGTGTTCGTGTGTTCTGACCAATTTTTTTTTCTATTGGATTTAGATGAGGCGAGCGTGGGAGCCATTCAACGGTATCAATTCCTTCATCCTCCAGGAACTGGCTGCATACTCTCGCCACATGAGGCTGGGCATTGTCGTGCACCAGGAGGAACCCACTGCACCAGAGTAGGGTTAGACAATGGGTCCAAGGATTCATTCCGATACCTAATGGCAGTCAGGGTGCCATTGTCTAGCCTGTAGAGGTCTGTGCGTCCCTCCATGGAGATGCCTCCACAGACCATCACTGACCCATCACCAAGCCGGTCATGCTGAATGATGTTACAGGCAGCATAACCTTCTCTACGACTTCTTCAGACCCTTTAATGTCTGTCACATGTGCTCGGGGTGAACCTGCTCTCATCTGTAAAAAGCACACTTCAATGGCAAATGCCAATCAAGCTCCACGGTGCTGGGAAGTGAGGACAGGGCCCAATAGAGGACATCGGGCCCTCAGGCCACCCTCATGAAGTCTGTTCATGATACCATCCTGCAGATGGGTTAAGGACCTTCTATGGCCCTGTCCAGCTCTCCTAGAGTAACTTCCTGTCTCCTAGAATCTCCTCTATGCGCCTAATACTGTGCTGGGAGATGCAGCAAACCTTCTGGCAATGGCACATATTGATGTGCCATCCTGGAGGAGTTAAACTGCCTGTGCAACCTCTATAGGGTCCAGGTATCACCTCATGCTACCAGTAGTGACAATGACCCTAGGCAAATGCAAAACTGGTGAAAAACAGTCAGAAAGGATGAGTAAGCTAAAAAATGTCAGTGGCCTCCACCTGTAAAACCATTCCTGTTTTGGAGGTCATCTCATTGTTGCCCATTTGGTTCACCTGTTGTTAATTTCATTAACACCAAAGCAGCTGAAACTGATTAACAACCCCCTTTGCTACTTAACTGACCAGATTATTATCCCAGGAGTTGAATTAACTTGATGGTTAAAAAGCGTTCCTTTAATTATTTTGAGCAGTGTACTTTAAGAATCCAATAATAATTAATATTTTGGCAAAGGGTTGTAAGTTGATCAAAATGGAGGGATTATATTTGCTTCTGGTGACAGTGGAAATGCTACTAAGTCACAGCATACCTACTTTTCTTAGGTGGCTACCTGGCCTTCCCAAAAGCATACAGTGTGTGTCATGTCCATACAACAGAGAAAGCTAGAAATACCAATGGTTGAAATCTCTGCAAGAAAAGGCTTGTTTTATACCAGAGCTAAAAATAGAATAAAGCAATATATATGTATATCATCTCAGTACTTGTCACTATCTGCAGCCTAAAGTATTTCGCAACAGGATGCCATGTGCAAGCAGAGATAGCAAAGCTTTTGTCTGCTATTTTTCACTCGTTCGTTCAGTAGGGAGGAACGTGTGTGGGCTGGGAAAAAAGACAATGAATAGTTGGAGATTCCCTCATGCTTTGTAAAAGGACTTCGGACACCACCTTATTCTCATCACACCACTGTGATTAACCATAATCGTTTCCCCCCTTTCACAGAATTTAGAAAGGGCAGTTTCACACAACCAATTTCACTTAAAGGTTTACTGATAACAAGGAATTGAAAGCATTGTCATTTTCCTTCAACAGAAAGCTGTGGTTTCATTTATTTTTTAGAAACAAAATTCCTAACACAATTCTCAGCCAAGCAGAGTTAATATTATAATTATAATTTTATTAGCTGAAATTCACCACAATTATGTATATATTTCTACAAGCTTAACACTTTTACATGTGTTTCTCTGAACTGTATATTTTTGTAGTCATTTTCTAGTAAAACCCAACAGACCTTTATGCAGAAGGCAATAATTGCCAGTATATCCTATTTAGCGATTGTGACAGACCTAGCCGGGAGAGAGACTTTTGGAGGGGACTGAATGCTAGCCTCTTGCCGATCGATCGTGGGCCCTGGCATTTGGGGGAACGGTGCTCTTTGTGAGCTGTATGCCTGGGGACCCTTGAGGTGGTATTACTGTGGATTTGGGTCCTGGTCCCCCAGGACACACAGACTCTGGGGACCCTGGATTTGCCATATTAGAAATAGTGGCTGATTCATAATGCTGGGACAAATACTGTTAGGAGATGCTGATGTCAATTCCAGCCACCTGTCTGTCTGTTGCCTGCTAGAATGTGTATTGTAAATAAGTCTCTAGTATGGGATCTAAGAGTCATTAGATCCCCATTGTTGTTTGTGTTAATTAACTCTGCTATTGTGATAATGTTGATTGGGTTTTCTGAGCTACAAGACGGCCAGTCTGGCCTAAAGGTCATGTCTGAATCATCTAGGCTGTCTAGAGGGATTAGTTAATTATCCCATGTTAATTAGGTTTCTGGTCACAGGTGTATGTTCAGAGTAATATGAGCAGGAGGTATACACCTCCTCTTTTACTGTATAAAAGAGCCTGTATTTTTCAATAAAAGAGATTCCTGGGTGAACTTACATACAGCCTGCCTGGTGTTTGTTCTGAGCTACACAACTGGATTAGAACGGCACATAGCTGTAGTTCTAGTCCCGGAGCATCGGATGACCGAACCATCAGATGTTGCGATCTGCAGTCTGATTCTATAGCAGCAGAGGAATGTCAGGAGAGTGGAACCGAATGAGCAGGGGCTCGTTACAGTGATCATCTTTTTTTATGTTTCGTGGGTTGAACTTCGCTGATTTTCTAGCACTGGCTTTTACAGAGAGGTACATAAGGTGGTCCATTTTCATCCGATCTCCCCATATAGGAGAGCAGAGATCTGACAAGTCCTTCTCAGCACAGTGAGCATAGAGGCACCCGTCATCCACCCACTCAGCAGGGATCAACGGATCGATCCCTGCTGAGCAAGCGGAATCCGTATAACGGAGAAACATTCTATGAAAAACTCAGATTGTGTTATACATGGTCAATAAATTTATGTTCAATCCAATTATATTGAAAAAAAAAGGTTTTAACATACAAAATATCAAAAGTCATGACATAATAGAAAATAGAAGGAAAAAAAAGAAAGCTAAAAGACAGTCAAATAATAAAATGGATCATGTATAAAACGAGCAATAATAAAAGAAATAAAACAATATTCTAAAGCAATTACAGTTCCATGGGACCAGAAATGGTGGTATAGAAAGTCAATAGGCCATACATACAAGAGCTCGAGTGGGGACAGAGAGACAGGGGGCAGAACACAACCTGTACAATCATGTCCTAGGGGAAGATAGCTACATTCCATAAATTACATTGAAACCCCCACATCACCATCACCAAACCAGCCAGCATAAAGGACAGGTATTACAATACTGAGCCAAGCATACCCTTGACAAGGACTAGAATGAGAAAAAAAGGTGGGGTGGGGGAGGAGGAGGGGATGGGTCTATAAATTTAGTTGGGAAACTATATTCCCTTTATTGGAAATATATATATAAGTTTGTAATTTCTTTTCTTTTTTTTGTCGGTGCCCCGTGTGAGGGTCGAATGTAATTTCTTTTTAAAAGTGATATGTCACATACAAATATCTAAATATCCCTAAATAAAGGACCCAGGTGAGACAGTCAACAATATAGAACAATGCACCAAACTTACAATATAGTCAACGGACAAAAAATATTTCCTAATATAAGCACATTTGTTTAAACCAGTCTAGGGCGCTTGAGATGCTACACACACACCCCAAAAAAGTAATCAAAGTACACAGTACATGTATAGAACCCCCAGTCCTTCTGCCGCACTTCCCTCCCAATTTCCCACAGTTCTCAGCTCTGAAAATGAAGCCATAAGTTGCTGTGTAAATACTGTAGTTTTAGCAGCTGGAGCTGTCAAAAGGCAGAACTGTCTGACTCAGAGCCGGTCCACTCCAGAATTGCACAGGAATGCGGCATGTGTTCCTATGCGATTCCTTCACGTTGCCCGTGCGGTGTGATTCTGCAATCCATTCATCTACTTTTAAAACACGCCACACCAAATGGCATGGTACTGCGGTACCATATGATTTGGTGCCTGCAAATGCACTGCGCTTGCGATATGCGCTTGGGGTGTTGTTAACAATACATTGGCATCTGCACCAGATGGCAAGGGCAGTGTGTTCCAGGGTGGTGCTAGAAACGTGCATGGAACATGCCTTTCCTGCAGCACATTATGGTGTGAACCGGCCCTTAGTGTTTATCAACAATGTTCACACTGGAAATAGAGACATAGGAAGTAATGTTACTTTTGTATTTACTTTGTTTAATTCATATATATGTAGCACCCTGATGTGTAGGCAGGGTTGCTCCTAAATTTACCTGCCAGGCGTATTCGCCTTGGTCAATTGTTAGGGATCAATTGAGTTCACCCTAAGTCTGGAATTGCTGCACTTCACTCTTCTGCCACTGGGTGGCCGGGTACCTAGTGGCATTTGATAAAACAAGAGCAAAGCAAGGACAGATTAGGAGTATATGAGGTACCTCATTCAATGTGCAGGGGTTTTCTTAAATCCCTTGGCCTGCTGGGAGAAGCTATATATTTAGGTGGAGTCAGGTGACTGGTATTCTGTGCCACCTGGACGGCTGTCTGGGTGGACATGTGTTGTGCTGCCTGGGCTGCAGGGCCAGAGTTTGGGCCTATCCCAGGCACATCTGGCTGCTAGGCTGTCTGAGGGCCTATCCAGAAGCAAGAGAGCAGCGTAGGGTTGGGACTACGGCTTGCAGTCCAACCAGAAGTGACGGCCGGAAATGGCCGGAGAACCTGTCATGGTTGGAGGTAGAGGGGAAGCTGTCACCACTAAAGGACCATCCACCAGAATGAGTAGCTGAAGCAAGTACTGGAGCAGTATTCTCACCAACTGGGGGGCGGTGAGTAATCGGGAAACTTCAGCAGGTGCCAAGCCTGGGACCCAGCCAGAGGGATGACGCTTGAGGAGTATCTGGAGTGCCAAGCCAGGGACCCGGCAGAGAAGTGGGGGTGACGCTTGTGGAAGATACTAAAGTAAGAAGATTAGAAGAGCTCACGGGATTCAGTGGCAGTGAATCAGCAAGTCTAGTGGGAGATCAGTGGGCTGAGTGTCTACAAGCAGTGATTGTAAAAAAGTAAAGGAGTTTGTTACAATTTGTGTTAGGAACTGTTCTAAGATTGTTGCCATTGGAGACAGCTGTCCTACACCTGCAAATGTGGTGTCTTGCTGGATGCCTTTCCCTGCATGGCTGTCTACCTGTAGAAGTCTCAGAGTCTGCTAACTGACATTGCAACTACCTAATGGTGTCCTGGCCATAAGCCTTCTCTCCCACTGCTCTGTTCAAGAAAAAAGAAAAAAAAAAAGAATCTACCTTGCATTACACCCACTATGCCTCGCAACCCACTCTATACAGAAGGATGTCAGCTGTTCCTGACTCTGGAGGTTCTCATTAGACTAAGGCTGGATTCACACCTATGCATTTTTAGTGCTTTTTGGATTTTGCAGATTTGCACTACAGAACGTGTTCCATAGGAACCCATGTCAAATGGACTGTAGTGCAAATCTGCAAAATGCAAAAAGCACTAAAACTGCATAGGTGTGAATCCAGCCTGAGGCTGGGTTCACACTGGTGCGACACGACAGCCGTCCTACTTTGGATCCGACTTTGCCCTGCGACATGAAGCCGGCATGTGTCCGACTTTCAATGAACGGGGATCCGACTTGGATCCCCGCCAATGCCCGACACTGTGTTTGGTATGAATCTTTAGGGGGAACTCCGCGCCAAATTTTAAATAAAAATCCGGCATGGGTTTCCCCTCCAAGAGCATACCAGGCCCTTGGGTCTGGTATGGACCTTGAGGGGAACCCCCTACGCCGAAAAAACGGCGTGGGGGGTCCCCCCCAATCCATACCAGACCCTTATCCGAGCACGCAGCCCGGCCGGACAGGAATGGGGGTGGGGACGAGCGAGCGCCCCCCCCCCTCCTGAACCGTACCAGGCCGCATGCCCTCAACATGGGGGGTTGTTGCCTTGGGGGAGGGGGGCGCGCTGCGGCCCCCCCACCCCAAAGCACCTTGTCCCCATGTTGATGAGGACAAGGGCCTCTTCCCGACAACCCTGGCCGTTGGTTGTCGGGGTCTGCGGGCAGGGGGCTTATCGGAATCCGGGAGCCCCCTTTAATAAGGGGGCCCCCAGATCCCGGCCCCCCACCCTATGTGAATTGAGTATGGGGTACATAGTACCCCTACCCATTCACCTAGGGAAAAAGTGTCAATTAAAAAAAAAAAACACTACACAGATTTTTAAAGTATTTTATTAGACAGCTCCGGGGGTCTTCTTCCGACTTCGGGGGTCTCTCCGGTTCTTCTCCGCGCTCTCCGGGTCTTCTGCCGGGCTCCTCCTCTCTCTTCTGCTCTTTTGCCGCTCTTTTGCTAAAGAGGTGGAGCCCGGTCTGCTGCCTTCTTCTCTTCGGGGGTCTCTCCGGTTCTTCTCCGCGCTCTCCGGATCTTCTGCCGGGCTCCTCCTCTCTCTTCTGCTCTTTTGCCGCTCTTTTGCTAAAGAGGAGGAGCCCGGTCTTCAATCTTCTGCCTTCTGCCCTCTTCTCTTCTCCTGATGTTGACACGACGCTCTCTCCGGCTAGAATGCTCTCTGTGCGCTCTGCTCTGACTTATATAGGCGGTGACCCCGCCCTCTTATGCCGTCACAGTCCCTGGGCATGCTGGGACTATGACGGCATACAGGGGGCGTGGTCATCGGGTGATGACCACGCCCCCTAAAACGTCACAGTCCCAGCATGCCCAGGGACTGTGACGGCATAAGAGGGCGGGGTCACCGCCTATATAAGTCAGAGCAGAGCGCACAGAGAGCATTCTAGCCGGAGAGAGCGTCGTGTCAACATCAGGAGAAGAGAAGAGGGCAGAAGGCAGAAGATTGAAGACCGGGCTCCTCCTCTTTAGCAAAAGAGCGGCAAAAGAGCAGAAGAGAGAGGAGGAGCCCGGCAGAAGATCCGGAGAGCTCGGAGAAGAACCGGAGAGACCCCCGAAGAGAAGAAGGCAGCAGACCGGGCTCCTCCTCTTTAGCAAAAGAGCGGCAAAAGAGCAGAAGAGAGAGGAGGAGCCCGGCAGAAGACCCGGAGAGCGCGGAGAAGAACCGGAGAGACCCCCGAAGTCGGAAGAAGACCCCCGGAGCTGTCTAATAAAATACTTTAAAAATCTGTGTAGTGTTTTTTTTTTTAAATTGACACTTTTTCCCTAGGTGAATGGGTAGGGGTACTATGTACCCCATACTCAATTCACATAGGGTGGGGGGCCGGGATCTGGGGGCCCCCCTTATTAAAGGGGGCTCCCGGATTCCGATAAGCCCCCCGCCCGCAGACCCCGACAACCAACGGCCAGGGTTGTCGGGAAGAGGCCCTTGTCCTCATCAACATGGGGACAAGGTGCTTTGGGGTGGGGGGGCCGCAGCGCGCCCCCTCCCCCAAGGCACCAACCCCCCCATGTTGAGGGCATGCGGCCTGGTACGGTTCAGGAGGGGGGGGGGGCGCTCGCTCGTCCCCACCCCCATTCCTGTCCGGCCGGGCTGCGTGCTCGGATAAGGGTCTGGTATGGATTGGGGGGACCCCCGCACGCCGCCCTTTCGGCGTAGGGGGTTCCCCTCAAGGTCCATACCAGACCCAAGGGCCTGATATGCTCTTGGAGGGGGAACCCATGCCGGATTTTTATTTAAAATTTGGCGCGGAGTTCCCCCTCAAGATCATCTGAGCACAAGTCGCGTGCCGAAGTCGGATCATGCGAGACGGCAATCCGACTTTGATCCGACTTCAATGATAGTCAATAGGCTGAAGTAGGATCAAAGTCGGACCAAAGTAGTACAGGGAGCATTTCTAAAGTCGGAACGACTTGTGTCGGACCAGTTAGGACGGCTCCCATAGGGAAACATTACATTTCACACGTCATGCGACATGAGCTCCCAATGTCGGAGCGTTTGTCGGACCAGTGTGAACCCAGCCTGAGGCTGGGTTCACACTGGTCCGACAAACGCTCCGACATTGGAAGCTCATGTCGCATGACGTGTGAAATTCAATGTTTCCCTATGGGAGCCGTCCTAACTGGTCCGACACAAGTCCTTCCGACTTTAGAAATGCTCCCTGTACTACTTTGGTCCAACTTGGATCCTACTTCAGCCCATTGACTATCATTGAAGTAGGATCAAAGTCGGATCCTTGTCCTAACCATCCGACTTTGGCATCCGACATTGTGGTATTTCCTGCCCCCTGCTGTAGCCCCTCCCATTATGTGTTAGTTTTGATTGGTCAAAGGACAAGTGTACTATCTGAAAAGTCGGATCAAAGTAGTATCCTGTTCATGAAAGTCGGATGGATGTAGGACCAATGTAGGATCAATGTAGGACCAATGTAGGACTGATGTCGCAGAGCAAAGTAGGATGGGTTCACACTGGTGCGACACGACAGCCGTCCTACTTTGGATCCGACTTTGCCCTGCGACATGAAGCCGGCATGTGTCCGACTTTCAATGAACGGGGATCCGACTTGGATCCCCGCCAATGCCCGGCATTGTTTGGTATGAATCTTTAGGGGGAACTCCGCGCCAAATTTTAAATAAAAATCCGGCATGGGTTCCCCCTCCAAGAGCATACCAGGCCCTTGGGTCTGGTATGGACCTTGAGGGGAACCCCCTACGCCGAAAAAGGCGGCGTGGGGGGGGTCCCCCCAATCCATACCAGACCCTTATCCGAGCACGCAGCCCGGCCGGACAGGAATGAGGGTGGGGACGAGCGAGCGCCCCCCCCCTCCTGAACCGTACCAGGCCGCATGCCCTCAACATGGGGGGTTGTTGCCTTGGGGGAGGGGGGCGCGCTGCGGCCCCCCCACCCCAAAGCACCTTGTCCCCATGTTGATGAGGACAAGGGCCTCTTCCCGACAACCCTGGCCGTTGGTTGTCGGGGTCTGCGGGCGGGGGGCTTATCGGAATCCGGGAGCCCTCTTTAATAAGGGGGCCCCCAGATCCCGGCCCCCCACCCTATGTGAATGAGTATGGGGTACAGCGTACACCTACCCATTCACCTAGGGAAAAAGTGTCAATTTAAAATAAAACACTACACAGATTTTTAAAGCATTTTATTAGACAGCTCCGGGGGTCTTCTTCCGACTTCGGGGGTCTCTCCGGTTCTTCTCCACGCTCTCCGGATCTCAAGTCGCGTGCCGAAGTCGGATCATGCAAGACGGCAATCCGACTTTGATCCGACTTCAATGATAGTCAATAGGCTGAAGTAGGATCAAAGTCGGACCAAAGTAGTACAGGGAGCATTTCTAAAGTCGGAACGACTTGTGTCGGACCAGTTAGGACGGCTCCCATAGGGAAACATTAAATTTCACACGTCATGCGACATGAGCTCCCAATGTCGGAGCGTTTGTCGGACCAGTGTGAACCCAGCCTTAAAGGAGGCTTGGGACCTTGCTACCTACAGATCAAATTGATAAACTTCATCTGCAGGTGCTGTCAATTAAAGCAACCCGACAATTTTTTTTTTTTACTTTTTTATCGTTTGTCTATTTAACCTTTTTTAACCCTTAGTTTACCCTGATCAGTCCTATATAACCCTTGCTTTCCCTTCAACTATTATTTTCCTCCTGTTTTTCTTTATCTGTTTTATACCACTTCCCTACTTGACTTTGTGAGGGGATATCTGAATGATCCAGCCGGCGATCCTGTGCACGATAAGAAACATCACAGCGGAAGTTCTACCGCTTGATCGTTCTTATAGGCGACGGGAGGGGACCCCCCCGCCACCATCCGGTGCTTCTCCGGGCTCTCCCGTGCCATCGGGGGCCCAGAGAAAGAATCGTCCGGCGCCGGATGACAACAATAGAGATTTCCGATGACCAGATGGTCACCAGTTATCTCTATGACCGTCGGAGGCCCGGGTGCGACGTTATGATGTCACGCCCGGGTTCCCGGATGTAAACAAAGCGTCTGTCAGCATGAGATTGGTGAATTTTTTTTCTCAATCTCATGCTTTCCAGCCTGGAGGAGAAATGTGGGGTCTTATTGACCCCGCATCTCTCCATAAAGAGGACCTGTCACAATAGATTCCTATTACATTCCATGTTTACATTCCTTGTAATAGGAATAAAAGTGATTAAAAAAAATAAAAAAAATTGGGCTAACTTTACTGTTTTATTTTTTAATAAATGTTTTTTTTTCAAAAAAAAAAAGGCGTTTGAAAAATTATTGCGCAAATACCGTGCAAGATAAAAAGTTGCAATGACCGCCATTTTATTCTCTAGGGTGTCTGCTAAAAAACATATATAATGTTTGGGGGTTCTGAGTAATTTTCTAGCAAAAAAAATATGATTTTTACATGTAGGAGAGAAGTGCTAGAATAGGCCCGGTATGGAAGTGATTAATATTTAAACTTTTTCCATATTTATTTGTTTTGTTTCTTCATTTTTTAGTGTCACATTAAAAAGGGTCCCCCGCCATGCAACGACATCTGAAAACGGGTAGGACGTACCCGTATAGTATTTCGCCCAGGAGAGCCATTGTGCCGCAGTATATCTGCATGACGCGGTCGGCAAGTGGTTAAAGGATTGGCTTGGCGCTTCTCTCTCCTTTTTTTTGCTTTCAACTTATAGAATAAAATGTATACTCATATTCTACAGCAACACTATTTGTTTACCAAACACTGGTTAAAGATTTTTTGTTTTGTTTTGTTACTTTTTCATCTAAGGATTGCATTATAACAAAAAGAAAGCCTTGTGTGCACTTATTTGTATTACTTTGTTATCTTAAGAGCCCTTTCACACTGGGGCGGGGGCGGCGTCGGCGGTAAAATGCCGCTATTATTAGCAGCGTTTTACCGTCGGTATGCGGCCGCTAGCGGGACGGTTTTACCCCCCGCTAGCGGCCGAGAAAGGGTTAAATACCACCGCAAAGCGCCTCTGCAGAGGCGCTTTGCCGACGGTATAGCCGCGCCGTCCCATTGATTTCAATGGGCAGGAGCGGTAAAGGAGCGGTATACACACCGCTCCTTCACCGCTCCGAAGATGCTGCTGGCAGGACTTTTTTTACCGTCCTGCCAGCGCATCGCTCCAGTGTGAAAGCCCTCAGGGCTTTCACACTGGAATGAAAGTAGCGGCACTTTCGGGTCGGTTTGCAGGCGCTATTATTAGCGCAATAGCGCCTGCAAACCGCCCCAGTGTGAAAGGGCTCTAAGTTATTTACACAGTTATTCCCAAGTAAACAGGTCCATAGTAGAAATATAAAAACTGATCTGATCCATAGGGGGTCTACAGGTGTGAAAGAGAGAGTGGTTAATATCTTAAAAGTGGACGTAAACCATCTCCTATGCCCAGTGAAGTGAACAGCCTTAGATGATACACAGAGATGAAACAAATCTCCCTACATAAGTTTTATATGTATATCTGCTGTCTTTCCCTTTCTATATTCTTTAGAAAGTGCACATCATGTTATAAATGTTTCTTCCTGTTGGGTGTGGAGTCTGGGCATGCACTGTATGTGAGCTGATTGGAGGAAAGGCACACACCCCCCTATCCAAATAGGCACAGGAAGGAAGAAACATGCAGAGATGTACTGTGAATAGACCAGCTCTCTGCTAATCTCCCTCTAATCATCCACCCTGACACAAATTTCCAGCTGCTTTTATCTGTGTGTCAGAGAGCTTGTCAGAAGTTCTCATGCTGATAACAGAGGAACAGAGCAGCAGAAAGAAACAGCACTTAGGGCTTTGGAGAGAGATAAGTAAATACTACAGATAGATGTGCCCAGGTCAGATTTCATGAATGGGGTTTACATCCACTAATTCATCTAATGAAATATAAGCATGTATTTTCATGGTTTCAAAATTTAAAAAAATATATGGTTGAACTACAAAGGCAGATGCAAGACAAGTAAAGTAAGTAATTTCATCTTCTTTATTTAAAGCAACCCTAGCCATTTCTCAATCTTTACCATCTGCAGACACATATGCATGTTTATGTAAAGGGAGCTCATTGGCCCACTAAATAAGCCTGCAATTGTCTATCTGCATGGAGTCATTGCCATCTGTGTTACCCACTGTGGCAACTGCCAAAATGCTGCGCACATGTAATAGGGATGAAGGAGGTCAGCTGTCAATCACGCTTCCTTCTCACCACTCTCACCATGCTCCATTTTTATAATTCATGTGAAAATAGGGAATGTACAGTAGCTGCAGAATCAAGTTAACACAAGGGTTTTAAAGAACTCCTCAGAAATGGCTTACAAGGAAAACTCAGTATCTCCCTGCAATGCTCAGTGCGTGGCATGGAAGATCACTTTGACAGCAGAAAGAGAGCATTCAACATTTGCAACAGATTCCATGAACAAGTAAGCTCGGCTGACATCGCCCCACGAATGGATTGGGTCACTTTAAGAACAGCCAACTACTTAAGGAAAATTAGATGACTTACTTGGCTAGATATTCAGATCATTTCATTACTAATTTTCACTGAAAAGAAACAGCAAGAAAATGGAAAATGTATCCCAATAAAATGTACAGACATACAGTGATTAATGAGTACTGACTTAACCTTGACAGTTGCAGTGAAAGATAAAAGGGGTTGTTTTATGTGGGTAGGGAATTTGGAAAATGATAACAATAAATCAAGGAAGGTCATTTTTCATTAAATTACAATCAATACACTTCCAGTTTTTAAGCATATTTAGGATAGGTCCACACCCACACACTGCTGTAACCTACATGTTGGATAGGGCGAGTCAGCATGCAAAACTTGAGCAAATCCTAGGATAGCTTCCTATTGCATAATGGTTGTATCATGGTGTCTAAATATAGCTATTTTAAAAAATGTTTAAACTATTAATATAGGATGTCTAGAATAAAACATGAGTCATTAAAGTAGGAAATTCTGTAGACAAAACCAGATAGTGTGAAAAAAATGATCTATTAAAAATGAAAAATTGAAGTGTATAGGAAAACAGGTATTTCCATTAAAAAAAAGTCTTCATCTCAAATACCCACTCATGTGCAAAGAAAACTAAACTTCTCTGTTTTCAATAAAGAAGAAAAAAAACTATCGCTAGCAACTCCCCTGTACAGTGATTGTTGAGACATGACATTTTTTACTTTAATTTATTCCCTGTATGAGACCCCTTTCACACTAGGGTGTTTTTCAGGCGCTTTAGCGTTAAAAAAAGTGCCTGTAAAGCGTCTGGAAGAAGCCTCATCTGCAATCCCAATGTGAAAGCCTGAGTGCTTTCACACTGAGGCGCTGCATTGGCAGGGCGTCAAAAAAAGTCCTGCAAGCAGCTTCTTTGCAGCGCTTTAGGAGCGGTGAATACACCGCTCCTAAAGCGCCCCTTTCTATTGAAATCAATGCGAAGTGCCTGCAAAGCGCCTTGCCAGCTGCGCTTTGTGGGCGCTTTTAACCCTTTATTCGGCCACTAGCGGGGGTTAAAAGCGCCCCGCTAGTGCTTGAAAAACACTGATAAATCGCCGCTAAATAAAGCGGTGCTTTACTAGCGTTTTTCGGGCACTGGCAGTGTGAAAGGGCTCTTAAGGTAAAAAGATTTGAAATACTTATACTCACTCAATCCAGAGCTGTGCCCATCTGTAGTGGCTCTCGCCTTGCAATCACAGAAAAGAGGCAGCATTGGGAGGCATAAGCTCCTGCTGATGTCTAACAAATCCAGTGAGGAGGAAGAACAGGCCGAGCCGAGCCAGGCTGTGTGTCTATAGAAGCACACAGCCCAGCTCAGGAACAAGCCCACAGGTCCGCCCCCATAGAAAGCCCCTTACTATGGGGGTGCACCAAGAAGACGAGGAACCAAAAGTGTTGGCAGGGGACCCCAGAAGAGGAAAGACCTGGGACCCAGTCTGTCACGTGATCACAAATTCCAGTAAGAAAACAGGGCGTTTTGGTAGGTTTTTTAAAAATAAAACTTTCAGATTAGTTAAAGTGATTATACAATCTTTTTTAAGCTGAACTCCAGCTTTTGTTATGCCGCATATACACAATCGGAAATTCAGCCAGCAAAAGACAGATGAGAGTATCCTGTGAGTCGCAAACACCAATGGACACAAGGAGGAAGGTGGTCCCAGACGGAAATTCGAAGACTATCACTCACAATACCCGTTTCCAGGAGGGGATGGCCCAGGGATGATCATCAGTGTTCAAACATGGGAAAAGGAAAAAGGGGAACTCCACATGGTGCAGGTCAACCAAATTGGGATTTATTGTAATAAAACACCATACATAGATAAAAAAGTGATCACAATAAAAAAAAAAATGGCAATGTGAGAAGCTAAAAATGCTAGCCCTACGCGTTTCGACTGAAAAGTCTTCAACAGGGGCAAGCCTGTTCATGCCCCTGTTGAAGACTTTTCAGTCGAAACACGTAGGGCTAGCATTTTTAGCTTCTCACATTGCCATTTTTATTGTGATCACTTTTTTATCTATGTATGGTGTTTTATTACAATAAATCCCAATTTGGTTGACATGCACCATGTGGAGTTCCCCTTTTTCCTTTTCCCATGTTTGAACGCTGATGATCATGCCTGGACCATCCCCTCCTGGAAACGGGTATTGTGAGTGATAGTCTTCGAATTTCTGTCTGGGACCACCTTCCTCCTTTTGTCTATTGGTGTTCGCGACTCATAGGATACTGTCCGGCTTGACATCACGAGAGATCCTCCCTATGCCTTTTTGACGCACCCCTATATGGTATGTGCGTCCTACTGATCTGGTAAGAGTACCGACCACCCCCTATTGAATATCCACACGTCTTTTGGTGTTCACCCTCTGATTGGAAATTGAGGAGATAACCCTTCATTATTTGATATCTCACATGTGGACTTTTTCATTTTGCTGTTTCATATTTCACATATGGACATTTGATAATTTTTTTCATTTTTATTTTTCACTGGAATGCGTGTTTGCTTCACATTTATATGTCAACTATTGCATATTTGATTTTTCTAGCGCTGCACTTATTCTTATTATTTTTCAGTGGACTTGGTTTGTTTGTGTGCCAGCTGCTTTCAGTTTTTATACATATTATTTTTTTGGTTTAGCGCAGCATTTTCACTTTTATTTTACACAGATAAAGTAATGCCAAGACATCCGCACAAATACAAAATAGGCAATTGTATTAAAGCCTAAATTTATAATAAAAGATAATAATAATAATGCCAATCTGGCTGCTGTCCTTTTAGACCTGATGCCTCTGTACAGAAAACATTACCATAAATCATCATCTATATGCTGCTAGAGTGTTCCTAGTGTGTGAAAACAGCGGTTCCCACCCACAGATGTGCGTTGGTTTGTCAGGGTGAATGACACACAAAGCATGGAGCAGCTTACTTCTGTCCTACTGGATGAATCTGAGGAACATAGGGCTAGATGGTTCTAGTGGGCTTAATTTCAACTGTCTGATGAATACTTACAGTACCATACTGAATAGCTCTCTTTCCCATTGTACATCTCTATGTCAGGAAATGCGCCCTCAGCTGCCCTCCCTCTCTGGCCTTTCCTTTTCCCTCTCCCCCCTTATAATTTTTTGTTCTCCTTTCATCGAATCTTTTCTCCTGCCTGCACCTAAAAAACGACTAAGAATTTGGTGGGTATAAAACTGGCATACGTGACCGTGAGGATACCTGCCCCAAGGGATGTAGAATGGACAATTTCTGTTTAAGACGTTATTCCGATTTTCAAATTATACAGGTAGAGACATTTGAAAATGGGATGTACACGAAAAAAAGAAAACTGTATACCACTGACTGTAATATAAATCACTATAGCACATGGAAGGCGGGAAGGATCACTATGGCACATGGAAGGCAGGAAGGATCACTATGGCACATGGAAGGCAGGAAGGATCATTATGGCACATGGAAGGATAACTTTGGTACATGGAAGGCAGGAAAGATCACTATGATACATGGAAGGCAGGAAGGATCACTATGGCACATGGAAGGTGGGAAGGGTCACTATGGCACATGTAAGGCAGGAAGGATCACTATGGAACATGGAAGGCAGGATCATTATGGCACATGGAAGGATAACTTTGGTACATGGAAGGCAGGAAGGATCACTATTATACATGGAAGGCGGGAAGGATCACTATGATACATGGAAACTGGGAAGGACCACTACGGCAAATGGAGGGCGGGAAGAATCACTATGGCACATGGAAGGTGGGAAGGGTCACTATGGCACATGTAAGGTAGGATCATTATGGCACATGGAAGGATAACTTTGGTACATGGAAGGCAGGAAGGATCACTATGATACACGGAAGGCGGGAAGGATCACTATGATACATGAAACCGGGAAGGATCACTATGGCACATGGAAGGCAGGAAGGATCACTATGGCACATGGAAGGTGGGAAGAATCACTATGGCACATGTAAGGCAGGAAGGATCACTATGGAACATGGAAGGCAGGATCATTATGGTACATGGAAGGATAACTTTGGTACATGGAAGGCGGAAAGGATCACTATGATACATGGAAGGCGAAAAGGATCACTATGATACATGGAAGGCGGGAAGGATCACTATGGCACATTGAAGGCGGGAAGGATCACTATGGCACATGGAAGGCGGGAAGGATCACTATGGCACATGGAAGGATCACTAAGGCACATGGATGGAAGGTAGGAAGGAATGATCACTATGGCACATAAAAGGCAGGAAGGAATGATCACTATGGCACATGAAAGGCAGGAAGGATCACTATGGTACATGAAAGGCAGGAAGGATCACTATGGCACATGAAAGGCAGGAAGGAAGGATCATTTTGCTACATGGAAGGTAGGAAAGATAATTTGTTTGGATTTTGTCCCTTTTCTTAGCTGCTGCATTCTGCCAGCATGACGGAACGTTTAACAAGGTGACAATGCTCCGCTACAGCAGTAACTGTGTTGTCAGCCTGGCATAGGCAAATACTCAAAGCATTTTTATACAATTAGAAAAAGTAAAAAATTGCAAACGAATTGCTTTATATAACAGTTTCTATTTTTACTATGTTTCTTTGTTATATATATATATATATATATATATATATATATGTGTCAGTTATGAGGGCCACTAAGGAGCTATGGACTTCCATGGCACGTTAAGCCCCACACGAAACCAAGTGATGTAATATCACACTGCTTCCCACACACAGCTGACGCCTGGTTTTCCCATTGCACCAGACATAACATTACTGTTCCGTTTTACCTCACAGCGTGTCATCACACATTCTCGCCTCATTTGACGACTCACTCGCTTTCCCGCCCAGCCGCACAAATGTCGAGTGATCCGATTTCCACCAATCAGAGCGCCCCAGGCTCGCAAGCCGCTCCCACTACAAATGTCACGTAAGGAAAAGAAAAAACATCTCCTCCGCACCCAGAAGCGTGATCGTCTGCGGCGAATCAGAGCATTGCAAAGCACCGAGCTGGACTCCGCCCTCGGCTGCTCACGTGACTTGTTAAGAGTTGAAGTGGCGATCTACAATGTCACCTAGAAGAGGGTAATCTGAATTTTGGGGGAATTGGCGGTTAGAGCCGGGCTGTGGGTGCCGAGTTTGTGTCTAGCGTGGAATGTTAGAAGTAGAACGTTACCAGCAATGTTTTCATTGAGCTGTTGTGTATATGATGTGTTAGTATATATTATAGTAATTATATTATATTTGTAGTAAATATAAGGCAGGCTTATTGATTGTCCTCACAGGTCAAAGGCTGGGGAAGAGAAAGTGCACAACATTGTGCTGGGTGTAGCGTCACATTTAGCGACCCATCACATTTGGCTTCCCGCTGGACTACGCAGGCGCGACGCCGCCATATGTGTTCCAACACTGTGCAGATCTGCACTTGCACAGAGTCCAGGTTCAAGCCCCACCATCCAAATGGACATAGAGTTAGATTATAATTATGCAGAGCAAAGCGAACCTGCGAGAGGCCCTGTGGCAAAGTGGTCCTACAACAGTGTTGGAACGCATATGGTGGCGTCGCGCATGCGCACTCCAGCGTGTAGCAAAATGTGATGGGTAGCCGAATGTGACGTTGGCTCTAATACAGATCATTAATTAAACTCCACTCAGTGTTTCTGATTTAATTCATTTTGGATCCATTTATAATTATGTGTTTTCCTACCTGAGAAATATTATACAGTAATTATACAGCGCCAACAGTATACACAGCGCTTTAAAATGTAGAGTGAGACAGTACAATTACAATACAGTTCAATATAGAAGGGCCTTGCATGCGTGACGCTGCCATATGTGTTCCAAAACTGTTGTAGGACCACTTTGCCACAGGGCCCCTCGCGGGCTCGCTTTGCTCGGCATAATTATAATCTAACGCTATGTCCATTTGGATGGTGGGGCTTTACAATCTAAAGGGAGGGGGGGAGATACACTATATTACCAAAAGTATTGTACTGCTTTTTACACGCACATGAACTTTAATGTCATTCCAGTCTTAGTCCGTAGGGTTCAATATTGAATTGGCCCACCCTTTACAACTATAACAGCTTCAACTCTTCTGGGAAGGCTGTCCACAAGGTTTAGGAGTGTGTCTATGGGAATGTTTGACCATTCTTCCAGAAGGGCATTTGTGAGGTCAGGCACTGATGTGGACAATAAGGCCTGGCTTGCAGTCTCCACTTTAATCCATCACAATGGTGTTCTATCGGGTTGAGGTCAGGACATTGTGCAGCCCAGTCAAGTTTCTCCACCCCAAACTCGCTCATCAATGTCTTTATGGACCATGCTTTGTGCGCTGGTGCTCAGTCATGTTGGAACAAGAAGGGGCCATCCCCAAACTGCTCTCACAAAGTTGGGAGCATTAAATTGTCCATATTGTCTTGGTATGTCGACGTCTTAAGAGTTCTCTTCACTGGAACTAAGGGACCAAGCCCAACCCCAGAAACACAACCCCACACCAGAAACACCCCTCCACCAAATGGTTAGGACTAGTGCACAAAGCAAGGCCCATAAAGACATGGATGAGCACATTTGGGGTGGAGGAACTTGACTGGCCTGCACAGAGTCCTGAACTCAAACCGATAGAACACCTTTAGGATGAATTAGAGCGGAGACTGTGAGCCAGGCCTTCTCGTCCAATATTAGTGCGTGACCTCACAAATGCGCTTCTGGAAGAATGGTCAAACATTCCCATAGACACACTCCTAAACATTGTGGGCAGCCTTCCCAGAAGAGTTGAAGCTGTTATAGCTGCAAAGGATGGGCCAACTCAATATTGAACCCTACGGACTAAAACTGGGATGCCATTAAAGTTCATGTGTGTGTGTAAAGGCAGGCGTCACAATACTTTTGGTAATATAGTGTATATTTCAATTTTAGATCGCAAATATTTTTATATGGCCAGGACATGTAGTGTGTTTGTGCGTTTACACTTGTTAAGCAGACCCTTTTTAAACACAGATGCTGAACATATGCATACAACTGTGAATTAGCCTAGGTTCACACTGTAGCAGATCCTGCATGCTGCGCTTGCTCGGACATGGCAGCCCAATCTATTGAATAGGCTGCTGTACCTGCAGAAAATGCGAGGAAAAAGTCTGACCTTTTTTTTTTATCAATGCAGCTGCATAGTGCTGTGGCAGCATGTGGTTGCATGTCCCTGAAAACACGCTGTGTTTTCCGATGAGTGGGGGTGTGATTTACACGTGACCCCAAACAGGGCCGTGAATAAGGGGGTGCCACCACTCCTCCTGTACAAGGCCTAGACCAGCAGGCGGGCGCAGGCAGCTGGGTGAATCTGAAAAAAAATATAGAAAAATGGGGTGCACTAGTCGATTGTGAGAGACTGCCGCATCTGGAACTCCTTGAATTCCAGGAGAGAAAGTGCAATGACAAAATAAGATAAAGTGCGCTGTCTCTTAAATGAGCTGGAGACAAAGCTCACAAACACAGATACACGTTCTCATTTTATTAAAAATTGTACAAATGTTCACTAATGCCTTCACGAAATGTGCAACAACATGCCATCCACAAATTAACACAATATGAATAAAACTAAAACAATGGTGGCATGTATAATAACAAAAGTGACAAAACAATCAAACAAAGTGATATAAAAAGTTGACAGAAGTGAAAAAAAAAAGTCCCAAAAAGAACTCTATTAAAGGTTGTGAAAACCAACAGTCCCAGAATTAAAGTTCTGCGTGCATCACCATCGTGCTCAGAAAAATAAATTGCTGCTTACCAGACCTCACAGGTCACTAGGTATGTGTACAGCCCTCAATCAAGAGTCATCGATCTGTACTCCCCTGTATGGCTCTCTCTGCAGCAGCTGAAAGCTGGCTACTTCTCGTCTGCCTCCTGCTGGCTTTCAGCTGCTGCAGAGAGGGGTTATACAGGGGATGAGTTCCAGTAATTGCCCCCTGCACTGATCACCCTCCCTCTGCACCAAACCTTTCCCCCTGCTGCCCAGACCCCCCTACCCCTGCGTTGGAAAAAGGTCCAGTAAATATGTCACATTTACAAGCACCTTCCTTTCCTGAATGAAAACAATGGGGGTTATTTACTAAATACAAATCCACTGTGCACTGCAAGTGCACTTGGAAGTGCAGTCACTGTAGATCTGAGGAGGACATGCAAGGTAAATAAACTGCTTTTTGCTTGCACATGATTGGATGATAAAATCAGCAGAGCTTCCCCTCATTTCAGATCTTTCCTATAGATCTACAGCGACTGCACTTCCAAGTGCACTTGCAATGCACTTTGTAGTGCAGAGTGGATTTGCCTTTAGTAAATCAACCCCAATGAGTGATCTGTACTGATCACTCACTGTGCTCATTCATAACTGAAGCATAGTGATCTGTGTATATTTGGGGAGGGGCTGTCAAGTTGGCTATATGTGACCTTGTGGTTTCAAACAGCAGCCCTGACCTTAAACCCACTACAATGTAAAACTAGGCTTAAAGTAGATCTAAAGCCAAGCCTGTAAACACAATAAAATCCCTGGAAAGTGAGGGGAAACCCCCCCTCTTAGTTGTCAGCAGAGGGAGTGGTGACCACAAGAGCGTGCCTAGATTAATTGCTGCCTACCCCTTCTCCCCCCTTCCTGGATGCCACCCCAATTTTGCTGCCCCTCTTTTGGTTGCTAGGATGCTGGCACAGCAACCGTTGACACTCTGGCCAACCCGCCAGCATAATAGCAAGCAATAATGCTGAGCATTATTGGTTGCTAGCGTACAGGTAGCTGGGCCATACAGCATCATTAGTTGTTATGGTACCGATAGGTAACAAATAATGATGTTGTGCCTCCCAGCATCCTAGCAGCCAGCTTAGTAACACTGGTAACACTTAGTAACAATACGAAAGGCAAATCCACTTTGCACTACAAGTCCATCTACAAGTGCAAAGTACACTTGGAAGTGTCTTAACTTGAATGGGGTTACCTTTTATTCTTGAGGTTGATGCTTCTGAGACTGGTGTTGGCGACCTTCTGTCTCAACATCCTACCTCTGAGAGCGCTTTGCATCCTTGTGGCTACTTTTCCAAGAAATTGTCACCTGCGGAGTGCAATTATGAGATTGGTGACAGAGAGCTGTTGGCGATCATTTTAGCCCTGAAAGAATGGTGGTTCTCATTCTTACTGACCATAAGAATCTCACATTCTTGTCTGAGGCTAAACGCCTCTCTCCCAAAAGGGCGCGATGGGCTTTTTTCTTGTCAAGTTTCAATTACATTGTTTCATCCGGTACTGAGAATGTAAGGGTCGACGCCTTGTCACAACAATTTTCCTCCACTTCAAAGTTGGAGTTGGTTCCTGTTCCTGTGATTCCTCCTGATTGTATTCTGGCTACGGTTTGCACCAGCCTCACTTCTCCTTTGTGTGACAAAATTCTTGCTGCTCAGGTCCATGCTCCTCCTGAGAAACCTTGTGGCCGCTGCTTTGTCCCGGCTTTGTGCCGTGCTCCAGACTTACCATTCTCCTAAGGCTGCTGGCAACCCTGGGAAGAATCAACTCTTTTGGGCCATTTCCCAACAATGTATTTCTGGTGTGTCAGTATGGTAATGATTCTACCTCTGCAGACATATTTGCAGTGTCAGTATGGTACTGTTTCTGAGTCTGCAGACATATTTGCAGTGTCGATACTGATTCTGTCTCTGCAGACATATTTCTGGTGCATCAGTATAGTTCTGATTCTGTCTCAGCAGACATATTTTTGATATGAACAGGCCCTTAAAGGACAAGTTCACATTTATGAACAAAACAAAAAAAAAACAAGTTCAACCAAATATAACCCAAACAGCCCCCACCGTTCTGCGTTCTGCTCATAGACTTGAATGGGGTGAACTATTTTGTCTCTAGTGTGGGAGCATGTCCCTATTCAAGCCTATGTGGACTCACTCTGTTGGCGTGCCCAGCATCAGAAGATTGTGGGCCTGAGGAGAGTAAATAGGACTTCTGTAAGATAAAATGTAAAAGGAAAATCAGTTTATACCTACATGTTGTGTAATATATATGTCCACATCAACAGGTGTTGTGGAAATTTTATTATATGGACTCATGTGGACATTTTATTCTAGGATGTGTGTTTTGTAGATTGTCATCTGTCTCCCTGTGTCTGATTTAACCGAGGAGCGCTCTAGCAGAGCTCACTTGGGTTGAATTTGGACCAGTGGTAAAACCGTCAGTATGAAAACCTTCTTATGGGCTTGGAGACATGTTCTCTGTGTGTGTGGGGGCGTTTGCCGGCCTGTAAGTATCAAGCGCAATGCGCTTGGCTTCTTGCCTTCAAATGTCTATGCACATTAGAGAAGCGAAGTCCGCATAATGAGAGAAATATAATATATCTGTTGTTTCTACGCTATCCCTTTTGGATACATAGCTACTTTTATAAGCAGACATTGATATCTGCCTTGTTGGTATACTCGTACCATATATTGACAACAGCAGTAGCAATGTCCCCGTTGATCTTCTCTAACCTGTAAGAACAAGTAGAATGATCTTATTAGATACTGGTTACTCTGAGCAGTATTGAATAGACTCCATGCTTACCAAAATGGTGGATGTGCATGCATGTGGTTGGGCGGGGGGCAGTGTATATGATGCCTCAAGTGGGTGGGACAGGTGCATTCCCCCCCCACTCCTGTGGATGCCCTCACCTTTACTGGCTGTTGGGGCCATGACTTCCTGTTTGTCATTCCTTTTGTTGCTAATAAATAAAAACAAAGTGCCTGTGCTTGTGAGGGCAGACAGTCGAGCTGTGGAGGATGTAAGAAAGGAGGTCATGTCTGTGTTACTTAGGAAGATACGGGAAACAGGGTCATACTGAGATGCATTATACCAAAAGGCTGGAAGTGACATGGATTATGCGTAACGCATAGCGAAATTTTCACGTCACAGCGTAATCACTGCAACTAAATGCTGTTGCTACATTCACATGGACAATGGGGTATGGATAGTTTGGCCACCTCTGGATGCAGCTGTACTCTGTGTTATGGCCGCAGACAAACTGGCCGATTTGCTGCGGCCAGTTTGTGTGCATCCAGAAACGCCATTCTAATGCTGGCCATACACTATACTAAAAATCGGCCGAACACATTTTCGAAAAACGAACGTTCGACCGTGACCGCAAATGATCGTGCCATCATGTACTGACAGATAAATTGTTCAGTGGACATGAATAAATAATTTTCTCCCCTCGTCTTTCAGGACAGCACCTGGAGAGAGCGCAGCTCCACCCACTTTTCCCAGGAAACACTGCAGTCAGTTTTTTCTTTAAAGACCGGACACTTCCACCATGGCCTCAGTTGTAGTGTTTCCTCCGCCATGGTGGAAGCGCTGCAGGGAACCAGGGGTGTGCTGCGCTGTCTCCAGGTGGAGAGAGTTGGGGCATACCGGTATTCTGTTTTTTTTGTGGCAGGCCAGCCCAGCTTCCTCCCTTCACGTGCGGGGGTTGCTCCGGCGTCCTCCCCTCTTCATACCCGGCGAGGGTCAGGCTGCGGGGGGTCCCAGCTCCTTTAGACCGGCGGCTGGCTTGGAAGGAGCGGCGTCTCCTCTTCAACCCCATTGCACAGTCTTCCGGGTTCCGGTGGCGAGCGCGTCACTACGGCCGGGGGCGGGACCTCCAGCGGCGCGACGCGGCTTCCGTTTCCGGCCGCTGGAACGCAGGAGGGGAGGGCAGGTCTCTTCCGGCTGACGTCATTTCCGGCCCTCGCAGCGGTGAGTGGACCGGGAAAGTTTAAAAGCAAGCACCAAACGCCATTGCAAATCCTGTCAATATGGAGGAGGAACAATCGGTGGTGGCAGGAGCAGGAGCCACACAAGTCAGCCAGGCCCAGGTAAGCGGGGACAGCGTGTCTCTGTAACTTACTCTATGGGCATGTTTTAGTTCCCTCTTTGGTAAATGTTTTAAAGAGCCTGCAGCATTCTTCCTGGGTGTTGAAGCAGGAAGTAAATGTGTTTAAGATTGTGAAGTAAATCTGTGGGGGGATTTACTGGCTGAGTGAAGGAGGGGGGTTAAAGTGTTAGCTCTCCACTCTTTTTCAGCATGCTGTTTATAGGTGTTTTCTGTTTGTGTATTTCAGAAGGCAAAAGAAAAGACCAAGCATTCGTCTTTTCCTGTTAAAAGAAAATGCCCATCTTGTAAAAATGTGCTTAAAGAGTCTTGGGCAAAGGTGTTATGCAAGGGGTGCATTGCAGACTTAGTTAAGGAGGAAACCACTCCTAGTGTACCTGTGGTTCAGCAGGACTTACTGAGCTCATTTAGGAAGGATTTGGCGGAGACCTTTGAGTCATTTAAATCCTACCTTGACAAACGTCCAGCCGCAAGCAGCTCAGTACCTCGTTCCCAGTCTTCTGTTTCCGCATATAGGGGTGACAGTGACTCGGAGGAGGAAAATCGTAGCGTGGCTACGGAATCAGAGGAAGAAGCAGATGAAGAGAAAGAATCTTCTTCTTCTTCCTCTCGATATACCGTATATACTCGAGTATAAGTCGAATTTTTCAGCACATTTTTTTGTGCTGAAAGTGCCCCCCTCGACTTATACTCGAATCAAGCACTTTTCTGCAGCAAAAAATGTCATTTCCCGAACCAACTTTGGGGCCCCGTATCTCAGGGCCACTTAGTGCTAGAAACCCCAAATTTGGTATGCAAACCTAGTGGACCTGGTACCACAACATATCCAAAGCTGAAGTTCCTAGCACTAAGTGGCCCCGAGATATGGGGCCCCAAAATCGGTTCGGAAAATGTCATTCTCTGCTACAGAAAAGTGCTTGACATTTTCTGTACCGACTTTGGGGCCCCATATCTCAGGGCCACTTAGTGCTAGGAACCCCAAATTTGGTGTACAAACCCAGTGGAACTGGTACCATAACATATCCAAAGCTGTGGTTCCTAGCACCAAGTGGCCCTGAGATACGGGGCCCCAAAACTGGTTCAGAAAATGTCATTCTCTGCTGCAGAAAAGTGCTTGACATTTTCTGAACTGATTTTTGGGGCCCTGTATCTCGGGGCCACTTAGTGCTAGAAACCCCAGCTTTGGAAGTTTTATGGTGCTTGTTCCACTGGGTTTGCACACCAAATTTGGGGTTCTTAGCACTAAGTGGCCCCGAGATACGGGGCCCCAAATTCAGTCAACTGTGTCTAACTGCAGCAATGTCATTTCGGGACCCTTTGGGTTCAGAGACCCCAAATTTTGGCTGCAGCTAGGGGGCATCTAGGAACCCTTAACTACCGAGTTTGAAGTTCAGGGGACCTATGGCTGCAAATGGGCACAGTGAGGCATCCAAATGGGCACAGTGATGCTGCAAATGGGCATTGTTGACCCTCTTTTCCACTTACAGTAGCTTTGCATTTCTCACCCTCGTCTTATACTCGGGTCAATAAGTTTTTCCCATTTTTTTTGTGGTAAATTAGGGCCTCGACTTATACTCGGAACGACTTATACTCGAGTATATACGGTAAGTTGTCTCTAGAGGAGGTGGATGATCTACTAAAAACTATCCACACTACTCTTAATATTACAGAGGACAAGGCCCAGCTGTCGTTACACGATAAGATGTTTCAAGGCATGGATGAGGTGAAACACAGGATGTTTCCGGTGCACAAGTTTCTGTCAGAAACAGTTAAAAGAGAATGGAAGGACCCAGAGAGGGCCCCCTTCTTTTCTAGATCCCTCAAACGCAGGTTTCCCTTTGAGGAAGATAGCGCACAGGTCTGGAACAAAAAACCTAGACTGGATGCGGCCTTCTCTCAGGTGTCGAGAAACACTGACCTCGCGTTTGAGGACATGGGTATCCTCAAGGACCCCATGGACAAGAGGGCAGACTCCCTGCTAAAGAAAGCCTGGGATTCCACCCTAGCAAATTTAAAGCCAGCTATGGCATCAACAGTGGTAGCCAGAAACCTGGAGCACTGGTTGGAACAGCTAAAGGTTCATATCGAGGCAGGTACACCTCGTAAGGATCTTTTGGAGACCTTACCGGTGCTTATGAAAGCCGTTGGATATATAGCAGATGCTTCGGCCGAATCAGTTAGGATGTCGGCCAGATCATCTGCCCTAATCAACTCAACGCGCAGGGCTCTGTGGGTCAAGACTTGGACCGGGGACACAGCCTCTAAAGCCAAGTTATGCGGTTTACCCTTTGAGGGGGATTTGGTTTTTGGCCCAGGTCTTGAAGCCATTCTTGAGAGAACGGCTGACAAAAAGAAAGCCTTCCCCATTAAGAAAAAGGTGGTTCCTCAGGGCAACAAAAATTTTCGTCCTTTTCGGAAAACCACAGACTCAAAGGAGACAGGATATAAAAGACCTTGGAGGTCTCAGAGAGGCAGGGGCAAGTCAGGGGTACTCTTTCGCCCCCCTACCTCAAATACTAAGAGCCAGTGACGGTCCCCAGTCTGTGGGAGCAAGGTTACAAACCTTCTTCCCACAGTGGCAGAGGATAACAGACAGTCCATTTATCCTAAAAACTATAAAGGAGGGTTACGGACTGGAGTTTGCCCAACCCCCTCCGGTTCGGTTTTATTTAACTCAGGCTCCCAGAGACCCGGAGAAGCTTACGGCTATGTCAGCAATTCTGCAGGAGTTAATTCAGCAGAAGGTGGTAGTAAATGTTCCCCCCAACGAGGTAGAACAGGCGAGAAGCAAGGTCTTGCTAGCCTTGTCAGTTCAGTTGCTATCCTGGGCGGAAGGCAACGTAAAGTCCCTAACAGCTGTACACCTAAAAGGAGAGCTGAATCTAGTGGCAGACTTTCTAAGCAGAGAAAGGATACTAGAGGCAGAATGGAGTCTGAACAAGGAGGTATTCCAGGAATTAACAAAGAAATGGGGAACTCCTCAGATAGACCTGTTCGCATCCCACAAGAATGCAAAGGTGAGAGCCTATTACTCACTAAACAGGCAAGATCAGGCGAAAGGTTTGGATGCGCTGGCACAACCATGGAACTTCCACTTGTGCTACGCCTTTCCCCCCTTTCAAATGATCCCTTGGGTGTTGAAAAAACTACAGCGAGAGACCACAAGTTTAATCCTAGTGGCTCCTTTTTGGCCCAAGAGACCCTGGTTTGCAACCATACAGAGGTTGGCAGTGGAACCACATTGGGTTCTCCCACTTCGAAAGGATCTGCTATCCCAGGGACCCCTTCAGCATCCAAATGTCAATCAGCTCAGACTGACTGGTTGGTTACTGAGGAGCAGTTGCTAAAAAGAAGGGGCTTCTCAGATAAGCTGGTATCAACCCTGTTAAATAGCCGAAAGAAGGTTACCAGGGGTATTTATTTTAAAACATGGAAGCGGTTTAATTCCTGGTGCATGACTAAAAAATGTTCACCACAGGAGTTGCCCTCAATTTTAGAGTTTCTCAATGAAGGTATGGAGATGGGGCTGGCAGCCAGTACCCTGAAGGTCCAGGTAGCTGCCTTGTCGGTGTTTCTTGAGAGAAAGTTATCTCAAGAACCATTTATAGTGAGATTTTTCAAAGCACTGGCCAGGCTTAGGCCGGTACCTTTCAAATCCTTTCCTAAATGGGATTTATCTCTGGTGCTACAAGGGTTGATCAGATCACCTTTTGAGCCACCACAGGAAGCAACTTTAAAAGTATGGACGCTTAAACTGGTTCTTTTGGTGGCAGTTACCTCAGCCAGAAGAATTAGTGAGTTACAGGCTCTATCTATAGTAGAACCCTTTTGTTTGATATTTTCAGACCGGGTAGTGCTGAAAACTGACCCGGGCTTCTTGCCAAAGGTCGCAACCTTTTTTCATAGGGCACAAGAGATAGTTTTACCTACTTTTTGTCCTACACCATCCAACTCTAAAGAGGAGGCTTTTCATACCCTGGATGTGAGGAGATGTTTACTCCATTATTTAGAGATTACGAGAGAGTTTAGGAAGACAAATTCTCTTTTTATTCTTTTTTCTGGATCACGCAAGGGTCATTGTGCTTCTAAAAGCACTATAGGCAGATGGCTTAGAATGGCGATCAGTGAAGCCTACAGGGCTGCAGGGGCTGATCCTCCCACAGGGGTAATGGCCCATTCAACAAGGGCAGTAGCAACGTCCTGGGCAGAAAGAGCGGGGGCTTCTCCAGGCCGGATCTGTAAAGCGGCCACGTGGACAAGTTTCTCCACCTTCACCCGCCACTACAGGTTGGACTTGCTATCAGCAGCGGATCAATCGTTTGGCAGGAAGGTCCTGCAGACTGTGGTCCCACCCTAGAGTAAGTACTCTTTTATCATCTCCAGGTGCTGTCCTGAAAGACGAGGGGAGAAAAACCCTAGTTAGACTTACAGGTAACGGTATTTCTACGAGTCTTTCAGGACAGCACCGATGACCCGCCCTAAGTGGTTTATAAAAATGTGGTGTTATTGCTATGTTCTGCTTATCTAATTTCAGCATGGCTGGAGGTACTCTATGAACAACTGAGGCCATGGTGGAAGTGTCCGGTCTTTAAAGAAAAAACTGACTGCAGTGTTTCCTGGGAAAAGTGGGTGGAGCTGCGCTCTCTCCAGGTGCTGTCCTGAAAGACTCGTAGAAATACCGTTACCGGTAAGTCTAACTAGGGTTTTTTTGTTCGGTTTTTTTCTCCCCTCGTCTTTCAGGACAGCACCTGGAGAGAGCGCAGCTCCACCCACTTTTCCCAGGAAACACTGTAGTCAGTATTTTCTTTAAAGACTGGACACTTCCACCATGGCCTCAGTTGTAGTGTTTCCTCCGCCATGGTGGAAGCGCTGCAGGGAACCAGGGGTGTGCTGCGCTGTCTCCAGGTGGAGAGAGTTTGGGGCATACCGGTATTGGATTTTTCTGTGGCAGGCCAGCCCAGCTTCCTCCCTTCACGTGCGGGGGTTGCTCCGGCGTCCTCCCCTCTTCATACCCGGCGAGGGTCAGGCTGCGGGGGGTCCCAGCTCCTTTAGACCGGCGGCTAGCTTGGAAGGAGCGGCGTCTCCTCTTCAACCCCATGGCTCAGCCTTCCGGGTTCCGGTGGCGAGCGCGTCACTACGGGCGGGACCTCTAGCGGCGCGACGCGGCTTCCGGTTTTGGCCGCTGGAACGCGGGAGGGGAGGGCAGGTCTCTTACGGCTGACGTCATTTCCGGCCCTCGCAGCGGCGAGTGGATCGGGAAGGTTTAAAAACAAGCACCAAACGCCATTGCAAATCCTGACAGTATGGAGGAGGAACAATCGGTGGTGGCAGGAGCAGGAGCCACACAAGTCAGCCAGGCCCAGGTAAGCGGGGACAGTGTGTCTCTGTAACTTACTCTATGGGCATGTTTTAGTTCCCTCTTTGGTAAAAGTTTTAAAGAGCCTGCAGCATTCTTCCTGTGTATTGAAGCAGGAAGTAAATGTGTTTTAAGATTGTGAAGTAAATCTGTGGGGGGATTTACTGGCTGAGTGAAGGAGGGGGGTTAAAGTGTTAGCTCTTCCACTCTTTTTTCAGCATGCTGTTTATAGGTGTTTTCTGTGTTCTGTGTATTTCAGAAGGCAAAAGAAAAGACCAAGCATTCGTCTTTTCCTGTTAAAAGAAAATGCCCATCTTGTAAAAATGTGCTTAAAGAGTCTTGGGCAAAAGTGTTATGCAAAGAATGTATTGTAGACTTAGTGAAGGAGGAAACCACTCCTAGTGTACCTGTGGTTCAGCAGGACTTACTGAGCTCATTTAGGAAGGATTTGGCGGAGACTTTTGAGTCATTTAAATCCTACCTTGACAAACGTCCAGCCGCAGGCAGCTCAGTACCTCATTCCCAGTCTTCTGTTTCCGCATATAGGGGTGACAGTGACTCGGAGGAGGAAAATCGTAGCGTGGCTACGGAATCAGAGGAAGAAGCAGAGGAAGAGAAAGAATCTTCTTCTTCTTCTCGATATAAGTTGTCTCTAGAGGAGGTGGATGATCTACTAAAAACTATCCACACTACTCTTAATATTACATGGGTGAAGTGAAACACAGGATGTTTCCGGTGCACAAGTTTCTGTCAGGAACAATTAAGAGAGAATGGTAGGACCCAGAGAGGGCCCCCTTCTTTTCTATATCCCTCAAACGCAGGTTTCCCTTTGAGGAAGATAGCGCACAGGTCTGGAACAAAAAGCCTAGACTGGATGCGGCCTTCTCTCAGGTGTCGAGAAACACTGACCTCGCGTTTGAGGACATGGGTATCCTCAAGGACCCCATGGACAAGAGGGCTGACTCCCTGCTAAAGAAAGCTTGGGATTCCACCCTAGCAAATCTAAAGCCAGCTATGGCATCAACAGTGGTAGCCAGAAACCTGGAGCACTGGTTGGAACAACTGAAGGCTCATATCGAGGCAGGTACACCTCGTAAGGATCTTTTAGAGACCTTACCAGTGCTTATGAAAGCCGTTGGATATATAGCAGATGCTTCGGCGGAATCGGTTAGGATGTCGGCCAGATCATCTGCTCTAATCAATTCAACGCGCAGAGCTCTATGGGTCAAGACTTGGACCGGGGATACAGCCTCTAAAGCCAAGTTATGTGGTTTACCCTTTGAGGGGATTTGGTTTTTGGCCCAGGTCTTGAAGCCATTCTTGAGAGATTGGCTGACAAGAAGAAGGCCTTCCCCATTAAGAAAAAGGTGGTTCCTCAGGGCAACAAAAATTTTCGTCCTTTTCGGAAAACCACAGACTCAAAGGAGACAGGATATAAAAGACCTTGGAGGTCTCAGAGAGGCAGGGGCAAGTCAGGGGTACTCTTTCGCCCCCCTACCCCAAATACAAAGAGCCAGTGACGGTCCCCAGTCTGTGGGAGCAAGGTTGCAAACCTTCTTCCCACAGTGGCAGAGGATAACAGACAGTCCATTTATCCTAAAAACTATAAGGGAGGGTTACAGACTGGAGTTTGCCCAACCCCCTCCGGTTCGGTTTTATTTAACTCAGGCTCCCAGAGACCCGGAAAAGCTTACAGCAATGTCAACAATTCTTCAGGAGTTAATTCAGCAGAAGGTGGTAGTAAATGTTCCCCCCAACGAGGTAGAACAGGGGTGCTATTCACACATCTTTCTGGTGAAGAAGCCTTCAGGCAAGTTCAGATTAATCCTGAACCTGAAGATACTCAACAGAGTGGTCAGGTACAAAAAATTCAAGATGGATACGATCTTTTCGGTAAAGGGTCTCCTGACCCTAAACTGCTTTATGGTATCCATAGACCTAAGAGATGCATATCTCCATGTGCCTATAGCACCAGCATCACAAAAGCACCTCAGATTTGCGATCAGGATAGGGGGATCTGTCCTACATCTGCAATTCAGAGCTCTCCCTTTCGGGCTGTCATCCTCTCCGAGGATATTTACAAAAATTCTGGTGGAGGCCTTAGCCCCTCTCAGAATAGAAGGAATCTCGATTGTCCCATATTTAGACGATCTGCTAATATTTGCCAAATCAAGGCACATATTGGAGAGAGATCTACAAAGGACAAGGAGGCATCTGCAGAGCCTGGGGTGGTTAATAAACGAGGAAAAATCGAACATGATCCCATCACAGGCAATAACCTTTCTAGGTTACACTATCGACTCCATACAGGAAAAAATGTATCTCCCAGAGGAGAAGATAGTAAAGCTTCAGAACGCTGTAAAAAAGGCCCAGACAAACCTGCCAATTTCTATCAGGGCGGTGATGTCTGTTTTGGGGCTCCTTACTGCAGCAATACCTGCAGTACAGTGGGCACGTTTGCACGCAAGGGAACTTCAACAGACAATTCTTCCCGAGTTCAGAGGAAGCTCTGGTGGTGGAGGAGCCACTCCAATCTGAACAAGGGCCTGCTCTGGTGTTTTCCCCAGGAGAGGAGATTAACAACAGATGCGAGTTCCTGGGGGTGGGGCGCCCACCTGGAAGGACAGATGGCTCAGGGCAATTGGACAAAAAGGGAAGCCAGGAGATCCTCCAATTGGAGGGAACTAAGGGCTATTCTCCTAGGACTATGGGCTTTCGAGGAAATAGTCCGGGGGCACCATGTTCAGGTGCTATCAGACAATGCCACAGCAGTGGCATATGTTACAAGACAGGGGGGCAAGAGAAGCAAGGTCTTGCTAGCCTTGTCAGTTCAGTTGCTATCCTTGGCGGGAGGCAACGTAAAGTCCCTAACAGCTGTACACCTAAAAGGAGAGCTGAATCTAGAAGCCGACTTTGTAAGCAGAGAAAGGATACTAGAGGCAGAATGGAGTCTGAACAAGGAGGTATTCCAGGAATTAACAAAGAAATGGGGAACTCCTCAGATAGACCTGTTCGCATCCCACAAGAATGCAAAGGTGAGGGCCTATTACTCACTAAACAGGCAAGATCAGGCGAAAGGTTTGGATGCGCTGGCACAACCATGGAACTTCCACTTGTGCTACGCCTTTCCCCCCTTTCAAATGATCCCTTGGGTGTTGAAAAAACTACAGCGAGAGACCACAAGTTTGATCCTAGTGGCTCCTTTTTGGCCCAAGAGGCCCTGGTTTGCAACCATACAGAGGTTGGCAGTGGAACCACATTGGGTTCTCCCACTTCGAAAGGATCTGCTATCCCAGGGACCCCTTCAGCATCCAAATGTCAACCAGCTCAGGCTGACAGGTTGGTTACTGAGGAGCAGCTGCTAAAAAGAAGGGGCTTCTCAGATAAGCTGGTGTCAACCCTGTTAAATAGCCGAAAGAAGGTTACCAGGGGTATTTATTTTAAAACATGGAAGCGGTTTAATTCCTGGTGCATGACTAAAAAATGTTCACCACAGGAGTTGCCTTCAATATTAGAGTTTCTCAATGAGGGTATGGAGATGGGGCTGGCAGCCAGTACCCTGAAGGTCCAGGTAGCTGCCTTGTCGGTGTTTCTTGAGAGAAAGTTATCTCAAGAACCATTTATAGTGAGATTTTTCAAAGCATTGGCCAGGCTTAGGTCGGTACCTTTCAAATCTTTCCCTAAATGGGATTTATCTCTGGTGCTACAAGGGTTGATCAGAACACCTTTTGAGCCACCACAGGAAGCAACTTTAAAAGTATGGACGCTTAAGCTGGTTGTTTTGGTAGCAGTTACCTCAGCCAGAAGAATTAGTGAGTTACAGGCTCTATCTATAATAGAACCCTTTTGTTTGATATTTTCAGACCGGGTAGTGCTGAAAACTGACCCGGGTTTCTTGCCAAAGGTCGCAACCTTTTTTCATAGGGCACAAGAGATAGTTTTACCTACTTTTTGTCCTACACCATCCAACTCTAAAGAGGAGGCTTTTCATACCCTGGATGTGAGAAGATGTTTACTCCATTATTTAGAGATTACGAGAGAGTTTAGGAAGACAAATTCTCTTTTTATTCTTTTTTCTGGATCACGCAAGGGTCATTGTGCTTCTAAAAGCACTATAGGCAGATGGCTTAGAATGGCGATCAGTGAAGCCTACAGGGCTGCAGTGGCTGATCCTCCCACAGGGGTAATGGCCCATTCAACAAGGGCAGTAGCAACGTCCTGGGCGGAAAGAGCGGGGGCTTCTCCAGGTCGGATCTGAAAAGCGGCCACGTGGACAAGCTTCTCCACCTTCACCCGCCACTACAGGTTGGACTTGCTATCCGCAGCGGATCAATCGTTTGGCAGGAAGGTCCTGCAGGCGGTGGTCCCACCCTAGAGTAAGTACTCTTTTATCATCTCCAGGTGCTGTCCTGAAAGACGAGGGGAGAAAAACCCTAGTTAGACTTACCGGTAACGGTATTTCTACGAGTCTTTCAGGACAGCACCGATGACCCGCCCTAATTGGTTTATAAAAATGTGGTGTTATTGCTATGTTCTGCTTATCTAATTTCAGCATGGCGGGAGGTACTCTATGAACAACTGAGGCCATGGTGGAAGTGTCCGGTCTTTAAAGAAAAAACTGACTGCAGTGTTTCCTGGGAAAAGTGGGTGGAGCTTCACTCTCTCCAGGTGCTGTCCTGAAAGACTCGTAGAAATACCGTAACCGGTAAGTCTAACTAGGGTTTTTTACATATACCTAGTGCAGACAGTTCAGACGGGAAACACATTAACCTTGCAATTTATCGTACGTTCGGCAGAAATTTTCCAAACTTCCCGTTTTTTTTTCCACAAAAACGTCACAAACGATTATTGATTTGTGCCCATTAACTTGCCGAAAAACGAACGAAGTGTCTATACGAACAATTTTTCGACCGATTTTTCGTATAGTGTATGGCCAGCATTAGACATGCACTGTCTCTGTCCAGGGCTGGCCTGTTTTTAGATGAGAAAGGTTATGTGCAAACAGTGAAGGTGGCAGCCATTGATTTGTACAGAGTACAAATCTGAAAGCAGCTGCTGCTTTTTGCAGACAGTGTGCGGCCATGTGAATGTAGCCTTAGAAATATGAATAAATTAATATACAGTAGAGGATGTGTACTTTGTTCTTGATGTTCTGTGGGAGTTCCTGAATTAACAATGATCTAGCTAAAACTAGGTAAATTCTCTAAATTCCAATCTTTTTTTTTTTTTTTTCCGAGTGCACTATAGTGTAGATTTTCACAGCATTCTGTATGAAAACATGTTACCCAAAGATTTTTGCACCAGTTTTTGCTCCCGATATGCTATGCTTTAAAGTAGTTCTAAAAGGCTAAACATTTTTTACCTTAATGCATTCACTGCATTATGGTAAAAAAATGTCCCACTAGTTGTCTTGCCTCCTTATATATTTACCTAAGTCCTATCTCGATCCAGCACTGTGCCTATTTGCTGAGGCACTGGTCTCTCTCTCCTCACAGGCTCAGAGACAGCAGTGGGAGCCATTGACTCCTGTTGCTGTCAATCAAATCTTGTCAGGAGGGAGCAGGGGGCTGGGCCGAGTCGTGTGTGTGCATGGATGCACACAGCCTGGCTCAGGAGTGAGTCCACAGGTGTACCACCATAGAAAGTGTCTTTCTATGATGGCACACAGAGAAGAGGAGGTGCCAGGAGCTCCAGCGCAGCACCCCAGAAGAAAAGGATATGGGCTGCTCTGTGCAATACTATTGTACAGAGCAGGTAAGTATACCATGTTTGTTATTTTAATTGAAAAAAAATAGCCTTTCCAACTGCTTTAATGGTGCTGTTCTATAAGGTGTCTGTTGAGATGAGCACAACGTAAGTTCATTAAAATACAATGGTTATATGTTCTTATAAGTATATGTAACTACAGTCAACCCCCCAAATTCGTGGGGGTTAAGTTCCTAGAGCACCTGCAAATTGTGACAAAACCGCAAATTTTGGATGTGGTCAATAAATGTCTAAATATGCCCTCAAATATGCTCCATCCTTTACTAGCTTGAAAATCTTCAGGCTCCGGTGCTGTTGATGGTCCTGGTTGCGGTTCTTCAGTACCTTCTGCATTGCCTCCTGTAGCAAACTGCTGGTACAATTTCGATGCTCTCTCACGGATGATGTTACCGTCCAGGGGGATGTTCTACTTCCTGCAGTCGAGAACTCTCAGCAAAACACTTGAGATAGCTACACACGGTAAACTGTTATGATGCGGAAATGCTTGGCTGGGGTTTCCACAAACAATTATTAGTTAGATTCTAAGGGAAGAATCCGCTAACGACTGGGGCCGCAAACTCTGAATCAAGAACTTTGCGGTGGTCGACTGTATACGGGATGATCATGAAGATGACACTATATAGCCATGTAATCTTAAGAATCCTTATTTTTGCGATTTAAAAAAAAACAAAGTTTATATTCTGGTGTAATCCTTTGCTTTTTTCGCTGTAAATATGACAGGAGAACAGAGTTATGTTTTCAATTACAAAAGCTATTTAACTTTATTATGCTACTTATGCAAGTAAACAGTCTGGGGAAATCCAAACTATATTACCACAACTAGCTTGCAACTGTTTATTGTAGTAAACCATTATTCCCAAATCTTTCACTCTCACAGACTTTGTTTATGTGCACATGATTATACTGTGGAAATTAGGATGAAGTAAAGTGTTATGGCCAATTGTGCTGAATCAAAGCGGTAATAAACCCAAAATGTATTATATTGCAGCTTACCAATCATTAGCTGTGGTGGCTGCATCAGTTTTCTTTTCTTTGGTTTTTTTCCCCGGGGGATCTGGCAAGTAATACATCCCCCGTACTGGTGAGAAACAACTCTGGATGAAGGAGGCACAGCAGACAACAGCATTGTCAATCTGGGGGGGGGGGGGGCAGGTAGTGGTAAATGTATTAGCAGATTGAGATAAACTAACAAACAGAAGTCAAATTCCAGCTCACACATTATAATCAGTTACAACAAACTTTTTTTTTCTTTTGGGATAAAGGTTTTGCATGAATAAATAAAAGCTGATAACGTTACTCACCCCTGCCAGTGTAAAGTGGTTTGTCTCAGCCATGTAAAGTGATGCTTTCTGCTGGCTGGATCACCAGATCAAAATAAAAGAAAGCTTAAAAAAGGAAAGTAATCACATCTAAGAATTGGTAAGCCGGAAGGCTGGCTAATAAGGCAGTACAGCTGGCCCTCCTGTACTGGGCCCGGGCTCCATGATTTCAAAAGGGGGGCCTGGGCACTTGCCGAGCAGGAGGCCTGGCTGTAAGTCCTTGTGACTCTTGTGGATCCCTCTGCAGCGCTACTTACTTTATCCCTCTAACTGCTCTGCAGGGGGATCGGTTCTTCATATTGCCAACTGTCCAACAATTTTAGAGTAGCAGAATCTCTGCCTTTTCCAGGTCCTAAAATTCCCCCCTTCGTCTTTTTTTTCCGCACATAAGACAACCCATTCACTTGAATGGGCTGCCTTACTTGTGACACATGCAGCATAGAAGCTCTGGAACCTTTTCAGGCGTGCAGCTTTTCAAGTTTGCCACATGACAAAACGCAGGTCTGCATTTGGGGTGCCATTAACAATTAATGGCACTGTAAGCATAATTCGCATTGGCAGTGCATTTCTGAAATGCACTGCAAAATGCGCGTTTCTTGTACGCTTTGTCACTTGTTCAGGAAACGGTAAGTGTGATTTTGGTCTAAGGGCTCTTTCACATGGGCGGCTGAGTCATGGATTTACCGTTATCCCTAGCTGTTCACCCAAATCATAACCATACAGTCAGACAGGGCCTTTAAGGAAGGGTGGGCTCCCTCCAGGCATACCTGCCCTCAATATATCCATTATTATATATGTGCTCCAACTTTGGAGACTTAAAATTTATAGAGTTAGGATTGCAGTACACTGGGGTGCCGTGAGGTGGCCTCTACTGTTTACGCATATATTTGCAAATGTGTGCAAACTTGGTTTTAATGTGAACTATTAGATAGGACAATTTAGTTTGTTGCAGGCTGGTTGGTAAGTGAGCTGGGAATTTTTCTTTGTTGTTTTTTTGACATGTCCCGCCCTTCCATGTGCTCCTTGATGCAAAGGCCAGTTATAAGTTGGGGTGGTTGCCATTTGTTTGTACGGTGTACATGGCATGGCTGCAATGCTTTACTTCACAGCTGTGGCGTTTTTAACGCAGGCTGCAGAGTTTAACAGGCAGCACCACCTGTCAAACTCCCTTATTGAGTTCAATGGGGCTGCTCTGCAACTGAGAGCCAAACACTTGTAGTAAAATTGTTATTCAGTAATTTAAAAAAGTAAAAGAAAAAAAAACAGCCCTCAAGGTGGCAGTAGCGAAGGTAAAATTTCTGCCATGACTGCAAAGCATAGCATCGCAACCGTAGCATTTTAGAGAAAATATAATTTAATATTTTTGGGGAAGGGCCTCTGTCAGGTAGGCTATATGGGGCCCCGTGATTTCTAACAGCAGCCATTGTAAGCTGCAATATAATAAATGTTTAATACTGCTTTAAAGCTGTACTCCAGGAATTTAGCCACTTTCTAAAATATGCTGGCTTACTATTGAGTTAAGTCCAATGAGGGGCATGACACCTCCTGGACTTATCTCTTATTTACCACTGACAGTTTTACTGAGCACTGGGAGTACAGCTATCACTATACTCTTGTTACTCTGACAGGAGAGGTGCTACTTTCTCACACAGCAGACGCTCTTGCCAGCTCTCCCCTCCTGTGTCCGTTTACAGAAGGTTTTGTATTTTGTGAATGAGTTCACATAATACAAAGCTCCTTGTGACTGGGCAAGAGCAGCTGTAGATGACTCTGCAGCTGTAGGAGCTGACATCAGAAGGTCCAGTGTTGGAGTACTGTACTCCCAGCACTCAGAAAAATGTAAATTAAAGAGATTCGCCCACAAGGTGGAATGCACCTCTTTGGAGTTAACCCATATTAAGCTAGCACATTTTAGAAAGTGACTGCATTCCTGGCGTTAAGCTTTAATGTAAATCTTTCATGAGAGAAACCTGGGGCTGCCATTGCTTCCTCTGAAATAGCTACCTGACAGGCTTTATTATTATTATTATTGATGTATTCAGAGCTAACAATCTACACAGCGGTTTACAAAACAAACGGAATAAGTACAGTTACAATATGATTCAAGACAAGAGGGTTAGGGGAACTCTGCTCTTGAGAGCTTAAAATCAAAAGATAAGGGCAAGTGATACAAGATGCAGTAATGCTGGCCATACACTATATGAAAAATCGGCTGAAATTCGGTCATTTAGAAAGTTCATTCGTTTTTCGGCCAGTTAATGGGCACAAAATTGATAATAGTTGGGAGGTTTTTGAGCCGAAAAAATGAAGGACAAGTTTGGAAATTTTCTGCCGAATGAACGATAAACTTAAAGGTTAATGTGTTCCCTGTCTGAACTGTCTGCACTAGGTATATGTAAAAAAGAACAAAAAATGCATTCATTTATGTCCACTGAACGATTTATCAGTCGTTACATGATGGCACTATCGTTTGCGTTTACGACCGAATGTTCGTTTTTCGAAAATGGGTTCGGCAGATTTTTCGTTTAGTATATGGCCAGCATAACTTTAGTTTGGGAAAGTAAAATTTAGTTGCTAGCCAGGGGCAGGATAGGCTTGCCTGAAGAGATAAGATTTCAGGTATCGCCTACCTAAAGGCGGACAGATTGGGGTAAGGAGTTCCAGAGGATGGGATAGGCTTTGGAAAAGTCCTGGAGGCAAGCATGGAGGAGGTGACGAGGGAGCTAGAGAGCAGAGGGTCTTGGGAGAGTGGAAGTGGATGGTTTGGTTTAATATTTTAGGAGGAGGTTAGTGATGTAGCGTTCTGAATGGTTTTATAAGTTGTTGGTAATATTCTTTGTATTGTTTGATCAAAAGCCAGTGGAAGGATTGACAGAGATGGGTTGGTAGATACTTAGCAGTTGATAAAGTGGATGAGCCTGGCACCAGTATTCATGATGGACTGAGGGGATAACCTGTGTAGAAGTAGGTCCATGAGGAGGGTTTTGCAGTAGAGGCAAGAGATAAACAGAAGAGTATAAGGATAATCAAAGGCTTTACTATATAAGTCATTACCTCTGGCTTACCATGTAAGTCATATGTGTGGCAGCAAGACGGGTGGGCTGTAGCCTCCCTGGCGGTTTTCCCGAGTGTGGCTCGGGGTTAAAATTCAGGACCATTAGCGGTAACCCCGAGCCACACTCGGGATTACATCGCAGGATCCTGGTGTGGCTTTACTTACCTTGTCCCCGGGATCCTGCGATGTCCCCCGCAGTGTCCGTGGGCTCCGTCCTCTGCCCGAAGCCTCTCCGTGCCAGGCTCCGTTCCCTGCGAGTGTCGCGACACACGGGGGCGGAGCCTGGCGGCAAATTAAAAAAAATGTCAAAATCATAACACATACAGTACTGTAATCTTACAGATTACAGTACTGTATGAAATTATTTCACATCCCTTTTGTCCCCAGTGCTTTGGCCCATGCCCTGCATGCAGTTTTATGTGATATATACTGTTCTTTCTGCCTGGAAACTGGAGATTGTCCATAGCAACCAAAAAGTGTCCCTTTACGTCAAAAGTGGCTTTAGACCAGCTAGAAAACAGCGATAGTAAATTAGAACACTTGCAGAATTGAGCGATAGTGAATCGTGGGAAAATTTATTCTATTACTATTTATTTTTATTTTTTTTAATTATTTATTTTTATTTATTATATTATAATTTATGTTTTTGTGTTTCAAACTTTATCCTACCCGGGATATCTACTAGACTCTTATTTGGAGAGATTTAAGTGTGTTATTGTTAAGAATTACAGACCTACAATATAAAACGCCAAATTTCCATGCAAAATAATTGTACCGCTTTCAGCACCTAAAATCCGAAATAATCATACCGCCAGGGAGGTTAATGCCCACTCACAGCACATTTGCATCCATGTTTTCTAGCTGTGCTCTCCCAGTACAATGACCAAGCTATCACAAAGGCAATGCAATTGGATAACGTGCTAGTAGGAACCAATGGCAGCTCCCATTTATTTTGTCATCATGGACCCAAAATTGCGGGGATGTTTAATTTTGGGTCTGTGATAACTAATGCTAAGCACAAGATTCTTTTAAACTCTTCTATAAATAAATGGATAATCCCTGCCTTTGCTTCTGCTGGTGACTTGTGACATGATGTGGACCCTTTATAAGGATGATGCTGATTGGACACCTTTGCCTGAACGCTACTTCCTCAAACTGTTAACTAGAGACACCAATGCCTTGTAGCTGAAAGTAGCAAAGTAAATGTTGTTTTCTTTAGGAAAGGTAACTACTTCTTTTTTCTCTTTAGTGTGTTTAGTGCAGTACACTCATGAGGATATCTGAAGGATGGTACATACTGTAAATATTGTTTCACTTATGTTTCAAAAAGCTCAGGGGACGGTGTAACATAATAACTTACAAAGCTACATAAAAGGAATTTTGCACAGTCAGCATTTTTAATATGACCCAAATATGTGTTTACAACATGTGTGAAAAATATGTGGATCTTCCTACTATAAAGGCTGGGCACATAAATGTCTCAGCTCAACTCAGTTATGTTTTGAATAAAAAAAAAGAGAAAAGGAGGATATAACAAGTGATAAAGTGTATACAAGTGATAAAGCACAGACTGACATTAGGAAAAGCCTAGAGGAAAATGGTGTGTTTGCCACTGTTTCCAGTCTTATACTAACAACTTTGGCTTAAAGCAGTGTTCAGCCCCTGCTACATACTGTAGCTGCTAACTTTTAATAATAGGACACCTACCTGTCCTGGAATCCAGCGATGTTGGTACCCCAGCCGATGTTTTAATCGGCTCTTGGGTGCTGCTGCTGCCGCCGCCGCCATAGCCGGTAAGGGAAAGCCACATCGGCTTTCGGCTTGCGGCTCCACAGCCGGTTCCCTACTGTGCATGCGCAGAGCATGCTGCGCTCTTACTGGCCCGGCGGCAGGGGAAGGAGGAGGCAGGATGGACTTCTGACATACCTCGCTACGGCAAGGTCCGACGGAAGTGGGGAACGGGTACCTGTCAAAAACAGGTACCCCCTCCGAAAGGTGGCAAATGTGGCACCGGAGGGGGGAGAAGACAGATAAGCGGAGCTTCCACTTTTGCGGAACTCTGCTTTAAAATGTCACAGATACTATATGTGATACCTGATATTTGATTTCAGCAGGTTTGTGTGATATTGGGTGCCTTTTATGCCGTGTACACACGGTCGGACTTTTCAGCTACAAAAGTCCGCCGGACCAAATCTGGCGGACAATCCGCCTGTGTGTGGTCTGCATCGGACTTCCGACGGACCGTTTCGGTCGGAAATCCGACGTACTTTAGATTTGAAGCCTGCTTCAAATCTTTACGTCGTAACTCCGCCGGACTCAGTTCCTGACGGAAAGCATGTTCGTCTGTATGCTGGTCCGACGGACCAGATACGACGGAAGGGCAGGGTACTGCATCTCGCGCTCGCTGCAATAGGAAAAACAACATTTCCTATTGCGGCGAGCGCGGGGCATCCCAGGCCCTTAAGTCTGGTATGAATTTTAAGGGGAACCCACCTACGCCAAAAAAACGGCATGGGGTCCCCCCCAAAATCCATACCAGACCCCGACCTGAGCATGCAGCCTGGCAGGTCAGGAAAGGGGGTGGGGACGAGCAAGCACCCCCCCCTTCCTGAACCGTACCAGGCCGCATGCCCTCAACATGGGGGGGTGCTTTGGGGGAGGGGGGCGCCCTGCGGGGGCCCCCCACCACAAAGCACCTTGTCGCCATTTTGATGAGGACAAGGGCCTCTTCCCGAGAACCCTGGCCATTGGTTGTCGGGGTCTGCGGGCGGGGGGCTTATCGGAATCCGGGAGCCCCCTTTAATAAGAGGGCCCCCAGGTCCCGGCCCCCCACCCTATGTGAATGAGTATGGGGTACATGGTACCCCTACCCATTTACCTAGGGAAAAAGTGTCAATAATAAAACACACTACACAGGTTTTTAAAGTATTTATTAGACAGCTACGGGGGGGTCTTCTTCCGACTTCGGGGGTCCTCTTCCCACTTCAGGGGTCCCTCCGGTTCCTCTTCTCCTGGCGTCCGGTTGGTTGTTCTCCGCTCTCTCTGGCCTCTTCTCCCGGTGTTCCAGTTCTTCTGCTGGCTCCTCCGCTATCTTCATGCCGCTTTTTTGCCAGCAGAGGCCCGGACTTCTGGGCTTCTTCTCTTCTTCCGATGTTGACACGATGGTCTCTCCGGCTGGAATGCTCTCTAAGCGCTCCGATGTGACTTATATAGGCTGAGACCCCGCCCCCTTATGCCGTCACAGTCTCTGGGCATGCTGGACTGTGACGTTATAGGGGGCGTGGTCAACATCACCCGGTGACCGCGCCCCCTAAAACGTCACAGTCCCAGCATGCCCAGAGACTGTGACGGCATAAGGGGGCGGGGTCTCCGCCTATATAAGTCACATCGGAGCGCTCAGAGAGCATTCCAGCCAGAGAGACCGTCGTGTCAACATCGGAAGAAGAGAAGAAGCCTAGAAGTCCGGGCCTCTGCTGGCAAAAGAGCGGCATGAAGATAGCGGAGGAGCTGGCAGAAGAACTGGAACACCGGGAGAAGAGGCCAGAGAGAGCGGAGAACAACCAACCGGACGCCGGGAGAAGAGGAACCGGAGGGACCCCCGAAGTCGGAAGAAGACCCCCGAAGCCGGAAGAAGACCCCCCCGGAGTTGTCTAATAAATTACTTTAAAAACCTGTGTAGTGTGTTTTATTATTGACACTTTTTCCCTAGGTAAATGGATAGGGGTACCATGTACCCCATACTCATTCACATAGGGTGGGGGGGCGGGACCTGGGGACCCTCATCTTGTCTGGGAGAGGCCCTTGTCCTCATCAACATGGGGACAAGGTGCTTTATGGTGGGGGCGAGATTGATGTCCTTTTCTAGTCCCGTTGTACCCGAGTCACGTTCAAAATGAACGGACTTGTCCGTGTGTGAGAAAGTCCGTTCATTCTGAAAGTCCGGCAGAAGTTCGTCAGGAAGACCGGATTCCAGAAAGTCCAGTCGTGTGTAGGCAAGTCCGTCCGTTCAGAAAGTCCAGCGGTAGTCCGCCGGAAGTCTGGCGGCAAGTACGTCGGACCTAGCTTCCCAAAAAGTCCGACCGTGTGTACGCAGCATTAGGCTGCTTTCACACCGAGCAGTTTTTGAAGCGCTTTCACCAGAACAGCTTAAGAAAAAATGTTTCCCTTTTAAATTCTATGTATGTGTTCATACTGGATGCGCTTCCGTTGCGGTGTAAAGAATCCCGCTTGCCACATTTTTGGAGGATGTCTAGTCGGATTTAAAAAAAACTGCACCAAAAAACGCACCTCCCCATTGAAGACAATAAAATGTGCCGTAAAAATGTGGCAAAAATGCACCCACGATGCATTTTTGGTGTGGTTTTTGAGTCATACGTCCTTTAAAAAAGCACAGCAAACCAGGTAAAATCACATCAAAAATGATTTTTTTTTCTGTGTTTTTGCAGTGGATCAGTGTGAAAGTAGCCTTCTTATAACAGATAACCAGGGCCGGCTCTACCATGGGTCCGGAGCAGCACTTTCAGGGGGGCAGCAAATTGCCGTCCGCCAGCCAGCCTGTTCCGCCCGCTCCGCTTCTTATCCCACTGTGAAGGAGCCCGGCGCCGAGGTGACAGGAACGTTCGGGCAGAACACTTGCTGCCTAGGGGGGAGTAGTCAGCGGGCAGGTCAGCGACTGAGTGAACAGGCGGGCCTGTGGGCAGGTGAGCGGGCTTGCTGGCCAATCAGCGGGCTGGCAGGCGGATGAGCAGGGAGATGACATCATCTTTCACCACCCGCCCTGCATCACTGCAGTTCCGCCCTCAATGTGCAGCTACGGGCAGCAGAGAGATTACATCATCTCTCTGCTGCCTGCTTTCACTCTGGGACACAGCAAGTGACAATCTGCAATGTGTGGCAGGTGACGTTATGGCAAGTAACAATCCGCAATATGTGGCAGGTGATGTTGTGGCAAGTGACAATCCGCTACGTGTGGCAGGTGACGTCGTGGCAAGGAACAATCTGCTACGTGTGGCAGGTGACGTGGTAAGTGACAATCCGCAACATGTGGCAAGTGACAATCTGCAACTTGTGGCAGGTGACGTCGTGGCAAGTGACAATCCGCAACTTGTGGTAGGTGATGTGGCAAGTGACAATCCGTAACGCGTGGCAAGTAACAATCCGCATCTGAAGGCAGGTGACGGTGGCAAATGACACACTCAGGGCTCCTACTGATTCTGCATTATGGTGAGTTGAACTATTTCATTTTATATAACAATGTAGTAATAGAAATAATGCACTTCAATCATTCTTTTTTGCGATACAGCACTGCGTCGCTTTAACTGACGATTGCGTGGTCGTACGATGCTGTACCCAAACAAAATTTGCATCTTTTTTTTTCCCCCACAAATAGAACTTTCTTTTGGTGATATTTATTCAGCGGTTTTTATTTTTTACGCTATAAACAAAAAAAGAGCGACAATTTTGAGCAACAATTTTGAAAAGAACACAATATTTTTTACTTTTTGCTATAATAAATATCAAAAAAATAAATAAAAATATTTCATCAGTTTAGGCCAATATGTATTCTTGAAAAGGTGTAACAAGTAATTCTGCCCAAAAGAATAAGCAGCTAACACGGCCAGTAGGATATGTGCATAAATCAGAAAACAAAATAAGTGTAGCGCTAATATGAAAAGTGAAATAACTACACAATATGTAGCATAAAGACCATTAGATCTTTAAACTAGCGAACTTCAAACAATAAAAAGTAAAAAAAAGGGGAACATCAAAAAAAATAAATGAGTTGAAGTCCTCAGTGAGTATATAACTCATACAAAGTGATGGAATGATAGTCCTCAATAACTGCCACTCCCACTGCCGCCATTTTACTTATACATCGCTGTTTTTTATCCATTCTCATGTGAGTGTATTTCTTTTTTTAAATAAATTTGGTACGCATTTTTTATGGAATTACACTATGTGGCCTTCCTTTTTTTCCTTTCCATCCAATGTAATTATCATCCACTTTGGGCATCACCCCTGAGGGACATACCGGTTCACGGATCATCCCAGGACCTTTTCTCAACTTCCACGGAACCCTATCAGCTGGTTACCACCCAAGCTTGTTTGACCCAATTGAACGTATGTTTCTTTGGGTGCAAACGTTCCGGTAAGCCTCCCTGTTGTTGGTGGTGGTGTTCCTTTTAGTTCAGATGTTACGTGCACATTGATACATTCTATGTATGAAGTCACATATTTATTGAGGACTATCATTCCATCACTTTGTATGAGTTATATACTCACTGAGGACTTCAACTCATTTATTTTTTTTGATGTTTCCCTTTTTTTTACTTTTTATTGTTTGAAGTTCGCTAGTTTAAAGATCTAATGGTCTTTATGCTACATATTGTGTGGTTATTTCACTTTTCATATTAGTGCTACACTTATTTTGTTTTCCAATATGTATTCTCCTACATATTTTTGGTAAAAAAAACCTCAATTAGCGTACATTGATTCGTTTGCGCAAAAGTTATAGCGTCTACAAAATAGGGTATAGATTTATGGCTTTCTTTTTATTTATTTTTTTACTACACCCTGTTCCAAATTATTATGCAAATTCTATTTCAGTGTCACAAAGATTAAATATTTTGTTTTTCAGTTTAACTCATGGATGGCATTGTGTCTCAGGGCTCTTTTGATCACTGAAAACAATCTCGGATACCTGTGATAATTAGATTGCCAGGTGAGCCCAATTAAAGGAAAAACTACTAAAGGAGGGCGTTCCACATTATTAAGCAGAGCACCATTTTCAAGCAATATGGGGAAGAAAAAGGATCTCTCTGCTGCCGAAAAGAGTGAAATAGTTCAATGCCTTGGACGAGGTATGAAAACGTTAGATATTTCACGAAAACTTAAGCATGATCATCGCACTATTAAGAGATTTGTGGCTGATTCAGAGCACAGACAGGTTTCGTGCAGATAAAGGCACATTGAGGAAGATTTCTGCCAGATCCATGCATCGGATCAAGAGAGCAGCTGCTAAAACACCATTACATAGCAGCAGACAGATATTTGAAGCTGCTGGTGCCTCTGGAGTTCCACGGACATCAAGGTGTAGAGTCCTCCAGAGTCTTGCAACTATGGATAAACCTTCCATTCGGCCACCACTAACTAATGCTCACAAGCAAAAACGGCTGCATTGGGCAGAAAAATACATGAAGACTACTTTTCAAACAGTCCTGTTCACTGATGAGTGCCGTGCAACCCTGGATGGTCCAGATGGATGGTTGGTGGACGGCCACCCTGTTCCAACAAGGCTGCGACATCACCAAGATGGTGGTGGAGTCATGTTTTGGGCTGGAATCATGGGAAGAGAGCTGGTCGACCCCTTTAGGGTCCCCGAAGGTGTAAAGATGACCTCTGCAAAGTATGTTGAGTTCCTGACTGACCACTTCCTTCCCTGGTACAGAAGGAAGAAATATGCTTTCCGTAATAAAATCATCTTCATGCATGACAATGCACCATCTCATGCTGCAAAGAATACCTTTGCATCAATGGCTGCTATGGGGATAAAATGAGGGAAAGTCATGGTGTGGCCTCCATCCTCCCCTGACCTCAATCCTATTGAGAACCTTTGGAGCATCCTCAAGCAAAAGATCTATGAGGGTGGGAGGCAGTTTACATCCAAACAACAGCTTTGGGAGGCTATTCTGACATCTTGCAAACAAATTTAAGCAGAAACTGTCCAAAAACTCACAAGTTCAATGGATGCAAGACTTGTGAAGCTGCTATCGAATAAGGGGTCCTATATTAAAATGTAACGTGACCTGTTACAATGTTGTTCAAAGTTTGATTAAAATAGCTTTTGATTTCAGTAAATATGCTGCAAACACAACAAATGACAATTTTAAGTTCTTTACAACCCATAAAGTGTTTTGAAACTTTCTGTGCGTAATAATTTGGAACAGTGCATTGTAAGTTTTTTATTTTGAAAAAAAAAAAAAAACTGTTATCATTAGGAGGTTTGTTCAATAAAATTTGAATTGTACTCTTAATAGTTGATAACATGAGAATTATGCTGACTGTTGTTTACATCAATTATTTAGGTAAATGAGAAAAATATCATTGGCATAATAATATGGAACAGGGTGTAGAGCCATTACAAGTCCACTTTATACATGTATGGAGCCATGAGATGTCTTCTTTATACTCCTACATACATGTATTGATCCATGACACGTCCTTTTACGCTCCTATACACATGTATAGAGCCCTGACAGGTCCTTTTATATTCCTATATACAGTATCTCACAAAAGTGAGTACACCCCTCAGGTTTTTGTAAATATTTTATTATATCTTTTCATGTGACAACACTGAAGAAAGGACATTTTGCTACAATGTAAAGTAGTGAGTGTACAGCTTGTATAACAGTGTAAATTTGCTGTCCCCTCAAAATAACTCAACACACAGCCATGTCCAAACCTCTGGCAACAAGAGTGAGTACACCCCTAAGTGAAAATGTCCAAATTGGGCCCAATTAGCCATTTTCCCTCCCTGGTGTCATGTGACTTGTTAGTGTTACAAGGTCTCAGGTGTGAATGGGAGCAAGTGTGTTAAACTTGGTGTTATCGCTCTCCCTCACTCAAACTGGTCAATGGAAGTTCAACATGGCACCTCATGGTAAAGAACTCTCTGAGGATCTGAAAAAAAGAATTGTTGCTCTACATAAAGATGACCTAGGCTATAAGAAGATTGCCAAGACCCTCAAACTGAGCTGCAGCATGGTGGCCAAGACCATACAACGGTTTAACAGGACAGGTTCCACTCAGAACAGGCTTCGCCATGGTCGACCAAAGAAGTTAAGTCGACATGCTCAGCGTCATATCCAGAGGTTGTCTTTGGGAAATAGAGGAATGAATGCTACAAGCATTGCTGAAGAGGTTGAAGGTGTGGGGGGTCAGCCTTTCAGTGCTCAGACCATACATCGCACACTGCATCAAATTGGTCTGCATGACTGTCTTCCCAGAAGGAAGTTTCTTCTAAAGAAACAGTTTGCTGAAGGCAAGCAGATTAAGGACATGGATTACTGGAACCATGTCCTTTGGTCTGATGAGACCAAGATAAACCTTTTTGGTTCAGAAGGTGTCAAGCGTGTGGGGCGGAAACCAGGTGAGGAGTACAAAGATAAGTGTGTCTTGCCTACATTCAAGCATGGTGGTGGGAGTGTCTTGGTCTGGGGCTGTATGAGTGCTGCCGGCACTGGGGAGCTACAGTTCATTGAGGGAACCATGAATGCCAACATGTACTGTGACATACTGAAGCAGAGCATGATCCACTCCCTTCAGAGACTGGGCCACAGGGCAGTATTCCAACATAATGACTCCAAACACACCTCCAAGATGACCACTGCCTTGCTAAAGAAGCTGAGGGTAAAGGTGATGGACTGGCCAAGCATGTCTCCAGACCTAAACCCTATTGAGCATCTGTGAGGCATCCTCAAATGAAAGGTGGAGGAGAGCAAGCTCTCTAACATCCACCAGCTCCGTGATGTTATTATGGAGGAGTGGAAGAGGACTCCAGTGGCAACCTGTGAAGCTCTGGTGAACTCCATGCCCAAGAGGGTTAAGGCAGTGCTGGAAAATAATGGTGGCCACATAAAATATTGACACTTTGGGCCCAATTTGGACATTTTCACTTAGGGGTGTACTCACGTTTGCTACCAGCGGTTTAGACATTAAGGCTCCATTCACACTAGCGCGTTTTTTGATGCATTTTGCATTTTGCAGAAATGCACGGGAATTTTTTAACATGGGTTCCTATGGAACATGTTCACATCAATGCTTTTTTGTTTCTCTGCATTTTTGGAAAGGGTCAGGGACTTTTTTTCATGCAAAATGCAGCGTTTTGCATGTAAAAGAATTCAATGGACAAGCATCAAAAACGCAAGTGCACTGTTTTTGCAGCGTTTTTGGTGCGTTTTTGATGCGTTTTTGCCTTTTTTTTTTTTTTTTTTTCTTTTTTTTTTTTTGTTAAAAACGCTGCTCAAAAACGTGGCAAGCATGAAAAAAAAACCTCCAAAAATGCTCAAAAGCAACATGCATAGGTGTGAATCGAGCCTAATGGCTGTGTGTTGAGTTATTTTGAGGGGACAGTAAATTGACACTGTTATACAAGCTGTACACTCACTACTTTACAAAGTGTAGCAAAGTGTAATTTCTTCAGTGTTGTCACATGAAAAGATGTAATAAAATATTTACAAAAATGTGAGGGGTGTACTCACTTTTGTGAGATACTGTACATGTATAGGGCCATGACAGGTCCTCTTTATACTGCTATATACATGTATAGAAGCATGACAGGTCCTCTTTATACTCCTACATACATGTATAGAGCCATAACAGGTCCTCTTTATACTTCTATATACATGTATAGAGCCATGACAGGTCCTTTTTATACTCATATAAACATGTGTAGAACCATGACAGGTCCTCTTTATATTCCTTTACATGTACAGAGCCATGACAGGTTCTCTTTCTACCCCTATTTACATGTATAGAGCCATGACAGGTGCTCTTTATACTTATATATACATGTATAGTGCCACAACCGGTCCTCTTTATACTCCTTTATACATGTATAGTGCCAGGACAGGTCCTCTTTATACTCCTATACATGTAGACTGCCATGACCAGTCCTCTTTATACTCCTAGATACATCTATAGCGCCATGACATGTCCTTTTACACTCCTATACACATGTATAGAGCCCTGACAGGTCCTTTTATACTCCTATATACATGTATAGGGCCATGACAGGTCCTCTTTATACTCCTACATACATGAATAGAGCCATAACAGGTCCTCTTTATACTTCTATATACATGTATAGAGCCATGACAGGTCCTCTTTATACTCATATAAACATGTGTAGAACCATGACAGGTCCTCTTTATATTCCTTTACATGTATAGAGCCATGACAGGTTCTCTTTCTACCCCTATATACACATATAGAGCCATGACCGGGCCTCTTTATACTCCTTTTATATATGTATAGAGACAGGGCAAAAAGCACTGGGAGGTCTGACAACACCAGACTACAAAAATGCAGTGTGTTGTTAGCCCACAAAAGGGGCTTAGGAGCAATGTATTTCTCACAGATCAATGGGTATTTGATGTACTTCAGATTATTATCTATTTTCAGATTATTTACAGGAATAAAATATATCAAATAACTGAGATATGCACTGCATTTTTTTCTGGCTTTACATAAGTGTTGATTTTACATTTCTTAGCTAAATCAGCAACAAGCTTGTGTATTTTGTTTTTTTTATGTTTTAAGTGTTAGCCCTGGTTCACACTGGATCGTTTTGACATGCGATTTGACATGTCAGTTCGGCGGCGATTGCCGTCAATGACACCGTCCTAATCGGTGCGATGCGGCATCTGCGGCGCTGCACCGATTTCAAAAAGTAGTTTCTGTACTACTTTTGGCGATTCCGAGCTGCGATTTACATTGACATCTGTGCAGAAACCTGAAATCGCAGCTGAAATCGGGGCTGACATGCAGGAGTGAAATTGTGCGAGTTCAGCTGAACTCGCACGGCTTCATTCCCGCAGCTCAATGTGAACCTGGGCTTAGACATAGTTTTCATTTGCTAAGTATTTAAACTTTTTTTTTTTTTTTTTTTTTACAATACGTATAATGATGTTACGTCAACAGGACAGTGTTGAGAGCGGTGTTGCTACTCATATTAATAGAAATGTATGAATGATATTAAAGTGGAACTCGTGACAAAACTTTTTTGAAAACAGTGGGAGGGATATTTTTTATGTTGCAATATTTTTATTAATGTTATTCATTTTGCAGAAAGAGAAAATTAATTATGATCCTATATTTATCAGATGCATAGACTACAATTTTGACTTGTGTATCTATAGAAACATTGTAATGTAAAGTTACAATCAATAGTAAAGTGGACTGAATTGCTGCCAATGACTTATGCAGTTTAGAACGAGTGAATATGACAGGGGTAGGCAACCTTTTGAGCACAGTATACCGAAAAACGTTTTCAAAGAAATTAAGCGTGATTATTTTATAACAAAAAAATGTTAACTTCACACTCTCAATCATGAAAAGGATTTTTTTATAAAGTAAATGCTGTAAACTACTTAAGTAATGGTGACTAATTAAAATCCTGCACTCTCATGCCTTAGATTAGCCCCAATTCCTGTACCTCCAGTCCTCAGATCAGCCCTAATTCCTGCACCTTCACACCTCAGATCACTGTACTACCCTGAAAATCTGTCCCCCCACTGTACTACCCTGCACATCTGCCCCACCTTTGTACCCCCTGCACATCTGCCCCACCACTGTACCACCTTGCTCTTCTGTCCCACCACTTTAAACCCCCAGCTCTTCTGTCCCACCACTGTTAGCCCTCTGCCCCAACAATGAACCCCCTTTCTCATCTGCCCCACCACTGTATCTTCCTGCATTTCTGCTACACTGCTGTACCCCCATGCTCTTCTATCCCACCGCTGAACCGCCTTCTCACCTGTCCTAGCCCTGAACCCATCTGCTCATCTGCCCCACCACTGTAACCCCCTTTCTAATCTGCGCCACCACTGTTCCCCCTGCTCTTCTGCCTCACCACTGTAACCCCCTGCTCATCTGTCCCACCAATGTACCTCCTTTCTCATCTTCCCCACCACTGTACTCCCCTGCACATCTGCCCCACCTCTTTACCCCCCTGCTCTTCTGCCCCACCTCTGTACCCCCCTGCTTTTCTGCTCCACCAATGTACTTCCTTTCTCATCTTCCCCACCACTGTACCCCTCTGCACATCTGCCCCACCTCTGTAACCCCCTGCTCTTCTGCCCCACCTCTATAACCCCCTGCTCATCTTTCCCACTAATGCACATCCCTTTCACATCTGCCCCAACACTGAACCCCCCTGCTTATCTTTTGCACCACTGTTACCCCCTTCTCATCTGGCACAACACTGAACCCCCCCTGCTCATCTGTCCCACCACTGTAATTCCCCGCTCATCTGCCCTATCACTGTACTGTACTGTACTGTGCTCTTCTGTCTCACCGCTGAACCCCCTTCTCATCTCTCCCACCACTGTACCTCCTTCACTTTTGTCCAACCACTGTACCCCACTGAACATCTGCCTCACCCCCCCCCCTGCTATTCTGTACCCCCCTGCTCTTATGCCCCACCACTGTAACCCCCTGCTCATCTGTCCCACCAATGTACTTCCTTTCTCCTCTGCCCTGCCACTGTACCCCCCGGCACAACTGCCCAATCTCTGTACCCCCCTGCTCTTCTGCCCCACCAGTGTAACCCCCTTCTCATCTGTACCATCACTATAACTCCCTTCTCATCGGGTCCATCACTCAACCCCCCCTGCTCCTCTGTCCTACCACTGTAACCCCCTGCTCATCTGCCCCATCACTGTAACCCCCTTGCTCTTCTGTCCCACTGCTGAACTCCCTTCTCATCCTTTCCACCACTACCCCCTGCACATCTGCTCCACCATCTTACCCTCCTGCTCTTCTGTTCTACCGCTAAACCCCCCCCCCTGCTTATCTGCCCCACCGCTGTACCCTCCTACTCATCTGCTCCACTGCTGTACCCTCTTCTCATCTATGATATGCGCGATATGCAGAGTGGTGCAAGGAAGCAGAGATGAGTAACATCTAACTGTCCTGGCACACTCATCCCCCCAATTTTTATTTTTATTTTTTTCAGCAAAGTTCCCAGAAGCTCAACAGTAATTCCACACACTGTTACCCGATTGTGGTTTTCTCAATCACAGTGAAATCCCTTCTTTCTGAGATTGGTAGTGGCAACCAAGCGAGTCATCTTCCTCCAGATGATGGGTGGGGCTAGCAGGACTGTGATTGGCTTTGGCAGTGGCCAATCACAGTCCTCCTCCTCCTGGAAACAGGGACCGCCCCCCTAGCAGAACTGCACCCAATCTCTTCCCCATCACAAGAGCTGACGATTGCAGCTACAAAGTTAGATAACCATTCAAAGTTTTCCCATTGTTTACAATGTGTAGGGACAGAGTGCCTTTCCCCAAGTGCAGGTGCGGCATGGGGATTGTGACATTGGAGTGCATTAGTGTCTCACTGACACTTCCCTGCACTGCTCTGCTGTTGGGGAGGGAGTCGGGTGCCGGCAAAAGAGGCTTTAGATGCCACTTGCGGCACCAGTGCCGGGGGTTGCCTACCCTTGGAATATGAGATAGAGGCTGGTAGTTTTGTATCAAAAATATAAATGAACTCCCAATTAGCTTGTTAGGTAGCTTTCTCCAGACAGTTAAAGTATACACAAACTTATTTATGACTCAAATATCTTAAAGTGATTGTAAAGTCTCTTCTTCTTTTTTTTTTTTTTTTAAATAACAAACATGTTATAGTTGTCTGCTCTGTGTGATAGATTTGCACAGACCAGCCCAGATCCTCTTCTCGGGTCCCTCTTCGCTGCTCCTTGCCCCTCCCATTTGTCGACTGCCCCCACAGCAGGCAGCTTGCTATGGGGGCACCCGAGCCGAGCTGCAACTCTGTGTGTCCATTCAGACACGGATGGCCCCATCCCCTCTCTCTCCTTATTAGCTAACTGACATTGATTGACAGCCGCGGGAGTGAATGGCACCGTTGCTGTGTCTCAGCCAATTGGGAGGGGAGTCCCGGATGGCAGAGGGACTCGTGGACATCGCTGGACAGAGATAGGCTCAGGTAAGTATTAGGGGGTGCTGGGGTGGCTGCTATATACAGAAGCCTTTTTATATTAATGCATAGAATGCATTAAAGGGGTTGTAAAGGTTCGGATTTTTAGAAATGAAAAATAACAAACATGTTATACTTACATGTTCTGTGCAAGGGTTTTGCACAGAGCAGCCCCCATCCTCCTCTTCTGGGGTGCACTGCCGGTGCTCCTGGCTCCTCCTCTTCATTGGGTGCCCCCCAGGAGAGCTGCTTTCCCTGGGGGCACCCGTGCTGACGTGCTCCCGATTCCTGCTGCTGCGTCTATTGACACAGACAGCAGGACTCGGTCCTGCCCCTGCTCTCGTGTCACTGGATTTGATTGACAGCAGCGGGAGCCAATGGTTCCCTCTGCAATCAATCTGTACAATGAGATGAGAGCCAGCAGCAGGAGCCACTGGGCTCGTGCATGGGGCTGGAACGAATGGGCTCAGGTAGGAAATAAGGGGGGGTCTATGGGGGCGCTGCAGAAAAAGAAAAACGTGAAAAACTTTAAGACTTTACAACCCGTTTAAGATAAAAAAAGGAACTCTGCCTTTACAACTCCTTTAATCAAGTATAAAAGACAAAAAAAAGGGGGAGTTTCAGAGTAACTACGGTGGAGGGTTTTCCTTGCAACTCAGACCGTCTAAATACCTGATGGGTCATTAGAGAATACACACTTCATATAAATGAAAAAAGAGGTGCAAAAAAGTTGAGAATGGAAAAGCAAAGAGATGGGAAAAAGAAGAAAATGAGTCTTTGTCCGTGTCCTGAAATATAGCTCAAGATCACTCAATAGAATTGTATTGTATCCAGGGTTGCCATGTTTGTTCGAATATATTGGCTGTCATACATTATGCTAGTCAATTTATCCTTAACCATAGTCCAGTTAACCTTTTGTTTAATAAGATACAGGAGAACTGTAGGTTTTTTTCCAACATTGATCAATCGCAATTCTAGCTGCAAGAAATTTATACTAAATAAGCTTGCCTGTCCCTTTGGCAACCTCTGAGAAGGTGGCTCGTACTAGTGCATCAATTGGAGACCTTTTAGGATTAATTAGGGTCATCATATAGATCAATAAAATGCGACCGGCAGTAGTCTTGGGGCTTTTGGATGTCTACACAAGCGAGGCTTTTACTGGTAAATAGCATGCATAAAATAGGTTAAAGGGCATATAATAGGAGATGTTTTTTTTAATGAGTGGTCTGGGGACAGGGTCCCTTTCATATGTATATTACAATAAAACATTAGTTAGTATTTGTTTACAGTGTTGTTATGCAGATGATGTTTTTTTTTTTCCACAAAGCTATTTAATTTTTGTGGCAGTCCCATTTTCATCTTATTTTATAGGTTTACGATAATTCTTTGCATTGCAGGGTGAAATTAGTCAACTTTCTGGTGCCATGCTGGCCTGGCAGAAGTTTAAGATGCCGTATACAGTACCAACCTGCATACTACATGGGTAGTAAGAGTGCTGTGTCTCCAGCGATTAGCAATGAAGACAGCAAGTCTCACCCAGTTCTGAAAGAGCCACAGATGCCGTTCTCTCGTTCTGTGATAGGAAGCTTTTTCCAGGAGCAGCCCAAACTGGGGAACCAATTTCTGGAGGATGCCCTTCTCCAGAGTTACTTGAGGAGACATCTTCCTTCACTGGTGGGCAGTAGACCTTTTATATGCAAATTATATTTTAGCTGAAAGAAGTTTTATAGTATTAACAAGAACTTTCCAGTGTCTGCTGACCCTCATGTAGTAACACAGAGGGGTCTGATCCTCCTGCATTTCCCACCTTTGATCAAAACTGCTTTTTTAGATTACACTACAGGTAAGGTGTTGCATAAACATTGTTATATCTAAATAACTAGAAATAAAAGGGTTGGGAGCCTGATCCCCAACCAGGTGCTCACCAAAGAACCGGGGGGCGGTTGGACTATCTCGGTACAATGCAATGAAAGTAAGTTCACATATATGCGCAATCATGTAAAAAAATTTATACAAAAGTTTATTGATAAACAATACATGACAGAAATTATAATAATTGGTTAAAAAAATATAGGTGACGGTCCATGTGTTTATCACCAAGATAATACTCTTCTGATGGGGAAGATCACAGTGGGATAGTAGGTCACGGACAATATTTCTCCTAGTTTCGCGGACTGAGCTACTTCATCAGGAAAATATCTGCAATTTAATTAGCACATGATCAAAAACAATGCATGTATTCACATACAGCAAAAAAAAATTGTTACAGGAAATATATGAATTGAAACAATATACAGCTGTTAAATAGACAGATACAGATACAAGACCACTTACCCAAATCCCAGTATGCACAGGGCACAGAGCGTCACCAGTAGGGGTCTCCTGCGGCGACAGGGGGAGACTAACTATTCAAAAGGCTGGAGTCTGAATAAAATAAGGCGCATGCAATGGGTAAACCATAAACTGAGGCACATGAGGGGGGGGAGGGAAAATAGGGGTGAAAGGAAAATCCGGGAAAACGTGACCATTGAACCGGAATTTAATAAGTGAATGGAAAATTCCATGTGAAGGATTGGGTGAGTATAAGCTTTGTGCTCACCCCTAGACAATACGTGCAGTTAACCCATGCAGTGTGAGCACAGCTCCATGGGGAAAAAAAAAATGCCCAGAATTGGGCTTTAACTGCCATGCAGTCGTAACATGTCTTATCCTAGGCATAGAGAGGACAGTCCTGCTGTAACTGGTGACCCTAACTCACACGCTACTAATTTTTCTGGGACTGTATATGAAAGTGCCAATGTATACAAGCTGGAATCATGTTATCCTCTGCCCCTAGAGTCGTCTTCATCATCATAGTCCTCCCTAGCCTTGTCAGGCCCCTTTTTTGGCCCAGTTCACCTACCTTCTCACTGATAATGAGTGTAGAGGCTATAAGCTTGCTCCCATGCCTTCCTTAGCAGATTCTATAGCTGATCTGCTCATGGCCTTAGCAGCTTCTGAGCCATTGGTCCTAGTGACTATATGTGATTTTTAGTCACTCTATTCTCTAATTGATGGGATTATCCTTGAGGAGGTGCAGTTTTCTGCTATTATTCTGAAATTAAAATAGAAACAATCTAACTTGTTTGCAGTGTGCACCACTCTGCAGTAGGAGGATCAGCCTGCAGTCTCCAGCCTTGTTAGAATCCCTGGAACCTTTCCACTACACCGTTTTTGGGCCACCTTGAAAAGGAGACCAATATGGTAGTAGGAGACATTCCTGTATTTAAGGAACTCACTGATGAGTGGTTGGAAACCCTCGTTTGAATGTTTCTTTGACAAACTGGCTGAATAGTCAAGGGTCCATAAAAGAGATTTCTTAGTAGAGACCGTGAATCTTTCACCGATAGAGTGGGTGGATGAAAGAGCTGGAATTTAACATTGTAGCCTTGCTGGAAGCAGCTTTGTTTCTCTCTTAAATTTAGCTAGCTACATGGTTTCATAGTTATGTTGAAAAAAGGACGAGTCCATCTAATTCAACCAATAGAAAATAAATAAATAGAAAATCTCCATATATAAGACCCTGTACCCACAGTTGATCTGGGGAAAAAAGGGAAAATACCCTAAAAAAACATTGTCCAATTTGTTCCAGTGGAGGGAAGAATAGCTTTCCTGTTTCCCCAATTGCAATTGGTATTCACTGGATTAATAATTTCTGGTGTTATTTACATGCTGTATATATTCTTTATATATTATTTTTCCTGCAGATATAAACATTGCCCCCTTGTCCTTTGTAATTCCTTAAAAGTGAATAAGCCTGCATCAAGTTCACTATGTGGAACACTCATGTAAGTCCCCTTGTGATAGCATTATCGTTAAAGGATTTTTGTAAAGTCTATTCTATGCGTTAAGGTGAAAAACCTTCTGTAGTGCAGCAGCCCCGAGAGCCCCCCTTTTTCTTACCTGAACCCGATCGTTCCAGTGACGAGCATAAGCCCAGCAGCTTCAGCCGCTGTCTCGGGTCCTCATTGAATAGATTGATAGCAGTAGGAGCCATTGGCTCCCGCTGCTGTCAATCAAATCCAGTGACACGGGGGCCGGGTCCTGCTGTCTGTGTCAATGGACACGGGAGCATGCCCGCACGAGTGCCCCCATGAAATGCGGCTCTCCGTGGGGGCACTCGATGAGTAGGAGCCAGGAGCGCCACCAGGGGACCCCAGAAGAGGAGGATCGGGGCTGTTCTGTGCAAAACCCTTACACAGAGGAGGTAAGTATGACATGTTTGTTATTTTTTTAACTAACCTTTACAATCACTTTAATTAAAAAAAGAAAAAATTCAATTGTAATAAAAAATAAAATCTTCCCTGTCACCCCTGTATACCCATCGAAAACACTCAGCATCTGGCACACATGTGTATGTAAACATAAATTGCCCCATACATCTGAGGTATCACCGTGAATGTCCTAGTAAGAACAATAAATCTTGGGCCAGTATTCATGGTTAACTGTAAACATAAGAATTTTCCATATTTATTTGATAATGCATTCCTCTTCCTAAAAAGTAAAAAACAATAATACTTCTATTACTAAAAATACTCTCATGGGAGGACTAGGAAAATTTATCGGACACACTTGTAAGTTATTCCAACCCAGCCAAAGAAGCAGTCTCAAGCTTATACGATTTTTGTTCTGACAACCACTTGACTACAACAATTGGACTCAATAGATGGACTAGGACTTTCCCCCAGCTTCAAGTGGATACTGTCTTCGGCTACTTTTACACTGGGGTGGTCGGGCGTCGGCAGTAAAGCGCCGCTATTTTTAGCGGTGCTTTGCTGTCATTTTAGCGGCGATATTTGGCTGCTAGCGGGGCACTTTTAACCCGGCAAGGCAGCAGCGTTTTGCTGGCAATTTGAGCAGGGGCGCTTTAGAAGCTGTTTATACACCGCTCCTACAGCACTGCAAAGATACTGCTTGCAGGAGTTTTTTTACCGTCCTGCAAGCACACCGCTCCAGTGTGAAAGCACTTGAGATAGGAGAGGCTCTTTACAGGCGCTATTTTTAGCACCTGTAAAGCGCCTCAGTGTGAAAGTAGCCTTAAAATTATTATTATGTTTTTCCTGGGCAACAATCAAAGCCATGCTGTATGGTGAAATGGTACATATTGTGTATATATATCCCCACATTGATCTTACCTCACGGTCCTAAACTCTTCCTCTTGCTGCCTAAAATGTTGACAAAGACTTTCATTCCTTTTAAACATGCCCCAAAATTAAACGATTTTGGACTGCAGTAGTACGCTATGCTACCACATACCTTGTCAATTATTTGCCCTTAAAGGATAAGTTCACTTTTCGTAAAATATTACATCTTTATTCAAGGTGTGACATGTTACTAATGCAGCAGCCTCGTGATCCCTCACTGTGACAGTGGGCCAAAGATATCTTCCCATTCTGGAGATAGATTAAGCTAGAGTTTGTCCCTCAGCACTATCAAGTTTAGATCCTTCTTTTTATATTGGTTATGAATGTTAACCTCTATCACTTACACAAGTCCTTGTGTAGTGAGTTCAAATGTGCCTTGCCCTGTTTATCCTTGACTTGAAATTATTTTTCTAGGTCAATCTCCAGGGGCTCTTTGCTTGTTATCATTGCCTCTGCAAGGAGAATCTCTGACAGCCGTATACGGAACAGTTTTTTTTTTGGGGGGGGGGTTGTAGTGCGATCAGGTAAGGCCTATGACACAGCTTACCTTCCAATTGCTTTTGCTTTTGTTTTTTATCCAGGTCAAGTTGTAATGCATCAGGCCATCCTAATGCATAGAATTTTTCGGTAACAATTATAGTATTTTTTTGAATACTAGTTCTTAATCCATGTACATATGGAGGACAGGTATTATTATTTCCATTGGAACAGATTCATGTGATAGGAAGTTTAACAGTACATGTGACAAAATTGTAGCATCGAGGGGCAGTGGGATTACATAGAATTCGGGTTAGGAGAGATTAAATGGCTGACAAGAGCATAGTTGCAGTGTATATTATCCTGCCTTTTTTTCTCTGTCCTTCTTCCTCTTTTATACTCAATACATAATTGTTATTGCCACATTGCTTTGAGGATGGTGATAAAACTGAGGAATGTATGGTAAAAAAAAAAATTGCGGGTAGGCAGTTGATTTTACATTACTATTTTTTTATTTTTATTTTTTTATGGAATATCTCTTTATTATCCGTTAAAAAAAGAAAAAAGCAGGTTGTGCAAAAGACTTGGACCATTTAGGTTTTTGTCAAAAAAATAAGTCATGGGTCATTTACTTTAACTAGAGTGTGGTACGGTCATTGTAAATAGTGTGTTCTGAACTTTACTTTTATAACATGGAACTAAAAATGCTTTGATCTGGCCTATAAACTCTCCAGGACTGATTATATTGCAGTTAAATTCTGCACAAACAGGAAAACACATGTTACAATTTCTAAAGAAAAAGAGTCACACATTTACTGTCCTCTGCACTATTTTGCTTTATGTAATTTTTCAGCCTGGAACATGAAAATGTTTTATTCCCAATCTATCCTCTCATCATTTCACAGTTCTGTCAATAAAGACACATTCTGAAAATGTAAAACAAATCACTAAAACCAAAGCGCTCAAAGTCCTCACGAAATCCAATCCAATATGTGAATGTATCTTGTCAATAAAGAAATGCAATGCAAAGACTGGCTGAGCAATATGGAATATCACAAAATTTTTATTGTTAAAACACTGATAGGTTGACCCCCCACCCCTTCAACCTCTGCAGCAATGCTGGCGGCACTCATACGTCTATTTCACAAAGACAAGTTCTGGATATGACGCTGAGCATGTGCACTCAACTTTGGTCGATCATGACGAGGCCTGTTCTGAGTGGAACCTGTCCTGTTAGGCCACTGTATTGTCTTGGCCACCATGCTGCAACTCAATTTTAGGGTCTTGGCAATCTTCTTTTAGCCTTTTTATAGCTCTATGTAGAGCAGCAATTTTTTTTTCAGATCCTCAGAGAGTTCTTTGCCATGAGGTGCCATGCTGAACTTCCAGTGACCAGCATGAGAGAGTGAGAGCGATAACACCAAATTTTAACACACCTGCTCCCCATTTACACCTGAGACCTTGTAACACTAATGAGTTACATGACACCGGGGAGGGAAAATGGCTAATTGGGCCCAATTTGGACATTTTCACTTAGGGGTGTACTCACTTTTGTTGCCAGCGGTTTAGACAGTAGCCTCCCTGGCGGTTTTCCAGAGTGTGGCTCGGGGTTAAAAATCAGGACCATTAGCGGTAACCCCGAGCCACACTCGGGATTACATCGTAGGATCCTGGTGTGGCTTTACTTACCTTGTCCCCGGGATCCTGCGATGTCCCCCGCAGTGTCCGTGGGCTCTGTCCTCGTCCGAAGCCTCTCCTTGCCAGGCTCCGTTCCCTGCGAGCGCCGCGACGCAGGGGGGCGGAGCCTGGCGGCAAATTAAAAAAAGTCAAAATCATAACACATACAGTACTGTAATCTTACAGATTACAGTACTGTATGAAATGATTTCACATCCCCTTTGTCCCCAGTGCTTTGGCCCATGCCCTGCATGCAGTTTTATGTGATATATACTGTTCTTTCTGCCTGGAAACTGGAGATTGTCCATAGCAACCAAAAAGTGTCCCTTTACGTCAAAAGTGGCTTTAGACCATCTAGAAAACAGCGATAGTAAATTAGAACACTTGCAGAACTGAGCGATAGTGAATCGTGGGGAAATGTATTTTATTACTATTTATTTTTATTTTTTTTAATTATTTATTATATTATAATTTATGTTTTTGTGTTTCAAACTTCATCATACCCGGGATATCTACTAGACTCTTGTTTGGACAGATTTAAGTGTGTTATTGTTAAGAATTACAGACCTACAATATAAAACGCCAAATTTCCATACAAAATAATTGTACCGCTTTCAGCACCTAAAATCCGAAATAATCATACCGCCAGGGAGGTTAATGGCTGTGTGTTGAGTTTTTTTGAAGGGACAGCAAATTTACACTGTTATACAAGCTGTATACTCACTACTTTATATTGTAGCAAAAAGTGTAATTTCTTCAATGTTGTCACATGAAAAGATAATAAAATATTTACAAAAATGTGAGGGGTATACTCACTTTTGTGAGATACTGTATGTGTTTTGACTAAGGAGATAAAGGGCTAGGGCTGGAGAACAGTACACCTTTACCGAGATAGGAGTCCCAAACTTGAAGCGTGAATGTGACCAAAAAAGGCGCAATGTCCTTAGGCAGGTGAGCATCTTGATTTGTCCACAGTATGGAAGTCTTGAGGGTCAACCAAATCGTTCTCCAATACTGTCCACAGTTTAGATTCCTGGCAGTGGTACAAGTCGATCTCAATAGAGAGGAGGCATGGTAGTATAGAAGCATATTAGGTAGAGCAATATCACTCTGAGATTTGGGCAAATAGAGGGAGGAACCATGAATCCTAGATTTTTTACGTTTTCAGATATAATGCTGGAGTTTAGGCAAGATATCCACCTTGACCGCGTTCAGCCACTCGAACCATGACACATTTTGCCTCAGGATACTAATTTTATGAGCTATACAGCTCCTTGGATATATGTGTTTTAACAATAAAAACTTTTGTGACATTCCATATTGCTGAGCCAGACTGCACTGCATTTCTTTATTGACAAGATACATTCACATATTGGATTTGATTTGGTGAGGACCTTTTGGTTAGTGATTTGAGCTATGTTTTTGACTTCTTTCCACCACTTTAGGTGGTCACACTAAACAATAGTCGGGATTGTGGAGATAAAGACAAGATGCGCCAATTTAAGTGCAGTATCAAAATGTAACTTTAATATAAATATTAAAAACGAACGGCCAAGTGGCTACTCACAAGGATAAGATAAAAGTAAGGCACATAAAAACATGTAGATAGCCCAGGGATGTCATCTCAGCTGCTCACAGTGCAGGCTCCAAACGATGTTGACAAGGCGCTGGGGAGAAGGTGGAGAGGCTGTCCGCAGTGTGGAAATCCCCGCTGATAGGTGCTAGGCTGTAGGGAAGATGGTAAGACCCAATTGTCCGCAAGGTGAGCCGGCATCTAGTCGGGCACCGAAAGCCAGGACCGGAAGCAGGAACCGGATGAGAACCAGCGTGAAGCGCACCTTACACTGGGATCAGGGCAGCAAAAATGGCGTATGGACGTATCAGATGACGCGTTTCAATGCATCCGCATTTTCATCAGATCAGATCAGTCGGGCCTTACCATCCCGTGGACATTACCTAATATATTTCTAACTTCTGCTACAGAACAGGGCGCCAACGTTTTTTGGTTCATTCTGAAAATTTTAACTGTTGGAAACTTTCATAGAAAAATAGTGGAGTTTGAATATAAACCATATTATAACTTAAAAAGCTCTGAGCAATGATTTTTAAAAGTTGATCAAGTAAATACTCAATACCTCTTTAGAAGAAGCGAACTATAAGGTGATATCCAGATGGTATCTTGTTCCAGTGAGGTTAGTGAAAATCTATCCTGGAGCCTCACCCAGATGTTTCTGTGGCTGTGGCCAGGTGGGAGATATGTTCCATGTTTGGTGGTTATGTCCAAAGGTCCAAAGATTTTGGATTAGAGTATTCGATCTAATTTATTCAGTGACCAGACAGAACATACCCAAAAATCCCAAAACCGATCTGTTCGCTGACCTCTAGGATGAGATCCCCAGACACCTTCAAACTCTTATCTTTTTAATAGCTGTTAAAATCACGATAGCCCGGGCATGGAAATCACCCGTGATCAATATTCCGCTGGTTAAACACAAAATATCCTACATTATGGTTGATGAAAAACTGACCAATATTCTTAAAGACAAGCAAACCAAATTTGAGAGGGTGTGGAATCCCTTGATTAGATATCTCCAGGCCCCTTAGGGGCTGAGGCGTCCTGTGGGATCGAGAGGTCTGCTGTTAACTCCATCCCCACCCCTTTTTTTTTTATTTTTCTCCTTCTCTATTTTTTCCCTCTACCTTTTTTTTTCCCCTTTATTAATCACCAATGTTTTTTTTTTATATACGGATGCATATGGCTGATCAGTAGAGCCTCCCTCATTCCTGATCATTTAGGGAGTACGGCATTGCGCTTTGCGGTACCAAACATAATCTTTGTCAGTATAACGCCCACGTTTTTTGGGTTGTAGTTGTGTTACCATTTGACCAATTGCTAAGGTAACATTCTTTTATAGAGAAGTCTTCACTCTATGTCTGTAAAAGGACAACTACTCTCAGAGTTTATGCTTTTGGTAAACGTCCCCTTAATAAGGGGACTCAGCCTTTTAGCCCGGTTTCACATATGTGCGGTGCGAATTGAAGCTCAGGTTTCACTGGGGAGATAAAAATCTCCTGTTCAACGGAATCATTGGGTTTTAGCTCAGTATCAGGGAGAGGGGGAGGGAGGGGGGGGTGTAGTGAGGAGAAGTAGAAAATCCTTGTTCAGAACACAATGCATCTGCGAATCAGATGCGTTCCCATAGCAGATATTAGGCTTGTAGTTCGCACCGCAATGCCCAAAAAACGCACACGTTTTTTGTGCAATGCGCAGTGCGAATGCAACGCACATATGTGAACCAGATGCATTCATATGAATGTATTTTAAAATGTCCTGCGAATTAGATGTAGTGTAAGCCGCATCTAACTCGCATAGGTGTGAACCCAGGCTCAGGCTCCTTTAATTGGGACCTGTCCATAACACTCAGACGCTTAATTGTTTTGGAGGGAACTCCCCTCCTTGATATTTGTCTAACTACATTGGTCTGTCTGTACTTTGTTAAACTTTTGAATAAAAACCTATTGAAAGAGAAAAGTCGATCAAATATTGGACAGCTGTTAAACACATTCTGATAATTATGGATATTGTTGCTATATCTACTTCCATTATTGTATGTGTGATTTGACTAAATGCGTGAGCAAGAGTTATGGTATATCTTCAGTATAGATGGTTGATAGGCTTTCATGGAGAAAAATTAAACTTCAGAACGTGAAAATACTCCCATCTTGTCATCCTTCAGCCCAGAGACAACTTGAAGGTGAGTATTACAGCAAGAGCTGTGTGTTGTGTTTTTTTTACGTTCTTTTTTTTCTTTATTCCTAACTTTTATGTAATCTTGCACATTCTTATTTTTAATTCAAGAATATTGCATTATCTTTCCAAAAAAGTACAGTATTTTTATTCCTGAATGGTCGAGAAATCATTACAACTTGAATGATTTGTATTTTTAACGTCACTGAGGTGACGTAAAACTCTTTGTATGTATTCTCTAAGTTACTTGAGACATATAACACATTGGCATTGGAAATTAGACAAAATGGCTTGCCTTACTTTTTATCTGATATGCAGGTTCTTGAGGAAGCAAGCCGGGATCTTGAGCGGTTTGGACAACGCATAGTGGAAGAGATTGATTCCCTTGGACGAGAATGTGAATTAAACCTACCACAACTGCAGCAGTATGATGCCTGGGGTCGCAGGATCGATCGTATCATCACCTGCCCAGCCTGGAAAAGAATGAAAGAGCTGTCTGCAGAAGAGGGCTTGATAGCAGAAGCCTATGAAAGGAAGTACTCTAGCTGGAGGTAAATATATGAATACAAAAATCTGTCGATATTATAGAAGGTGAAAGGCTGGCCTTGTAGCAGTGTTTTCCCCCTTGTGGGTTTGCCTGTTTGAAACAGTCAGACCCAAGACAGATTTTATGTTTAGGTGCTATATTTATTCAGTCTTAGGCCCCTTTCACACTGGTACGACACGACAGTCGCACGACCGTGGATCCGACTTTGCCCTGCGACTTGAAGTTTGACATGCGTCCGACTTCAATGAACAGGGATCCGACTTTGATCCCTGACAATACCAGGTACTGTCTGGTACGAATCTTTAGGGGGAACTCCATGCACAATGTAAAAAAACAACAACATGGGTTTCCCCTCCAAGAGCATACCAGGCCTTTCGGTCAAGTATGGATTTTAAGGGGAACCCACACTCCGAAAAAATGGTGTGGGGTTCCCCCCAAAATCCATACCAGACCCTTATCCGAGCACACAGCCCAGGAGGTCAGGAAAGGGGGTGGGGATGAGCGAGCAGGCCCCCCTCCTGAACCGTAGCAGGCAGCATGCCCTCAACATGGGGGGTGGGTGCTTTGGGGCAGGGGGGGCCCTGCGCCCCCACCCCAAAGTACCTTGTTCCCATGTTGATGAGGACAAGGGCCTCTTCCCGACAATGGGGAGCTTATCGGAATCTGGAAGCCCCCTTTAACAAGGGGGCCCCCAGATCCCGACTCCCCTCCCTATGGGAATGAATATTGAGTACATTGTACCCCTACCCATTCACCTAAAAAAAAGTGTCAAAAATAAAACGCAGTACACAAGTTTTTAAAGTAATTTCTTAAGGCAGCTCCGATGTCTCTTCTGACTTTTTCTCCCCTCTCCGGCTCTTCTGCCTCCTCCGCTGATGTCTCCTGCCTCTGCCGGTTCTTCTCCCCTCTCCAGGGTCTTCTCCGCTCTCCCCTGATGTCTTCTAGCCCTCTCCGGTTCTTCTCCCTGTGTCCGCTGTCTTCTACCTCTACCGGGTTATCTGCTCTGTCTTCTCACTCTGTTCTTCCGATGTTGACTCAACACTCACCTGTCTAATGCTGGGTGCGCGTTGTGCCACTACTTATATTGGCATGGGGCCGGGTGACTGGAGGTCCACCCCTTATGATGTCACTGCCCATCATGCCCTGGGCTGTGACGTCATAAGGGGCGGGCCTCCAGTGAACGCGCCCCATACCAATATAAGTAGTGGCACACTGTGCACCCAGCATTAGAGCGGGAGAGAGCGTCGAATGAACAGAGGGAGAAGACAGCGGAGAAAACCCGGCAAAAGAGCGAGGAGGCCCGGCAAAGGCAGAAGACAGCGGACAGAGGGAGACGAACCGGAGAGGTCTAGAAGACATCAGTGGAGAGCGAAGAAGACCCGGAGAGGGGAGAAGAAATCGGAAGCGATGCTGGAGCTTTGGCGTGGAGTTCCCCTTCAAGATCATCAGAGCACAAGTCACATGCCAAAGTTGGATCAGTTAAGACGGCGAGCCTACTTTGATCCGACTTCAGTGATATTCAATGGGCTGAAGTAGGATCAAAGTCAGACAAAAGTAGTGCAGGGACTACTTTGAAGTTGGCAGAACTTGAAGTCGTACTAATATGAATGGTTGTCATTGGAAATCATGGGGAACAACTTGTCATGCGACTTCGCAGTCATAAGTCGTACAAGTGTGAAAGGGGTCTTAGTATGTGTTACGCAAACTCTGAATACAACTTATAAGGCAATGTTATACTTTCCCAGTATATTGCTATAAATCTGTAACTTCTTGGTGTTTGTGGCTACGTAGACATTGGTCTCCTGAAGTCATTCTTGTATACTAATGGCAGCAAAGTTGTTGCGCTCTCTTCCATAACCCTGCTACAGCTGCCTTTTATGCCCACTCTTAGTTAGATACACCGTAAGCACTGTGGCTTCCCCAAAAAAATTTAAAAAAAGCAATCCCTGTCCTCTGTTGTTCTTCCGGCCGACCTCTATGTCACTACAGAACATGGTATTGATGCAGGGGTGGAGGTGGATTCAAAATGTTCAAATGGGGACCAGACATCTTCCCTAAAAGATTCTTTAGCAGCTGTAAAGAGAGGAGATCAACAGTAAGTAAATATTAACTGTTATTTTAGAAATTGCTTAGTTTAGTCGGTTTGACAGTTGTTTAAATATACATGTGAAAGATCAATGTACCTAATCTTATTAGCATTTGCTTTTGTAAACCTGTGTACAGTTTGTGATTATACAGTATAATGTACAGGCTCTGTTTTCTGTTGGGTAGTGCTGTGCCTTCTGATCTTTTTATTGCATTGCAAGTCCACTAAACAGGGTACTTCTCTCCAAAAACAATGTTTGCTTTACGTTGAAGTAGATTTCCATTTCTAAATAACGTTTTATGGTATCCAGCTTCATGACTTGAAAGCATGCCTAAGTAAAGCAAATGTCAGCTGAGCCTTGCAAAACCCACTTTTCTTGCCATGTCTAGTGGCACTCCAGGTATTCTCCGTATGTGGTAGTAAAGCTGTTATGTGCTCTACTGTATTGTATGCATCCCACATAGGCTGCAGAGTGGAGCAATGTGTCAAATAGTAGGCCTTCTCTCGGAAGGCCGTGCACACTATGCCCGCACATGAATCACACAGGAATGCACTGTGTGTTCCTGTGTGATTTACGTGAAGTTCTGTGTGGTGTGATTTCAGCTCATTCATTATGAACCACCAAAGTAGCGCATGCACTACTTTTTAAGATGCACTGTAACTGGATCGCAGTATCCTGGGATCCGGTGCGGGCAAACTCACTGCGTTTGCGATCTGCATTTGGGGTGTCGTTCACTTTCTATTGACACCTGTTGCAGATCGCAAATGGAGTGCATTATGCATGTGGTCTGAATCACACATAAATGTACAGCATGCTCCTGTGTGATTCATGTGCAGGTATGGTGTGAACCGGCCCGAAGATCATCCATTTTTAAAATTCTGCTCATAGGCTTGTAGTTAGAGTAGGTGAGGCATATAGTACAGACTCTATAATTTTCACACAGACTAAATAATATATATTGATTTGGGTTATTTGTAAACAAAAAAAAAAAATACTTAAGCCACATTATAAAAAAAGACTTTTAAAGTGGAACAAAACTGAAAGAAAAACGTCCTCATTCCAGCAATGCGGCGAACCCTCACCAACCGCTTTCTTCTTCTCTGCCGCTATTTTCAGGTACTGGGTTTTTGGCCTCTAGGTAGCAGAATGACAGCATCTTACCCCTGTGCATGGTGAAGAGAATGCACGCAAAGTTGAGCTGCGCATGCGCATCTCAGTGTGCATTAAGTAGGAGACTGTGAATAGGCAGGTAAGTGTTTGTTATTGCAGAAGAGATATTGCATATCTCTTCTGCAATAAAGAGCTGCCTGCTGCAGTTTTTTTTTTTTTATCGTTTTAAGCTAAACACTGCAAAAGATGTGCTCACTGAAAACATTACAGATTTTCTCTACAATATTTTGACATAAACCATGACACTGAGTGGCATAATCACTCATAGCCATTCAAAATTCAGCTGTGCATATTGTGATACCAATTGTGAACTTGTTTGTAATAATTACTGTCTAGATGATGCATACATAAAAAAGCTGAATCCAGAAAGAGTTCTACATTTATAACACACAGTGAGACCGATTGTCTATTATAAAAGTGCAAGTCCACCCTAACACTAAAATCCCTGCATCTACAGACATCCATGATCTAACACTAACCTATCTAGCCCTGTAAAGAAGAAATCAGTATACATACCTTTTTTGAAGCCGATCTGGTCACCAGCGGCGAAAGCTCTGCAGAGGACACAGCCAACAATGGCTGTGAAATGAATGGGGAGTGACGTCACCCATAGACTTACTATGGGGCTTCCATTGTCGGCTGTGTCATATAGTATACATATTACAGTATACATATTTTTTTTTTAAGCTGATCCGACCCAATCCCACGCTGGGCTGTCAGCTGCAGCTTGGCTGTGTAGGCGGGTGCAGAGGACACAGCCAACAATGGCTGTGAAATGAATGGGGAGTGACGTCACCCATAGATTTACTATGGGGCTTCCATTGTCGGCTGTGTCCTCTGCACCCGCCTACGCAGCCAAGCTGTAGCTGACAGCTCAGCGTGGGATTGGGTCAGATCAGCTTAAAAAAAAAATATGTATACTGTTTTCTTCTTTACAGGGTTAGACAGGTTAGTATTAGATTGTGGATGTCTGTAGATGTAGGGATTTTAGTGTTAGGGTGGACTTCTACTTTTACCATGTATGCCGCTTATATTCGTAGGGTTTAGCTATCATTTGTCATCAAAGATAGACTTTGAGAATGAGTCTGATCAGGTCCCACTGCAAAAAAAAAATTCAAGAAAGGTGATTAATATACAGTATATAAAAAACCTATGTCAGGGATATGCAATTAGCGGAGCTCCAGCTGTTGCAAAACAAGTCCCATCATGCCTCTGCCTCTGGGTGTCATGCTTGTAGCTGTCAGCCTTGCTATGCCTTATGGGACTTGTAGTTCTGCAACAGCTGGAGGTCCGCTAAATGCATATCCCTGACCTACAGTGCCTTGCAAAAGTATTCACCCCCCCCCTTGACATTTTTCGTGTTTTGTTGCCTCACAACCTGGCATTAACATGGATTTTTTGAGGATTTGCATCATTTAATTGGAACCTCCATCCTAGGCTCAAATCACACACAGAG